>OZ010595.1:46070877-46173377 GCA_963932145.1 Acanthosepion lycidas | reverse complement strand
ATATACGGAAAAACAAACAAAAATCCTAATATGCAATTATGCTGTTTTAATGTTAATATAATGTCAACGCAGGACCGCAGTGAACACTAGACCTGGCTTCTTTAATATTTCCCCTTTTCTAGCAAGATTAATGCTCGTCAAACGTACATATAAGTTTTAGATCAAAATAAAATTCTTTTCGTTTTTCATTCAAAATACTCAAATTTTAGGAATACGTTTTCACAACATCGCCCACGTGACGATATTTAAACGGAACACTGATCTTATAAAAGATTTCAGTTATCTTTTTGGATTGGTCGTCTTTTTCATATTGAATTGAATATGGCCTAATGTTAATTATGTTTTATGAATATGTCCTGAAGATGGTCTATTAGACCGAAACGTCCGACGGTGACATTATATTAACATTAAAACAGCATAATTGCATATTAACATTTTTGTTTGTTTTTTCCGTATATTTTTCTTCATATATATATATATATATATATATATAGATAGATAGATAGATAGATAGATAGATAGATAGATAGATAGAGAAAGAGAGAGAGAGGGGGAGGGGGCGTTCGCCCCCAAAATGTATACACACTTCAGGAAACAAAAAAGATTTTTATAAATATTGTAATACTAAATTTATTCAGACATCACGAGATTAATACAAGTTACGTTTGAACTCTACAATCACAAGAGATGCTCAAAATATTGGCATTTATCTTGCAGAATTTGTTAGTACGATGAACTACTGCTTGGACAACATTAGTCAAAGTGTCCAATGGAATTGCTACGCATATATTTTCAATTTATTGACTAAGGGCTACCATTGTAGTCTGCAGATGTTAAATCTCTGTGCATACGGACTATATATATATATATATATATATATATATATATATATATATATATTCGACTCTCCCGTCGAATTCAACGTATGAGGGTCAAGCAGATCAGTTCCTAGGAAACCGACAGCCCGACAACAGCACATGAGATTAGATTATCGTGGTGAAGGTTTCGTGCAGGACCGTCCACACTTTTTGAAGGGCCGAATTCAGAGACCTGGTGCACTAAGTGCCACAAGGTCCCCAAATGACCCTCCGCAGGTTTTGAATTCAGAGTTGTCCTTGTAGACCAGTTGCCATCCAAGGCTATTTACCCATAGGCGGAGGGAGAAGAAGAGGATTATATATTTCCCAAGGGTATTAGCAATCCAAGCCGCTATCCATTACTCCACCGTGCCTCCTCACATATATATATATATATATATATATATATATATATATTACATATATAAGTTATATATATATATATATATATATATATAAGTTACTTCCTTTTTTCTTTTTTTCCTTTTTAATAAATATGGCATTCGTTAAGTCAATATATATATATATATATATATATATATATATATATATATATATATATATATATATATATATATTCCTCACTGTCGAAATGGATATTGGCTGCTTTAAGTAATAAAAGCAACTTTGACCTAACGAATGCCATATTTATTAAAATGGAAGTAACTAACTTAGTACGAAAGTTGTCGTAAGTGCTGCTATCGACTCTTATCAAAATATAAATCTGCATCCAGATCTCCTTTCCTGAAAGAACTATTACTTTCTCAAATGAAGATACATGACCACAAAAATTAATCCCAATCTATAATAATTTACATACAAATTTACATATATATGCATTAAAATGTCTACTACTCACTTTCGTTTTTTAAGCATTGGATTGTATCAGCTCACGTCAATGAACTTGTCTGGCCATTCCGCTAACCTGATAAATATTTATGAGCACCCCTATACCAATGTCTTTTGAAAAACCAATAACATTTTTCTCCTGTATAAAAATAATTGTTCCAAAATTAAATCGATAAATTTGCTTTGATAAAAGTACCTGGGAGGACGAAACACATCGGCTAAGATCAGTTTTCTTTTTGCCTTTATTTATTAGCCTGATTATTTAAACTAAGTAAATATCTATGAAAATAATGGACGGTCAAATATTTTGTTTCTACACTTCAAGTTCTTTAGACAGTGTGAGAAATGTTTGCTATCGCGGGGCTGGGAATTTTTATCAGAAAAGTGTATACGGAACAAAATTGTAGGTGATCTTTTGACTTTAAATGAAAGATCAAATCAGATGGATGACGAGAGAGATAAAAACCAGCAACAACAACAAATAAAGCTTCAAATAGCAAATAATATTAATTTGTATTCGTTGTTTATCTTGTTGAAATAGAATTTTGATATTACCAATGCAAAATCCAGTTGGATAAAAAAAGAAAATAGTATTGTGTTAACTGGGGCGAGCTGCGACCCCATAACACTTGCATAAGTATATCTGATATCAGCGTAATTAATATATATATATATATATATATATATATATATATTATATATAATATATATATATATATATATATATATATATATATATATATATATATATATATATATATATATATATATATATATATATATAATGAATAATATATATTATAAAGAATAAACAGATAAAATTTGCTCCTAAGTTGTTAAGTGAAATATGATCTTGGCTTTTTTCCCCAACAAATTTCGGTCAATTCCTTTGGGCGGGAAACAGTTAAATGACGTAATACTGTCGACTGTTAGCAATGAAGTTCGGCGCCGACTGACTCCTAAGCATTGCACGCCAACAGCAAAGCTGAGGTCATCCTACAAGGGCCTAAATGCAAACGCTCTGGTATCAGAAGGAAGGAGTGACACATACTCTAACTGCAAAATGACCAGCACTGACATGACTTCACCGAAACATTCACACTGTGTCCTCCTTTCAAAACGAATCGCCAGGATTCTGCAAAATTAGACTCCAACGATAAGAAGTTTTTTTTAAAAAAAATAATTGGTATTGCTTTTCAACTTTCTGACTTTTTCTTTATCGCATGGATTCGATGAAATGCTTTCAGCTTAAATACGCACCGAAAAATTGAGAGCTCCGTTTCAGAACGCACGAGGTAGGCCTAAAAAGTTCATAGGTTGCTTATGAAGGAGTGATGCTCGAACTGTAGCATGCATTAATTTCAGCTCCTCTTATTACTAGGTTGGTGCAAAAATAATGATGTAATAATGTCGTTTTTTGACGTATTTTTTAACGTAAAAAAAACGACGTTATTACGTCATTATTTTTGCACCAACCTAGTAATAACGACTTTGTTTCTTTCCAGGTACGAGGGCAGGCTGAAAAGTCCACAGCCTGACTACGAACGAGTGATGCTAGAGTTTTTAAATCTTGCATACATTAATTACAACTCCTCTTATTAATAACTGCATTGTTTCATTCCAAGTACAACGGTTGGCTGAAGGGTTCATAGGCTGATTATAAAAGAGTGAGGTCACAGGTTAAGTATAAAGGATGATGCAAGTGCTGTGAACTTTTGCATGCATTAATTTCTATTATTATTAATAACTGCATTGTTTCCGTTCAGACACAAGGGTGGATTGAATTATTAATAGGCTGACTATGAAGTAGTGATGCATTAATGTCAACTCTTCTAATTAATAGCTATATTGTTTCTTCCCATGTAAACTGACATTTGACTGTTCATAGAAGACTTCAAAAGTAACTAGTAGCGACTTCTCTTGAAAATGGACAAAATTATACTTCGTACTGTTATCAGGTTCACGTGGAAAATGATTTTAGCCCCCAAAGACATGCATGGTTGTTACATTAGGACTTGAAGCTCCAACTTTATCAAAGTGCAAAAGTGGGCAGCTGAAGTTAGGCGGGGAAAGAAGAATCTTGAAGATGACTCAAGATCTGGACATCCTGCAACTGCAACCACTGAGGAAAACATTGATCGTGTTCACCCCATGGTGATGGAAAATAGGCGATTGACTATAAATTAAATAGCCGTTGTTATTAACATATCCCATGCAAGAGTTGAGAATATTTTGCACAATGAACGTGGCATGATGAAGGTTTCTGCCCGGTGGGTGGCTCGTCTTCTGACACCTGATCAAAAGCGCGACAGGCTGATCACATCATGGGAAAATCTGACAATGCTTGAGGCAGATCCAGCTAGTTTCCTTGAACATTTCCTAACCCAGGATGAGTGTTGGGTTCATCACTTTGAGCCAGAGGTAAAGCGCAATCTGTGCTATGGAATCATCCCTCCTCACCTACTCTAAAGAAAGCCAAGGTCGTTTCATTTGTAGGGAAACTGATGGTCTCATTTTGGGGTGGAGATGTAAAAGGCAGTGTGTTCATTGACTATCTTCAAAAGAGCCATACCATCAATGGAGATTACTATGCCAATTTGACTTCAGTTTTCAGTGACTTGGCCCAAAGTGTTGTGAGTTCAATCCCTGGCCACAGCAGAGAGAACAAAATCTTGGAGAGTTGGGTTATCCAGGGGAATCAACTAAAACTGTGATATCCAAAGGCGTGGCACGTGGAATTAGAACAATCTACTCACGTGAACTAAATAAAGGGTTCGAATCGAAATTCCAACAAATATCACCTGAAGAAGGCTGGAGCGTAAAACGGCCGAAACGTCGTGAATAAAGATAAGGACAACAACCCAAACAATTTAAATAGTGCAAGTAGTTACCATCTCAGATGCTAAATTAAATATGTGATTTGTAGTAATATTTACTTAGATTGCCTTAACCATTTGAAACGTTAAAGTAGTGAGGCACTCAGTGAGGATATTTATGGCAGTAGTAGTCTGCAAAATTATCATGCTAATAATTGCAGAGGTGCCTACATATATAAGTCAGCAAATCAGTAATCGAATGTCCCAAAGACATCTAGCGTAGGATAATGTTTCGAGTGAGTATTTTAGTTGAACGTGTGTAATGAGTTCGATCCGTACTATCTGCCTCATAAAATATCCAGCATCAGATAACCAAAGCTGTCGTAAAATCGACCATCTTATCGTAATAAAGAAGAAAGCAAATACTTATTTTTAACATAATCGCCTTTGATAATACATTTAAAGAAACGTTTGTCAATTAATCTCATACAGTAGACATTATTCAGTGAATATTTCACATCAAATTTTAGCTAATAACTTGTCAAGTTATCGATTTATTGATTCAAGCTTGTAGGAAAGCAAGAAGAAAAGATTAAACATGAAAACTGAAAGAAAACAGAATGCGCATCGGAAGTAGCAAAATCAAATAAGTGCCGAATTTGAAATATCTTGGAAATGTTTTAATAGAGAACGGAAAGAATAGCAGTGAAATCCGAAATCAAATTGGGGATAACCAAGGAAGCATTTCAAAAGCTAAGTAGAGTACTAAGAAATAGTAAAATTTCGCTATGTGATATCTATTCTTCTGTATGGCAATGAGTGCTGGACGATCTCCTCAAAGATGAAGAGGAGGATGCAAGACAACTCAACACAGCTAAATCAACAACTCAGGACCAACACAACATAAACTATTTTATAACCGAAGAAAAGTAATTTATTAAGGATTAAAACTTTCATTAGTGAATATTTTCTTCAAATAAGGCATTTCAAAAGGCATTATGCAAAATATGAACCAGTTTTTTTGTTTTTAATTATTTTTAATAAAGTAAATCGTAAAGAAATTTATTTTTTAATAAAGTAAATCGTAAAGAAATTTATTTTTTAATAAAGTAAATCGTAAAGAAATTTACTTTTTAATAAAGTAAATCGTAAAGAAATCTACTTTTTAATAAAGTAAATCGTAAAGAAATTTATTTTTTAATAAAGTAAATTGATATAGAAAAATAATTCAATAAAACACATTTGTTTTTAATTATTTTTTAATGAAGAAAATCGTGATGTAAATTATTTTTTAATAAAGTAAATCAACATTCTAAAATATTTTTATAAAAAATAATTTAATAATTTGCATAAGAGATGAAAAAACTAAATCGGAGAGGACACCGAGATGCCACGGCCGACTTTTGAAATGACTGTCTTAGGAAAGAAAAAATGGCGGAGGATCTCTGGGATTTTATGCAACTAATTATGTATTCCATCAGTTTTCACTTTTTATGAAAGCGGTGAGCTGAATTATAACTTCAAGTTGTTGTATTCCCTTTTGTACAATGACCTTGGGAAAAGCATGAATCGATCACTTTTCCTCTAGCTATGGGTTAAATAGCAAGGTTTACTAAGAGAAAAAAAAGCACTGAATTTCAGACCATGGAGAAGGCAACGGGAAACCACTCCCCAATCTTTTTCCAAGAATATTTTCTAAGACTATAAAACTGTGATACATCAAGACCAGGCTCTACTCCATACTGATCACTTCTATTTAAGCACCTCGAGGTGGTGTAATGGTGTTAGCAAGCTTGTCTCGCTAGAACTATTGCGACTGAGTAGTGAGTTCGATCCTCACTGGGTGTCCCATACTTTCGGCTACGTGCCACATCTGAGCTACGCTTAGAAAATTACTACTGATCACTTCTATTGTCAGTGAAACCTGGACACTAAGAAAAGATGATATCCAAAGGTTGTCAGTTTTCAAAAAAAAATTGCCTCAGCTCCATGTTTGGGAAAAAAAGCTGCCTCAGCTCCATGGTTTGGAAAAAAAGCTGCCTCAGATCCATGGTTGGGAAAAAAACAGCCTCGGATCCATGTTTGGGGAAAAAAAGCTGCCTCAGATCCATGGTTCGGAAAAAAAGCTGCCTCAGATCCATGGTTGGGAAAAAAACTGCCTCAGATCGATGGTTGGGAAAAAAAGCTGCCTCAGATTGATGGTTGGGAAAAAAACTGCCTCAGATCGATGATTGGGAAAAAATCTCAGTGAGAGAATCAGAATGGTTGCAATGAGGTAAAAAAAGGTTGATATAAAAGCTTGAAATAATTACGTTTATTAAGAAGAGAATAAATTTGTAATGAGAAGAGAAGAACGAAGCTTTGTGCATAGACAACATCCTTGTCAAAAGATCACATGGTAGAATTACGTAAGAGATGGGTAAATAAAATCAGTTAGGACACTGAATTACCACTTCTGCTACTTGGATAAGAAGAAGTGGCAAAGTTGAGGGGACAAGAATTTCTTTGGACTTATGCAATTAAATAAATCAACATTAATAAGTTTAGCTTAAAGCAACAAATATAGAGCACCCAGTGAGGATCAAACTCACAGCAGTAATAATGATCTGCGAAACTCGCTAGATTATTCTCCTTTTATCTATTTAGAACTTCCTTAATTTAACAGCTGAAAACGGCAAATAACACTGGGATAAAAAGCAAAAAGATGATAAAATATAAACGAGTCTCCATGCTTGTAATGGTGCAATCAAGCTAACATCATCAGCAGCAGCATCCGTCCCATGACAGGTTGTGGTCGTAGGGTGGCTACGCAGTTCCCTCCATATAACTTAATTGAAAGCCGGAGAAATATTCATTCATTGGAAGCGTGTCTCGAGCAAATAGATCCGGTCATAGCCGACATCTTCCAACTTGAAGGTTCGCCTTGGTCATGAACACGTGGCTGTTGATTCAATTGGGGGAACCCTTCACCCTGGCTGTTGACTTCAGTTTAAAAAGCTCTCCACCCAGCGATGCCATGTCATTATCGCATTGGTTGTATCCATAGCTATAGAGCCCAACCTACCCCATTGTGATAGATGACCGGTGAACTTACAAGAAAGTTCATCTGCCCTTTAACAGGTTTTATTTTATCCTTGCTAGGTGTCTAGCCACACTCCTCATCAGAAAAGCCTGATGGGGGAACCAGTTTAGCCATCGATAACCCTGCTAGTTGGTACTGACTTACATGCTACCAGCGACACACGTAAAGACAGCAGACATAAATCCAGTAATAGCTTAAATTCCTAATCTTGTTTTTCTTACTGTCTCAGAAACCAGGTCGCATCTAGTGTAAGTTCAAATCTTGTGTGCATCTTTGACGAGAAACAATTCTTAGATCAACGATCCCTAAAGCGTGTTCTGTGTTTTACTAGAGCGCCACAGTTAACTCACCCAACAGCGTCACGACTAACTAGGGGGACTCAGTTAGCTCCCAGCAGAGCCGCCGCGAGTCACTGAGGCATCGCCGTTTGCTGCCAGCAACGCCGCTGGATATTCGAAAATGTTAATAATTCCAGACAATTGTAATTCAATGCGTTGATTCCTGGTCTTAATGACAGAAAACAGCATTTAATTGGCACACTGCGTAGCACTTGTCTGTTTAGTGCTGAACCTCACCTATTGAGCACTAGGTGGAACTTAATTGATTTACGTTCTAGGTCCTTCCAGAATTGTGTCGAACATTTTAGATGTATAATACTTACACATAAACAACCAGAAATTCTTTGCAGCAAAACTGAACATTGAATAAACTGAATGGAGGTGTGATTAAGGTGTATGCTTTATATTTAAATCAAAATAAGTTTAATATCAGTGATTTAATAACTTAAAAACTTTATTTAAATTAAGTATCTTTTTTATTTTAGAAGATTTTCAGGTAGTGTAATGGTTAACGGAGCGAAACCTGAAATCGTCATGCCGAGTTCGATTTTAGGTCGAATTCGTTACATTCGCGCATAAATACCTCAAAAATTCATTTCTTCTTCACCTAGCTATGGGTCAAATAGCAACGCAGGTTAGACGATGAATTCAAAATTGTAGGTAGCTCAGTCAAAACACATGCTATACAGCCATGGAAATGTTTTTGTTTTTTTTTACACCAATGCTCGTACTGGGCGCAAGAGTCACACAAGGTACAGCGTTATGGAGTAATGCAATTAATTTCGGCTGTGGAGTCTATGATCGATGTTGTTGGTACCCAAGTAGGTAGGTATTTCTTGTCAGGAAAAGTTCTTATCAAATATTAAAACAAATATTGAAAGTGAGGCTGGAACACAAATCAATCACAGAAATGTAAAGGAACATCAGAAATATGATGACAGTTATTTGGAATTTGAAACCTAAATTTGATTGTTCGATATTTTCTGATTTAGGCCCCTGTGAAAAAAAAAAAAACTTTAATATACACTGAGGTCATATTCTTTTATGTGCCGCGTCCCATCCCAGGATGTAAACGATCATGGCCCTCTACATCTTCCTGTCGCTGGTAGCTCTTAATAAGTTTTTAATAATTTGCGAAGATAACCGTCGAGATTGCCAAAGGAACCTCAACTGCTATCAACCATAAGAAATGTAATTCAAACCATTGCGGATGAAATCCTAAGCTGTCGGCAAAATAACAATAACAAGAGAACCGACATATCACAGAAATAATAAGAGAAGCTTTAAAAGATGCATAACAAGAAATGCCTTTTCTAATAAAAAGAAACTATTGACATCAAAAAGTGAAAATGGAAATACAGTTCTTTTATAAGTAGTAAGAAAAAGAAAATTAAAAGATATATATACCTTAATGCATTTGTTCATATATTAGCTATATAAGAGTTCCAATCCGTTTTTATAGACAAGTGATTTCCAACCTTTTTTTATACCACGGACCGGCTTCATGTCGGACAATCTTTCCACGGGCCGGTAGTGACACATCTATGTAATTTAAGCTCATTTAGATAAAGAGAGCAATAATAAACAGAACAATATATTAAAGGGAGTAAAATAATCTTTTGACTTTCAGCTCGACCACACTCTTGCATGCTTAGTTTCCCTGAATCAATCCCTATTACACTCTTATCACATCAATATCAAACCACCATAATGTAGAATCAATGTAAAATCTGAAAATTGGTTGGGATTAGAAAATTAGTTGAAAATTATTACAAATAAATAAAAATTGTAAAATGTACTTACAATTATGATAGATAGTATTGAGTAGATGAATATTTGAAACAAACCTTTTTAAATTAAAATCCAATATTCAATTTATCTGTTATATAATTTTAAACGAGTTAATTATTTCTTTGCGGGTCAGGTAGCAAATGATTCACGGACTGGTACCGGTCCGCAGCCGGTGGTTGGAGAACTCTAGTCTATTTGTTCCTTTTTTTTTTTTTTTTTTTTTTTTAAACATTTCACCTCAAGCAAGACAGGCGTGCCACTAGCACGCAAGGGTTTACGGAGAGTGAAAGTGAGAGAAAAGAGTTTGGTTTAGGGAGGGATTGAGGAAAGGAATAAAGGACAGGCATCAAGGCAACAGAAGATGACGACTGACGTTGCATTTAATTCTTTGAAGATTGTAGTTATCAGGGAAACAAGAGGAAGGGAGTTCCAATGTCGGGAAGTGCGAGGAAAGAAACTGTTGGAGTAGAAGTGATGGTTACATTTAACTATTTCAACAATAAAAGGGTGGGACCTAGATGCCAGTCTAGTAACACACTTCATGTAATCGGGGCACCAGAGAAAAAAAAAACTCGCCAGAGCAGTAGCCATAAGATGTTTGTAGAAAAGACAGAGGGAAGGCACATCACGTCTGTGAGAAAGTGTCTGAAGTTGAGAAGCCAATTCAGGACCGATTACATTAGAGAGCCTTTTGAAAACGGTTGTCAAAATGGCTTCAAAAACTAAGAAAGGAAAAAAAAAAAAACAAGAGCGAAAGGTAAAGCGATCGGTATTTCTAGCTCATTTTCATATGAGCTATGGATAAACAGTATATTTTCTTTTCTTCTTTTTTTTTTTTTTGTTTTTGTTTATTTATTTGTGTGCCAGTTTTAGTCTCGAGAATGTATATCTCCAGCGTCAGTTATATCACTCATCCTTACTCTCTTGCCACAACGCCCGACCCACTGCCACTACTGACACTTCACTCGGAGAAATAAGATTTCTCGCTTGCGGTCGTTGTTGCTTGGTTTATCTTTACCATACGTGTGGGGGGGGTATCCTAAGATGGTGGATTGTCAAGATAAGCAACCCCGTGGGAAAGTTCTTTGCATTGTTTCTAAATCAAACAGGTGAGTCTAACAAATAATAATAATGATAATACCTGCACTACTAATTCCAGGTAATTCTATTAATATTATAACGCAAATAGCTACTTGCAAAAATAATAAGGACGAAATAAGTAGGTTTGGCATTTATATTACCTGCACTGCAGCTCATAAACTAGCTACGGTGGAAATTGTGCCCAATAAGAGTCTATCAATATCCTAGATAGTATCACTTGCTTTAATCCATGACCACGGATAGTTATTTTTCTTAATTTGCAAACCACTTCTACAGGAAAATCATATGAATTACATTTACATTATACATACGAACCGATCTATAACACGCACCCATAACTTGAGAATTTTTTTTTACGATAATATTAACCCTGTGCAAGGCCCAAGAGTCCCTTGAGGTAGAGGGATACAGAGTAAGGGGCACAGGATATGTGCGTAAAATAGCGCTTGGCCCTAAACTTGAACAGGTTAAGATTGTAGCGATCAGGAAGCATCCTCTTGGGAGTCGGTGCTACGAAGTAGCGGTTCTTGGGAAGAAGCTACTCGAGTGGTACTTACATCTACGAAGGGAATGAGGGTGGTTCGCTACAATGTTTAGGTTGTAACTGCATGACAGGCTATTAATTTATTGATCGTCCTATAATAAGTATAAACAATCTTAATGAGATTGTGTTAATGAGTCTACCTTTAAGACAAGTTTTCACTAGGTTTTAGAAACAGATTGTCGCCACTCGGCGTTGAAACCAGTGTCCACACTCGCACATACAGACACAGTCACACACACACACACACACACACACATATATATATATATATATATATATATATATATATATATATATATATATATATATATATATATTAAAAAGTTAACGGCCAGAGTTAAATTATAGCAGGAAACAGTAGTATTACAAAGAGCACAATAAAAAAAAATAAAGTGTTAGGAAATCAAGTGACTTAAATCGCCTGAAGATACCGAAATGTTTAAACCAAGGTAGTGGAATCGGCTAATGTGATATATATATATATATATATATATATATATATATATATATATATATATATATATATAGAAGTGGACATTGAAATCAACACCCAGAGGCGACCAGTCTGTTTCCTGTTAAACGCAATCGTCATGACCTGACGATTCCTGTCGGAGGACGCATATTTTCTATGAAATTTCACAATCATTCAGTCCGTAAATGTTAATATTGGATATTATAAACAGAACATTTACTTAAATAATTGTATCTATAAAAATAACATATAAACAGAAAATTATATTAAAATAATTGTCGGACTTAGTCCATTTCATAATATATGTTTTTATTTGTTTATGATTCGAGCAGATATGATCATCCGAGAAAAATCATGAGAAATTTGTTGTTTAAAACAGTAATGTGACTTGCTTTCTCTGTTGCTAAATGCACATCAAGCCAAATTTCGGTTCCGGGTAGGATACAGGTTCGATTCACATATTTTTTGTGAAATTTCTCGGACATTCAGGCCGGTAAATGTAGTGAATACTGTTTATTATAAACAAAGCATTTACTTAAATATTTGTATCTATAAAAATAACGTATAAACAAAAAATTTATATACATACATACATACATACATACATACATATATATATATATATATATATATATATATATATATATATATATTTAGACAGCAATTTTTCGTTAATGCATGTGTCATTAAATAATATAGACAAGTTTTGTCTATTTTAAGTAAGTTCCTTTCATATTGTCTGATAAGCTTAATAAAATTATCACTGAAAGACGAAAGGAAAACACCATATTGATACATGTTTTAATCCAATTTAAGCTTTCGGCTTACATAAGCCATTATCAAAGATGACAATTACTTTTCAATATATCAACGAATACACGGACGAAACAATATTGATAGTCTGTTTTTGTGGCATGAAAAATTTCAAAGCAACGACTAACTCATGTATACGAGACGCGGAAGCGAAAATCGTGTCGCAGCTCGTGACGCCACATATGACCACGCGAGAGTGAAAACGAGAAGTATTAAGTATGGGGTGCATTTGGTATAAACCTGCCAGGCCGCGTACACAATTCCGGAAAATCCTTGTTGAAAACACAACTATACTTAAACATGAAAGCAATAAACAAAAACTAAAAATTCTTGGAGCTATATACATAAGACAGTTGAAACCTAACCTGAACAAAACAAACTACGAAATCCCCCCAAATATTCTTAAATGCCTATAATTGATAACAGAAACCATTGGTTGCCTCCAACACTTTTAAGTGGTAATTCGAGTGGGACCTGCTAAAAATGGTAAATGATTCCACACTAAAACTAGCAGCAATTATTACACTACTCTCTGTAACAATGCCTATCCATTAGGCATTGTTACAGGGAGGAGTAGTAATAAACCAAAGTTCATCATCCAACTTAATTTCAGAACAGATCATAAGAGCCCTATGGGTAAGGGTTTTAATTAAATTAATTTTACGTTTCATGGGACAAAAAGAATATACAAACAGTAATATGCAAACCAGTAAACGTCGGTTTACGGTAAACAGAAATAACAAAACCCGACAAAGACCTGTTAACCAAAACATCAAGAAAGGGAAGACACGAATCACCTTCTTTTTCCTGTGTAAATTTTAAAGCTGGATGCATGTTATTAAGGGACACAAGAAATTGGTCCGCTTCAATCTCGTTATCAAAGAGACAAAAGGTGTCATCGACATAACGGAAATAAACGTCAGGTTTATTAGGTTTTAATAACACACTCTCTTCCTGGAACCCAACAAATATATTTGCTAAAATGGGCTCGAAGGGGGGACCCATCGAAACACCATCAATCTGCCTGTACATGATGCTGTCTAAACTGAATTCAACTGACATCGGGGCAAATTTCATGAGTTCGACTAAAAACGTCCTCCGTAATAACAGGTGGGGACAATTCACTACAATGCAGGGCATCAGCACATATATCAATAGTCTCAGCAAGTGGAACGCAAGTAAATAAACTGGCAATATCATAGGAACACATGGATTTATCCGTCGACGCTGCATAAAATGAGAGAATTCGAACGAATCTTTAATACAAGCAGAGTTATACTGCTCCAAAACAGGCTGTAGTATAGTAGAAAGCTATTTAGCCACGCCATGTTGAGAAGATCCTATCATATATAGAATAGGTCTTAATGGTGTCCCAACTTTATGAGTTTTTGGTAAACCATAGAGAATGGAGCCCGAGGGTCTAATTAAACTGGAAATATCAGTGGGCAATTTTCCACTTTATACCCACTTAACTAGGCGTTTTTGGAACTTGGCCTCAATAGATAATGTGGAATAAAATTTATCTATTGGGCCTAACCGGATGAATTTAGAGAATCCCCAAGAATTGTCATCATCTTGTTAACATAATCTTGATAATCAAGAATAACGACGCGAGTACCTTTGTCGGGTTTCGTAATTACTAAAGATTAATCATTACGAAATGCTTTGATTACTCGAAATTGTTCATTATGTGAAACAGGAGTACCTGCGTAGCAATGTGCGATATTGCTTAACTGTCTTAAGGTCGCTGACCTTGCTAACAGATTCTGGTTGAAGCTTAGCTAGCAGTGCGAACAAAACCTCAAACTCTGAATAGACCTCCTCTCGCTTAATATGTGAGGGAGGAACACAAAAATCTAGTCCGTGCGAGAGAAATCGATAATTCAAACTCGGACAACTGGTATGAAGACAGATTTAAAACATTCCGATCAGTACCAGGATTAGGAAAACAGCCAATTTTTTTATTAATTAAATGTTTCAACTTATTCTCATGTTTAGTCGCAAGTCGAGAACGACTGCGCTTGTGAATAAGCGTTGCATAACGGACAAAACGAATTCTATCAAAATAGGAAAATAAGACTATTGTAATACTCCATAATTGATAATACTTCTTGTACAATTTGGCAAGACTGTAAAAATGCTTAGATATAAAATTGGTAATAAACGCTTCCTCAATTTTCTGTCCTGGATGTAAGTTGGGCCTTTTTTATTCTAAAAGAAATAAAAGGGTGACAGACTTTATTAGTCAAGCACGAATGAAGAAAAGATTTGTTAGCTGCGGCAGTAGTCCAGTGGGTATGACGATCGTATTGTAGCGGTCTGGGTTCGATTCTCGGTAGTGAACGTCCACTGCTGATGAGTCTCAAATATAGGGCAAAACAGCCGCCCATTGCATTCAACTTTTTTTTTTTTTTTTTTATATATATATATATATATATATATATATATATATATATATATATATATATATATATATATATATATATATATATATATATATATATATATATATATATATATATATATAGTGACTGAGTTTCACGATTAAAGTGAAACTACTGATCACTATTGATTTCTGTGTCTACACTGCTTATATCTACACTCACTCTCTCCTCCATATTGAGTTATTTAAGTGCTTACCATATACTACTATAAAAGTATATCGACTTATATAAACTAAACTTAGCTTAGTAAGGTACAAGAACTTTTTAGTAGAGTATTTAACGAAATCAAACTACACTAGCAGACTGGTCTGCAAGTCGAGCCTTCCACCACCGTACTGCGCCAATATGTTAGGGTCCAGTGCCGTAGGAGTACACATTTGAGCGATCAAGTCATTTTTGATTAATAAATAAATAGACAGAAGATTTCCTGCAATAGACAGACGTTTCTTTCTGCAGTAGACTGGTTGCCAACCAAAACTATAGGACCCAGTCTGCCCTGCCATTCACTCCATAGCTAAGGTGGTGAGTAGAGACGGATACATAGCTTTCCCAAGGGGATTTGCGCGTTAGTGATTGGAACGAACCCGTGTTGAATTCGAACGGCTCTCCGATTTCTCATTCCGAGCCGTTTTCCGTTACACCACACCTCAAATCCAGACAAACCTGCCCACCATCGTAATGCGTCAGCAGGTGTATATATGATACAATCTAATAATCTTCTTCTGATTAAATTGGAATGTCCCCCACCCAGAGGATATAATTCGAACCTCGTAAGCTAACTAAATTTCTATCTCAATATACTAGCATTTATTTCACTTGCGAAGGTGAATATTTTGCACACCGAAACCTCACCCCTTCTTGTCTCTGCAGACGAAACTATACGAACATTTAACTATACGAAGTTTAACATTGTTGTGTTGTAATTAGACTCTTTATTTCAATGTGAAACGCTACCATTAAAACCATTAGGTCAGTGTGTCTCAACCATTTTAAGCAATGGCACACCTAGGAGCAAATGAAAATATCACGGCACACTTAGCAAAATTTTTAAAGGGTATACGGTTATATTTTATAACATTTAAATGTTATTAAATAAAACCATAGATTTTTTTTTAAATTATATACACAAATATGAAATTACTTTATTTCAATGTTTCTATTCAGCTATTTGTGCAGCTTATATAGTGTGAAACGTGTGCCTTGTGTAATATACTCTAAAAAATGGAAAATTATTAAATCAAATGCCTAATGCTGCATATCAGAAATTTCGACAATTTACATTATTTACATTATTTGAACTGTTATCATCATCTTTATTGTCATATTCGCCTCAAGGTTACATGGCCCAGTGGATAAAGGCGTTGGTTTAGATCCTTTGACTACACCCAAAGAGTTGAGAGTTCAATACCAAGATACAGCATTGGTGAAATAAAAACTTGGAGAGTTGAGTTAAAAGGAAATAACATCCCGAAGAGACATGGAACGTGGAATCAAATAAACGGTTCGATTCGAAATTCCAATCACTTGAAGAAGCCGGAGCATACAACAGCCGAAACGTTGTGAATATAGCAATGAAGATGAGGATAGCAGTCCGAATAATAATCATAATACCTCATTTCAGAGATATAGAAAATCTTCGACAATATTAATTCATAATTCAATATAACTTTATAAAAAATAAATTAAAGAAAGAATGTTGAATACGTTTATAGGAAAAAAGGTTAATATTCATTTATTCAAATAAAGGAAAACTTTACAAAGTTAAAATAAAAATACTTTAAAAAAAATAAATATTAAAACAAAGTATTTAAAATAACATAATCGAAGAATAGTGAAAATAGTTATTTTGAAAAAAAGTTCATTTATTCAAATATTAACACTGTAGTATTACTACTTCTACGCACACACACACATCTATATATATATATATATATATATATATATATATATACCGTGACAATATTTGGCGGTATACTAGTGTGTCCCGGCACGGTGGTTGAGAATCACTGCATTACTTTAATAACCAGCGTTGCTCAAACAAATATTCGATCCCCTCTCGCTATCAGTACTATACGCCATATTGAATAGATTTGAATATCGAGTGGCAACTTTTTCTTTTGGTCATTTCCCAACTTCAGACACTAACGTGAACATCGATGTCAGATTAAAATCGATTTTATTTTTGTTCATTCTGTAGAAATCTATCTTTACAATATGGTTATCCTTGCCACTTGTGTTTTCGTTCTTTTTGAATTGTATTAGTAATCGTCTATGTTAAGTGTTCCCGTTTGATAAGATAAACACAGTTATACTTGAAACTGATATTTATTCAACAACAAAAAAGTACCTTCGAAAGTTCACAGAAAATACATTCAGAAGCATTGCTTATAAAACAAACATTAAATCAAAGTTTTACGCGATGTCGCCAACAATACATCTGCTCACAGTTTTATCTCCACAGAGGACACAAAAGCTACACCTTTAGCTAATAATTATATAGAGATCTACTAAGCATAGTTTAGATGTGACACAAGGCCGAAAGTATGGAGCATCAAGTGAGGATCGAACCCACTACCGGGAGTCCTCGATCTACGACTGTTCCGTTCCTATAAGTCGTCATAACGTGGTTTTCCGTGAATAAACACTCAGTCCCCAATAGTCCAATATGGCGTTCATTCAAGAACTGAGAAACGCCGTCTTCCCCACTCTAGCGTTGTAGGGCGCCGTACTCTTCAAAGGGATCATGAACCATGTTTTTTTTTAATGTTAGTGGGAACACAACCCGTTGGTTGAAAAATGTTAAATATTTATTTTCAAAGCATTAATTTATTAACCGGAACAATGCACAATCCTCCGACTCAGAAACCATTTTTGTTTTCATTTGGCATTTGACTGTTTTGCTGTTTATTTCCATCTTTGCTCCACATATTCTTCCGCTGGACCGCGTAATCTTCCGCTGCGCCATTTACGTCGTATGTACGAGTCGAAATATAATCGTCGTAGACCGGGACTGTCGTAACCAGGGGACTTACTATGCTTAGTTATAATTGATCTAGCGTGACAGGCTTGTTAACCATTACACCATGTCGAAGTGCCCTAACTAATTGTATCAAATTGGGCGTCAATCCCAATGGTTCTTTTATAAGCGACGCCCGGACGTCTGCGTAGACACTACTTCCGTTTAAATTTTTATTCTTAGTCTTACTCTTATTGATACACGTTTTTCTAAATTTTATTTTTCTTACTACATCGTAACTAAGCTGCTTATGAAGTTGAACATTAATTTTACTTAAATTCTAAATTCTATACAATCTTTATTACTATATTCTAAAAGGATGATACGTGATTTTATTTCTAACTATATTTTTATATCTACACTATATAGATTTCGATATCTTGGTGTCTTGATATACTAATATAAATATTGCTTCAAATAGATCTTCCTACAATAGTCACTGTCATATTTAGACACCACTTGTATGAGTGATTACGTATTATTTTCTTTTTTCCAATGTTCTACCTCAAAATTCTAGCAACACAGATCCTTAATATAATTCATACTTATCTTCGATTATGGCAGTCCTATCATCATTTGCGTTTTATGCGGGGTGGGGGGAGGGTATTCTGTCATCAAGGCCGCGAGTAAAATTTTGCGCACTAAAATTATTAGGCCGTCTCATATGAAATTTTGATTTTGATGAATGGTAAAAAAAAAAGTTAATTTAATCAAGATGCACTTTTATTTCTTCAAAATAACTTGCGTTTTGCTCTACAGTTTTCTTTCAACGTAACTCTCAACTGTTTATCCCATTTCTGTCGTCTTTTGATTTAATAAATTGTTCAAATGCTTCGACTACTTCTTCTATTGCATACGGAAAGCTCAAAGTGTTTAAATAAGTGATAATCTGTGGGAGAGATGTCTTGTGAATAAGGTAGATGCATCATAATCTCATAAACAAGGCTGTGCAACATTTGAACGATGGACTATGAATTAGGTCTTCCTCTTATTTCATTTACAAGGCTTACATCTCCGGAACAACATTTTTTAAACTATCTCTGTATAGTACTATTGCCAAATTGCTAAGCTGATATTTTATTGAGTTTCTTTTTGTGATATTATAGCTTAATGTCGATATTGTTTAATTATTATCATTCACTGGAGGCTACGATTATTTTTATGGAAACAACAACCGGAAAACAAATTAGCATTAGACATTATTTAAAAAATAAATGCTGAAATAATGAATTTTACCATTAATGAAAATTCAGCAAACAAAAATTCCTTTCACCTTAAGCAACCTAAGAATTTATATCCTTTTCACGTGTAGGTTGTGCTGGAGAGAAAATGATTTTTGTGGGTGCATGCAATTCCGGAATCCCCCTCGAATATGGTGAAGAATCTGTGCGATGATTTGGACTTTAGATTTTGCTGCGTTCATATAACACTTTGCTATCCAATAAACCTCAAGTTGGTTCTCATTAGAATTTGTTATGATTATTGGTGATGATAGAAGGCTAAAGTTGTAAGACACTTAGTGATGATTGAACTGCCCAGATATCTGAGGGAATGGTTTCTTAACCTTTACTTTATGGCGATGCACCGCCATGGTTGTTGCTATTGGCCGTAAATTGACCGACCGATCAGGGCGTTGTTTTAAGTAAAGAGTCATAAACATTCGTTGATGTTTTCTTCCCGGATCTCTTTAGCTATAAAGTTTTCTCTCTTCTCAACGATTCTTTAGAACAGCTAAAGTTTTTTTTTTTCTTCTTCTGGTTCATTGATGTTTCTTTCATTATTTAGTCCTTTCTAATGATTCATTTTTTATTTCCTTTTTTTCTAATTCTTTTATCTCTTTTTAAATATCACTTTGATTCGAGCTGATCCCGACGATCCGTTGTACTTCTCGCTGCTACGCTTTTTAGGTCTTCGGATTAATTTTGTTTATCGCTCGCTTTCCTGACCATCGAATAATTATTACGATGTTTTCTCGATTTGTTTATTCGAACGCATATTTAGTTTCGGTTCTAACACAAAAACATAAAAAAAGTGCTGTGTATTTGCCCATAAGATGTGCTTTTATTAGTTTCTTTAGATTTTATATTAGTCGATCCGATGGTTTTCTTCGGTGTTTTTAGTTTCCTATGAAGAGAAAGGGAAGACGTAAAAATATCTAAGAGAATCAGAAATAGAATTACTCAAAGCATAAAAGACAAGAATATCTAAGTTCATAATTTATGAGTTGCAGTTAAGATTATTATTTTTTGTATCTTATTTTACAAGTGCAAGTATGACACTTATCGAAAATGTTTTGGCCTCGTTTTGAAACCGAAAGACATTTAGGCCAGTACTTAATGTTTCCATACAAATTCTACACAAGTCTGTCTTATGGAAAACTTTATTCATTAGAAGGTTGTGCCGGTGGCATAAAGTTATAAAAGTGGAATCGGCGAGCTAAGTTCAAATTCCAGCATTAACTTTCATGGTAATGTCCTTTAAAAAAGGGCATGAATACATTTCTGCTCCCCACAGCTATAGGTTAAATAGCAGAGTAGCCTGGGATCTTGAGAATTCTAGCTTATGCTGTTGCTATAACTTTCATAGTAATGTCCTTTAAAAAGGTATGAATACATTTCTCCTTCTCACAGCTATGGGTTAAATAGCAGAGTAGAGTGGGATTTTTAGCCTTAGTGATAAACAGATAAAAAACATTAAATATTTCTTTAAAATTAAATTGCCATAAGGTTGCCTCTCTGTGTCTTTTCTATAAATACGTTCATTGTAATTGTTCGGATGGGTTCTTCGCCATGGTAGTTTGTGAATTTAAGCGCAGTGCTAGACCGGCATTGAGATCTCATCATGTTGATCTGGCTATATGTAGCCGTAACTTCTATGCTAACAGTTTCTTTTTTCGCCCTTCTCTCTTGTGGAACTCCCTTCCGGCTCCTTGCTTTCCGGCCAACTCTAATCTGCAAAAATTTAAATACAATGTCAATTGCTATCTACTGTCCCCCTGATTACTCTCTTCTCTTTCCGCTCATCGTTATTGTTTCTGTTCTTAATTCTTCCACACCCTGTAATTATTTGTGTCTTACTGGCTTTACTGCCTTACCTGGGGTGATACCAATTTTTTAAAAAAATTCTTAGACGAATCATTTTTGACTTGCATTCTTTTCTGATTTGAAATAGAGGGCCCAATATTAAATATAGAAATGCCATTAATATTGAACATAATAAAAAGTAAAGATCCAGAAAGATCATCTGATTCAATCCCACACCTTTCAACTTCATGTTAAAACTAAATTAGGACTAAAATTCTTAAATCTCATTAATAGGCACCTCCCTAAAACGAATAGACTTTGTAAAATCTTCAATAAAAATACTCTTAAACTTAGCTACAGTTGTACGGATAACTTCGAAAAAATAATTAAATAGCATAACATTACGGTATTTAATAGATATAAAAACTCAAAGGGCATGACGAAATGTAGTGATACGTTAAATAATACTAAATATCATAACACCAATACTAATGAATGTAACTGTAAGAATTCCAATAATTGCCCACTACAAAACAATTGCCAAACAAGTTCCTTGATTTATCTTAGTACGATTTCTTCAATTGAAAACCCGAATATTAAAAAGTTCTACATTGGTAGTACTAAAAATCCATTTAAACGCCGCTGGTACTAGCATGTTTTTTCCTTCAAAAATAGTTCTCATAAACATGTTACCTCGCTGTCCAAATACTATTGGAGTTTAAAAGAGAAAAGAAAACTCCCACCGTTTAATGGAAGTTATTTAGAAGAGCTCGTACCTGTAATTCTTTACGCGCACTTTTGTCTCAATGAAAAGCTAAAAATCATTAAATTTAAGGCCAAGATAAACCTTTTAAATCAAAGGAAAGAACTCAATGTTATCTGCAGGCATAAATTACCTTTTAACTTGCTTTCTAGCTAGAATATTATATATAAAGATGAAATGATATTGTAAGTCTGTAATTTTTTTCCTTAAGTTTTGAATTTTGACAGGTAGTTTGCGTTGTCTCTGTAGTTATGTTGGAAGACTGAATCAATGAATCTGTCGTTCGTATATTTGTGTGCTCATATATTCAATCCCACTTATGTGTTTGTCTATTATGAAGTGATGTCTGTATGTCTAGCCACAAATAAACCTTTCCCCCCTTGTCAACTAAACCTATCATCACTACCTTATCATTGTAACTGACTATTTAGTCATATATTGTACCTCTTACCACCGCCCTGATTCGGACGAAAAATTTAACCCGTTTCTAAGAACAATACATATCTTACACACATCTTCTCCGTTTTTTCAATGAATATTTTTGTCAATTTCTAAACATAATGCATGGTTTCATTTAGAGCTTAATATGCGTAGCTTTAATTTTTAATTACAAAAGATTGGAGATTAATTGTTTATCCTGATTTCCTATAAAATCTAATACCTATTTTAAAGCATTAATGAATTATATCTAAGGTTTGTTGTCGAGTTATTTGAATTATCATATGCTTGTAATTTGATTGGCCATTACATCTTAGGTAATAATATTTCCCCTAGCGGGAGTAATGGTTAGTTTTTGAGCTTTTTATTTTACTTGCAACGCCATCACTTGAAGTGTTGAAACAAAATGGCTATATTTATATTGACGTTATAACGTACATATGTTATAATTTTTAAATAAATATTATTCGCTCTACTCAGTATTGAGTACTTTTTTAAAAAAATAGTGTTTTTGGTTACTGGAAGTTTATTCCATCCACATCAACCTTGTATTCGGATATATATATATATATATATATATATATATATATATATATATATATATATATATTGCCAAACAAGTTCCTTGATTTATCTTAGTACGATTTCTTCAATTGAAAACCCGAATATTGTGTGTGTGTGTGTGTGTGTGTGTATACCTCATAAATTTAAGAGCAGTACTAGATTGGCAGCAAGGTCTCATCATTTTACATTTGAAATGACTAGATGTAACCGTAAGTTTTATGCTAACAGTTTTTTCTCTCACACTTCTCACTTGGAGAACTTTCTTCCGGCTGGCTTCCAAGTAAACTTTAATGTTCAAAAATTCAAATGCAATGTCAATCGTTATCTTCTGTCATTTTAATTCCTGTTCTTTTATTGTTCTTGTTCATTAATAATATTTTATTTTATATTCTTTTGCACCCAGTAGTCCGCTATGTGGTAGTGACTTTGTTGCCTTGTTTCGGGTGAAATGATTTTTTTTTAAAGTGTTAATTGGACAGTTTGCAACCAAGGAACTGTACTCGCAAATGTCTTTCTTGATACATATTATTTATTTATATTAGGCTTTAACAAACAGTACGAGTCGATAAATATATGACTCACTTGTAACAAGTGTCATCTCTCAAGATATCACAATTATGGCTTCGTCGAGAAGCACTTCACTTTAGTTGCTTACCTGTCCATTGTTTCGCATTACGTGATAACCTATGTGTCGGTGGAGGTAGGCGTGTGCGCACGCGCGTGTGTGCGCGTATGTGTGTGTGTATGTGTGCGTTCACTCAGTTACTACTTCAGACATATCAATTTCAAAAAAAAGAATCTAAATGAAATCGGATAGATAAAAGAAAATATTAAATTCTCAGTATCTTTCGATTGTGCACATGTGTAGACGCACCAACATAACAATTTTAGTCCTGATGAAGTCCTAAAGGACGAAACGCGTCACAATAAAACTTTTTTTCCCTCTGTCATACATTTTTCCCCAATATTCTTGATATATAAAAATATACATTTTTATCTCTTGGTAATACAAATAAAACGCCGTTTATAATAATAAATCTAAAACATTTCTCAAATCTGCCATTGGAATTGCTATGTACCATTTTATGTGATTCTATAAGCCTTTAAGGTTTAACTGATATCCACGTCAAAAGTGGAATCGGCGAGCCGAGTTCAAATTCTGAACGAGTCTCTTATGTTCATATTCACACAAATAGGGAGATGTATAAATGTCTCCTCTCATTGCAGCTACAGGTTAAATAGTAGAGTAGTTTGGGTTTGCTAGAGAAGAAAATCTGATAAATTCAAATCAGTTTAATAAATAGTAAAAAAACAAATCAATCAACAATACAGAAAATCATTAACCTAGGGTTTTAAGCTATAAAACATAACTTTGACTTACTTGCAATGGTAAATGATATTCCGTTTGATTTAGTTTTCTTGTATGATAAGTATTCTTTTCAATTTCTGTATATTCTCAACATAAAATGGAAGACTCTTTTTCTGAGCCTGAAATTGGAATTATCTTTTCTCCTTTAGGGGAATAGCTCAGTACTTGAAATCAAACTATCACTCTACTATCTGATTATGATCTCTACCCTGTGAAATTTGCTAGAAGAACTCTTACAACATTATAAAACTCTCTATGTAGGAATTAATTTCACAGATGATTACTTCTAAAAGTTTTATTTTGCATGTTTACCTTAACTAATTACCAAATTCTGGAAACTTGACTTTCATTTTCTTTTTCTTTTCTATTTCTGATCTACCAAGCTGTTAGAATGGATTTGTGGGAAATGTAATGATTATATGCAAGCAAAGTTGAAATAAGTGATCCAAATTCAAATTCTAAGCAAGTCTGTTATGTTCATATTCACACAAATAGTCTTGGGAGAGGTGTGAATGGCTCCTCTCCCTTCAGCTATGGGTTAAATGGGCGTGTTAGAGAAGAAAATCTGTGAAATCCGAATCACTTTCCCATGATGGCACTTCACAGACTGTAAAGAAAAGGATCATGTGGAGAGTCATGATCAACTACATCATGAAAGGGCATGGCTTTTTTTAACCAATCAGAATATTATTGATAAATAAATATGACATCATAGTTCCTTGTTTGAAATTTTTTTATGCTTATTTTCCAGAAAATGCAGCAGATTTGTATGCAAAAATTGATAAATCAAAGAATACAAAATCTCAAGACACGAATGGTAAATTAAAGTAAACAATAACACACTCTTTATGAACAGTTTTTAATATTAAACATCTGAAAAGTTTCTTAAAGTTTCATCTATTTCTCCCTCTTCTCAGGTAAAATAGTAGGGGTCGACTGGCGTCTCAAACCTTGGATAACAAGCAGACTAAGACAAGGACGATTCTGAAATGAAAACTTTGGAGAAGGCAACGAGAAATACCTCTATTATCTTACCCAAGAAGGCACGGCAATTCACAGCTAATTTTGAAAAATACTCGAATCTCCTCAGCTCAGTAAATTTCTGTTCCTACTTGGCTGGCCTCTTAGCTGAACTAATTTCGCATTGACGCAAAGATCGATATTCAAATCCAGATGAAAGCCAACATTTTAAAGGCTAATTTTCAAAGCAAAATACTTTTCTCGCCATTTGAAGGCGGTGAGAAGGTCTTTCCATTCACGTACATGTAAAGGCATTCAGGAATAAATAATGAAATCGAAAGGAAAAATTGGAACGATATTTTTCTAGTTAATATCCTACTCGAAGAAAAAAAAAACTGAGCTAGGACTGAACAACCACCCGTAAAAGCTGTGCTCTTCCCCACGTAGATCTCTTCACACCGGATGAGTATCAGTATTCAATCGGAATAAGAAGTAGACGATCCATGAAAGATACGTTAATAGAGCGTAATCAAAACGCGGGAAATTGTCTTCCTATTGCTCCTTGATTTATATTTTTAAGCCATAAACATGAAAAAATAAAAATCATAAAAAATAACATACGTATACAGTAGCTGAGCCGGACGTAAACGAAACCCTTTGCGCTTGCGTGAATCAACATTCTGAGAGCGGATCGAGAGATCAAACTGATGTTGTATTGAAATGCAGTGAAGTGTGCGTTCATTGAACTGTGTGTGAGTGATGTGCATGGAAGAGTACACGGGCCGTCACTGGGGTCGTTGCTGCTGCTGCTGCTGTTGGCCTTCCACAACGGGCGAATGCATGAGGACAAAGACTTGGCTCATCCGCCGTGCAACGGACGATATATTTAAGACAGAGTTGGGAAATCTGTGGGTGAAATTCTTCTCTTTGTACAAGACAACAAAAGCTAGCTTATTTGAACCTGTTTGTTAAGTGGTTAGTCATTTCAACGTACTCAAGTGATCACTTTCAAAGAGGGCGAGTTGCACCATATACTTCATGGTGAATATAGACACACACGTGTGTATGTATCTATACTTTAGCCGATTGTATAATATATACACTACAGTTCAAAAGTTTGAAACCAGCCCTGGTAATTTTTTAAATTGGCCCAAAAGTTGTTGTTTTGTACATTGAATAAGGGAAAATTATTATGTAGCGTTAAAGAAAAAAGAGAAACATGATTTTTTTTTATTATGACAAAAAGAAAAAAAAGTATTTTCTGATTAAATTTTGCTCGCGGCAAAATATCCTCCTTTAGCTTTGATTACTGCAGCCCAAATTTTAGGTATTGGTTGCAAAAGTTTCTGAAAGTATAAGTTTGATAATTGATTCCATTCTTTTTTTCAATCATTCTAAGAGCCCTTTTTCATTTTTTCACTTTTTTGTCAAGTCTATATCATGCTAATTCTGAGTGTGGCTTAAAACTTTTGAACTGTAGTGTATATAATAATACATGTATCATATATATACTGTATATACGATACACGTACAAATTTTTACATGCTTTGCAATTTTAAACAAATTTTCGTAATCTAAATGAAGTTGGAGCAGTAATTATACTATAATGCAGCGGACATTGAAGTTAACACCCAGAGGCCTCAGTCTGTTTTATGCTAAACGCAATTGTCAGACGATATGCATTGTTTTTTTTTTGTTTTTGTTTTTGTTTGTTTTGTTTGGCTTTTTTGCTCGATTTTTTAAGTAAGTAAATTAATTCAAATAATAAGTACATAATAAACAAAAAAACAAACCACGCGCACTAAAATAACCATTAGAATAATAGACTATCTACAATGCAACGTAATGCCCACAATGCATCACTCACCTGTATATATAAAATGTCGTGCAAAAACACAACGTACATGGCCTGACGAGTGCGTTTAGCATGAAAAAGACTGTCGCCTCTGGGTGTTGACAACAATGTCCACTTTTATATTTACATATGCTCTTTGCCTAATAGTGAGCACTTTGACACATAAATATAGCGTACCTTAAAACTGTATTTTATATATATATATATATATATATATATATATATATATATATATATATATATATATATATACTTGAATAGCGACTTGGATTGAAGAATCCGCAAGAGTTCGAATTCACTTACGAACTAATGCCCTTGGGAAAGGTATGAATCCATCTCCTTTCCCCCCATCTATGGGTAAATACCAGGATAGAGTGGGTCTTATAGCCTTGGTTAGCAATGGCTAAAAGAAGAAAAACTCAAACCGGTGTGGAGAGGGTTGGGCTCCGTCACACCACTGCTACTACGGCTACATTACATGTATTGTGTTACTACAACCCTTTACGGAATTTGTGCTCATCACATGCGATGTTGCCATTTTTAATTTATTTTTTAATTTCACGCATGCGCGTTGTTTGTTTTTGTCGACTGCACAGTATAGTATGGTCAGTTGGGTATCGTCTGTGAGAAAAAGAGCACCATGACACAATTTACTCCATCAAAACTTTGGAAATGGTATGTTGTACTACTTGGCATTCCTGCCGGAAGCTCCAATACGAACATTTAAGAGTGTTTGGGTGCCAATCCGAAGACAGTGCAGAGATAGATGAGTCTAATTGTGATTACGAAGATGTTTGGAGTGATCACTATTTATAGCGACGTTATGCTTCCATTCATCTTTCCACAGGGCCCCAGACACAGCACCAGGGAACTGCATCAAGTGCCTTGAGGGGGTAGTACTGCCCTGGGTCAAGAGGACGGCAGCTGGAAGACTCTGTGTCTGGCCACAGGACTCTGCACCATGCCACACATGCAAGAAAACCCAGTCGTGGCTGTCAGACAATTTCTGCGACCACATCACCCTTTACATCCATACCCCAGACTACACCCCCTTGATTATTATATGTGGGGCGCAGTTGAGCGAGAGACCAACAAAACTAACACCAAAGATGAACTGATGGCAAGGATTATGACAGCAATCACCAACTTAAACAAGGAGACCGTCTAGAAAAGTTGCAGAAGATCCCGAAGTCGCCTGGAGACTGTGGTTGAAGCCAATTGCGATTTAGTATTTCAAGATATTTTTGCGTAATTTTGGTAAATATATCTGTTAAAATGATATGTCAATGTAGATTTTCATATTTGCGTAATTTACATGACAATTTATCCATCGCACCCGATATATACTAAAATTTACCAGTGCAGTTCTACTTATATTTGGAAGACAGGAGAAATGAGGTTGATTCGACTCCGAATAAGTAGCATGGCGTCTTCTAGCTGTAAAGGTTTGTGACTAGTAGAACTAGAGAATGGGCTTCATGTGAACATTTGCCATGGACATAGCGATAGGCTTACGACGTTGCGACTGCGGGGAAAGAGGTTGCAGAGTGGAAAATAAGTCATCCGTTACATTACCACGCAGACCTGAACTCTGACAAGGCTGAAAAATAAGGATTGAACAGTTATAGTCCAGATGTGACAACAATCCTCTGTTTTTGGTCTAATTTAACACTAGTAAAGATAAATCATGCAGAAGAAGTCAGGTACTTCTGGGGGCTATTCTTTTCCATTATCCTTATCAGTGGGGTGTATGCATGAGTTTCACTTGAGCTTTAGTGTGAATCTGAAACGCAAGAGACGTTCAAAGAATTAAACCACATTGAAAGTTCAATCGCTCAACGTGACAAAAGAAAACTGTATACAGAATTAAGAAAAATAAAGAGTTGTTAGAACAGCCTTTCGAGTGGGGAGGGAATATAACAGACAGGAGAAAATATTATCACAAGTTGATTGAAATTTGAATTTTTTTTTTGACGTTTTCTCAACAGCAGAAACATTTGCAGTCGTACGTTATGCTGAGTAACTTAAAGTAGATTGAAACACCCTTCTAGCTCGTCTACAATATTTCGTAGCTGACACAAATGTCTATAACAAATGTATTAATATTTTTATCCATCTATAAAGTTGGAAAATTATTCGTTGCTTTTACGTTTGATTACATTTTACACGAAACTGAAATTAGCTTAGGATTTCCAAAGATTCGCTAAAAAAATGAACATACATGAAAAAATAAAATGCTCCAAACTTAATAAAACAAAGTTTTATTGTCAAAATTTTTGTTATTATTAAGAGCAGCAATCAAAGGATTTTTTTTTATTATTAAATTATATTTTTTAATCCTTTTTAGAACCTTCAAGATTTTGGTTAAATGTGTGTGTGTGTGTGTGTGTGTGTCACACACCATGAATTAGGATAGGAAATTTTAGCGTCTTTTTGCGGTGAAAGACACAAATCTGTTATCAAACTTCTTATTTAATTTTATGAATTTTCGAGAAATTCATTTTTGTAGGGTTTAATGTTTATACTAATTCTAAGCAGACGTCCTTGGAGAATTTAAATCATTTTTTGTAGAACAGGACCACTAGTTACATAAAATCTGCACTGAATCGTAAAAATTGAATAAAGCTAAGACATTATTTAAATAGACAAAATTTTGATTTTAATTGTTTTTATGAATAATATACATAAAAGTTTCGTTGGATAATACATTTTTACAAGAATTCCTTTCATTTTTTTAAAATTTAATTAGAAAAATTTATAAACTTTTAAATCTTGTCAACTGCTGTATTAATTAGTAGATGTTGATATTATCTTTGAGTAAAAGCTATATTTACTAATCATAAATTGAAAAGTTTACTATAATTCAGCGACCCCTAGTATTTTAAGAAAACTTTTTAATTTTTTGTGCGTCTATAAACATACTGATTTTTGTAAATACAGGCATCATTACACAGCATTATGAGAAAATAAGATCGGTACTATAGTAAATTTAAAGCAAAAATACATTTAATTTAAACTTCGAAAAAACATTAGATTACTTATATTTCCTAAATTTCTAAGATTACGTAGTAGTTAAAAATATATATATAAAGGCGTTCACATTATATTCGTCAAGTAACTTTTACAGATATGTCCCCCTTAGAAAAAACTTCCAAACAAGTCTATCAAGTCAATATCTCATAAAAATGCACACACCCTCCTTGTTAAATAATTCTTTTCTACGATATTTTAAACTTGTGGGTTATCCCACGTTCCTAAAAGAAACCGTCGCTGTGGGACATGCCTTACGACAATGATATTTTCATACATTCTCTTTCCTCTTTTACAACTCTGGCTATAAGATGTAGTCGTACGTAGGGAAAAAAATGTCCACCACTGGGGCACGTTCATTTTTAATGTCTTACTTTTCCTCCGTGAATTTTTGTACTCTTTCACACCGGCGCCTATCACAGAGCCTGACACAAACTGCACACACACAAACACACATTCTCTAATTTAAACGCTTTATGAAACTAATCTTTAAATGTTTTCATGTAATTGTAATACTTTTGCTAAGACATGCATTGGCGTTTGTTTCATATTGTTTCTGTTACTCATTTATTACTCGGACTCATATTCGAGTCGCAGTGATTGTTACATAAACACAACAAACATTCCCGCAGTAGATAGAAATTTTGAAACATAAATCTATCGAGAGGACTGTCAGTACTTCAGAAAAACACCCATCTCCATAACAAATGCTTTTCCGCGATATTTTAAAGTAAAATTAATAATAATTGTTTCAAATCAGATTAATAAAACTTTAAATCAGCTAATCTTATTCAAATAATGTTTAAGAAAAGTATATTTTATTTTTGAAAGATTTTTTAATAAAGAGAATTATGTTGGACTGAGAGATTTGTAAATATGACTAAAATCAGACATTTTTAGTGATTTAAAAAATCAATTCAATCAATTTAAATTTTATTTTGAAATACATCAAAATATTTTGCTGATTGGAAATATTAAATTTAATCTATTAGCTTGAAATTAAAACTAAAATAAAAGTTTCAAGAAAGATTTTTCATTTTTAAAAATTCATTTTAAACCTTAGGTATCGCGAATTTTTGGAGGTACCTATTTATGACATATATACCTAATCTGAACGGTTATGTTTGACGCTTCCTTCTACAGGATTTTTGGACAGGGAATTTTAAATGATTTTACACTAAAAGAGAAAATGAAAATAAGATGCATTTTCGTGATTTAATGCGCTAAAATTTCTGGAAAGGAAAGGAAATGTCGTACAAGCAGCAAAAACATGTGTCATTTGTACAGATGGTGCCATAGCTGACTTACTAGCTTCAGAAGTAAACATTTTGACCGGAAAGTCTAAGTATTTTCCGGAAAGCCTGTAGTTGTTGATGATGAGGAAATCGAAACTGTTTAAAAGTAATGCAGTTCATACATTATAAGACATCGCAAAGATACTCAATATATTTCATATGAACGTTGTAAGGCATTTGAAAACACTGGGATTGCGTGCATCAAAATTTAATGAAAAAATATAATGAACTATATTTTCATCTTCGATTCTCCACTCAAACACAATAAGAATTACCATTTTCGGGGGGGGGGAATCACAGGATGGATTACTTAAAACGAACGATGTGGAGCAAAAAATGTCCTGACGAAAGTGAAATGTCACCATTAACCCTTACAAAAATTCGACCTTGATTCGAACAAGGGGATGCTGCGTGTCTGGTGGGGTTAAAAGGAGCTCATAAAAGGTTTGAGCTCATTCAGTAAAATCAGTCGTTGAATTCAAACAAATCATTTTCTTCTATGACCCGTGTTCCTTCCAGACGTGGACAATCATGGCTCTCCACAATTTCTTGTATTTTGTAGCTTTTGGTAAAGTTTGTCTTTTTGCTATCTCTCCTAATCCTTGTTCTGTTAACCATCAACACAAGATCGTTGGGAGGGTAGGTTTTGAATTTGCCTTCAATATGTCCTGTGAGTGTCAAATATTCTAAACCTGCTTTCTCCTTAAGCGTCCTAGAAATTTCAACTGACTTTTTCTGATGCTAAATATAAGTGACCTTTTTGTTTTCATTTTCTCTAAAATGCCTTTTCTCCTGTTATTTCTCATGTCTCTTGTCTTGTTACATTCTCATATTCCTTTATACCTATCTGCTCTATCTGTAATACTAATTCTTTTTGTTTCTGCACACTTCTTCTTGAGTCATTCCTCATTTGTCTACTTGTATTTGTTCCTAATTTCTTTGTTCTTTATTCTGTGTCATACCCTGGCATTGTTTGCTGTTTCCTTTTCATTCTGTCGAAAATTTCATCTGTCATCCCTCATTTCTTTTTTTCCTTGTCTATGACAGCGTTTGCTGGTGTTGCTAAAGCTTCTTTTAAAGTGTTACAATTCGATTAATGACAGCAATCTATAAAAAGCGTCTACAATTGGCCAATCGAAAAGGTATTGTTTTTCATCAGGGCAACATCAAACTTCACATCTCTGTGCAGACTCAGCAGAAATTGGTACAGTTTGGTTAGGATTTTCTACTACACACACCGTACTTGAGTTTGCACCTTCGGATTATCACTTATTTTGATCTTTACAAAATTCTCTTGATGAAAAGAACTACAATTCTTTGAAAGCCTGTAAGAACTACTTAGGCCAGATCATCATCCAGAAAGAGGAAAAATTCTGGGAGGATGGAATAATGGAGATGCCCCAAATATGACGAAATTAGTAGAACAAAATGTCACAAGTATGGATGAAACAATCTCTGTAGAATTATCTAAATATTGTCTGTTATTAAAATTAATTCCGTTAAAAAAAAATCCCAATAATTAACAAATTATTCTCAGACATGTTTGAGCCGACCAATTCGAATTAGTAGCCGCCATTAATTTCGATAATCAATCATCAGTTGGTTTTCTTTCAAAATCGCACCACAACCATTTTACGCGTCGATTTCCTAAACTTTCAGCTTCGTCTGCTTTCAATTCATGTTGCTATATTTCAATAACGAAAGATGCCTTCTATAAACCAAGAAAAGCATTAAGAATATTTCATCGACAAACCATTTTTTTCATTTTATGTACCATGTAATTTCAGTATATGGAGGATCATGTCTCTCCACAACTTCATGTCTTTTGTAGCTCTACGCCCCGGTTAAGCATTCTTCTTCGATCCCGCTTTGCTATCCATTCACGCAAACTCGTTAGATAGGTTACTGTTTGTTTCAGCTCCTCTTGCATTCATTATGTAATTATAATGTGAGGATCAAACTCTCCAAGCCCTCTTTCTACATTATGTGTCTCAGAAATTTCAACTGTCTATCTGTCTCTAAGTTTCTTTTCTACTAATATTTTCATGGCAACTGTTCTGACGAGTTTTTTCCTCTGGTACGCGAGTATATGAATTTAAGCACTACTTCTTTTTTAGCACTTCCCGTCTGTGGAACTCCCTTCCGTTTACTTGCTTCCCTGATAACTACAATCTTCAATAATTTAAATGCAACGTCAATCGCCATCTCCTATCTTTTTTAATTCCGTTCATCTTTTGTCCTTTCCTCAATCTTCCTCTTTTCATTCACTTTCACTCTCTGTAATCCCCACCTGCGTACTGGTGGCATGCCCGCCTTGCTTGGGGTGATAAGATTTTAAAAAATGTCCTTTTTGATTCCATTATCCTTGAAACTTCCCCGTTGCTCACATGTTTCGTGCATCATATTCTCAGAATTCTTTTACTTGCCTGAGGTTTTTTTCTTCATCTCTGTAGAAATTGTTTATCCCCGAGTTTAAATATAAGACCACTTTCTGTTCCAGTTTTTTTTATTCGGTTCGTGATATGCTCAGCATCCGTCTATAGAATCATATTTCTTTCGCTTCGAGTTGTTTCTTCATCTGGAAGGAGATTTTCCCGCATTCATGGCCATATAGGAGATAAGATTTCTTCTTGTGTCTACATTTATGTGACAGAAAAGTTCACGTGTTTTTAATGAATATTAAAACGACACATTCCATTTCCAATCTGTGAATTCTGTAGGTCAATTACGTCATTTATGAAAGATGGTTTTATCTGCTTTCAAACCCGGCTTATTCATATGTATGCTTCAAAAAGACTGAGCACAGTTTCATAACAGTAAACACTTAAAATCTACCTTTGAAATCCTTTGTTTTGATCTCCTATCTTGGGCAACGGTGGGAAGTATGTAGATATTTCAAGTACCAGGCATGACAAGTAGATATTTAATGAACTTAGCATAGTCGATGACAATAAAGAATCGTAAGGATCGATTTTGCTAAATTGTCATCTAGATGATATCGCTTTGCGGTAGGCGCCCTGTGAAGTAAGAATGTCTAACCGTCAACAATAAATAAATTGAAAGAGTATACAGAAATCTTTTTGTATAGCAAACACACACACACATACATACATACATATATATATATATATATATATATATATATATATATATATATATTTGAATGGGCTTTATTTTGAAACCACCTGTTGTGACGAAGCGAAATCGAATTATCGATTTCGCGAAATAAAATATTACCATGGCTTTCTGAAGTCTCCTCCGATTTCTTAATTAATTATCACTTGCCCTGTTTATTACATTGAGCTCACGGGAATTATATCACGCAAAGAATTATCCACACGGATTACCAATTAACTTTATCATATATATATATATATATATATATATATATATATATATATATATATATATATATATATATATATGAATATTATAAAATGAATGAATTAGAAATAATTCGCATCCAGTAATGTGTGTTAATTACGCTGTCATCGGTGATAATATTTTACCAAGATTCAATTGTTTTAATTATACAAGGAATCATTTCTCCAAAGAAAAACAAAAGAATTTTCCTCATTTGTAAGGCAGGTGTTTTTGTTGGGAAAATGGTTGCGACATCTTTAATAACAAAAATACCTTAATTCTTTCAATAGTGCGGATCAACTTATATGATGTACTGTATCTCGTGCAGCTGACTGTTCGAAAGAGGTTGCCCATGTCTTTTCTAAACATTGGCAATAAAGTTGCATGTGTCCTTGTTGTAATCAGTCAAGTAACTGCGCATTATACAAATGTAAACATTTTACCGAATTCTCCGAATTATAATTGCCACAACTGGAAGATTTGATAACATTTAGAGGTAAAAATGCTCTAAAAGATCATAGTATATATTTCTGCTTTTTACATTTAACTCACAAATCTCATTTAATTAATTTACTTCAAGTTTTATAAGATTTATTCAAATTTCAGGTTGAATCTCCAATATTAAGAATAGAAGGAAGTTAAACCAAATAACTGTGTTTTCGGAAATTCATAGCAGATGACAAATGCGAGCAAAATGAATGGCGATTTTCAACAGTTTCAACTTGGTTCGTATAATGTGCTTTCTTAACCTCTAGCTGTTATAAAGGCACGTATGGTAGCAGGAGAGAATAAGAATTGTTAATATAAAATTCTTTGTATTACCGATACAGAGGATCAAGGAGGAACGTCTCTTTGTGGGCGAGGGAAGCGACTTCGAGAAAGGGGAGAGTCGATAGAACCTGAATTTGATGTGTGTGCCGAATCGGTTGACCGAGGACAATGATTATGACATTGACAGCTTGCCCATTCGCCATGACCACCTACAGTGTAATGAGCGGCCTTCTTAAAAGCAGATGGAGTGGATCATGAATCATCATCGTTTTGTTTTTTGTTTTTTTGTATTTTTTGGGTTTTTGTTTTGTTTTGTTTTTTTTCATGCTTTTTCTTCAACGCCAATGTTCGTGATTGTATGTTATATTTTTTCTTAAAGGATTTATGTTGTCATTAGGATGTGATGCTTGGAACCCCTGCGCAGAGGGGAACTTCTTTTTCTTTTCTTTTTTAGTTTAGCAATCTTATCGTTCCCATTCGGTTTTTGATGGTTTTAATGTAGAGAAAAAGATCTAGTTTGAAGCAGTGTATAACATAGTCAAGCCTCGTCAATATTTGCTGCTTTACTTTCTTATCAAACATGGATTATTGAAAACTGGTCATTAATAAACAAGCTCCACCATTTGTTTTTATCTTAGTGAAATTTTCACAAATCGACGATGTTCAATTGTATATAAATATTTTTGATAATCCACAGGTTAGAACGATGAAGAAGACTGAACAGTTAGAAAGAGATAGAGTAGAAGTTGTGGCAAACATTCAAATCACAATGAATGATTTTCTTAGAAACCGCCAAATTTTGCAATACATGCACAATGTTGTAAGACTGATATAGTGTTATAAGACCTTAAAAGAACTTATATCATTTGCTCATATCGCATCTGGATCGTATTTATCTTAAAACTGTGGCGACTATAGTAAGGAGCTAGAGGAAAGGTTCTACAACAGATTCGTATCAAGAACGATGTTAACAAATTACTGTTGGTGTCTAAAGTGTCACTTGCCAAGTGAACCAACTATTATGGCACTTTTATAACTTTCATAAAGAATATGAAAGTTAGAATCTGTGCCTATAATAGAAGGATCACTGGGAACTGTGCGTAAATCACGGTCGAGTTGTTATTATATTATAATCATATTTGTTCTTTAGTTAGTGTTGTAAACTAGGGAAGGTTACTGAATAGAATAATCACATGAATGTTGCTAATGAACGATAATACTTAGAGCAAGAACAACATAAATAAGATTCGCCAGCGGCGCGTAAAAGTAGTCAACTGCTAGAAGTGAGTCGTGAATTCCACAATGAATCTCCAACTGCATGATATCTACCAACCGCCCCACGCGGTCACAAAGCCGAATTTGATATAGGGTAGCCAAAAATTCCCCGTAGATCCCGTATAAAACAAGGTCGGGACTCTGCCCTTCGACATAGCTTCGTCTGGGTATCCTCTCCGCCCCGAAGCGGTGAGTTTGACCAGCACAGCTGGAGACGAATCTCTAACTACAGGATATCTACCAACCGCCCCATTGACACGGAAAAACTTGCCAATTTCAAATCTTTTCATTTGTACCCCCTTACTTCTTTAAATAACGACCAGCATTCATATTTATGATTGTTATTACAATATTTTGTTAAAGTTTTTATGCTCAAATATTTAACGCTGCTATAGGCGAATTTCCACAAGTAATTTATAACTACAGAACTCGCAAATAGCTTATTCGATCATTAAGTATTATGATTTGTCAAAAAATTCAAATAGAAAAACTGAAATTTCCACATGTATTCCTATTTATTATTATTATTATTATTATTATTATTATTATTATTTTCATCTTATCGAATCAGTTGTTACTTCTTTTTTGGAGCTGTTACACGTGTCATGTTTCAATGCTTATACAATATTAAAATGATCCCTTTTCAGGTGGTTTCCTTATATCAAAATATGACAGACCAACTTACATTCAGTTATCTGCCATGCGTGACACATGCTCAGGTGATCATGTATCTTTCGATACATGACTTACGAGGCGGATTTTTTTCCCGCAGTAGGTTGCCGTTTCTTTCTTCGGTAGACCACTTGCCATCCAAGGCTATAGAACCTGGTCTGCCTTGCTATTTACCCATAGTTGGGGTTGGAGAAGAGGATTCATACCTTTCCCAAGGGTATTAGCACGTAAGTGAATGTAATAACGGGTAGTTCTTCTTAAGGTGCTATCCTTTTTTTATCTTCCAAATCTTATAACAGATCGAAATATTATTGCTCTGAGTTAACCAGTTTGCTTTTTTTAAAGTGTTATTCTTATTCTTTCTAAATAAATCTCATTTTTGATGCTCTAATTCAATGCAGACATATCTTTCCCCTCAGTAATATAATTATTATTAAATAAATGTGAAAATGTCCATACATAATGCATACAACATCTGCTTTGAAAAGAACAAAGTTTTGGCGTTTGTTTCTATTGCTTATTAATGCAAATGACAGCCGACTGAATCGCCATTTCTTCATTGTCCAGTCGTCGTTTGTGAAAAAAAACTTGTCTCCTTTTTCCTCGACTGCACTTGATACCTGACCGAAGCCCAACCCTTTTGCACTTTGCCTTCAGCCCTGCACCCATTCCCTACTTAACTAACCCTGCCTAGCCTTTTTTTTCCCCTCTGAAATTTTGTGGAAGGAATACGAGGCGGTAACTAAATAGGAAACGAACACATAAGAAAAAACATTAAAGGATTTTAAGTCAAGATGGAATCTTGTAGTCGTCTTTTTTAAAAGACCAACTTTAAGTGTTGCGCACCTTAGTTTAACTAATCAAACGGACTATAGCTTCTGATCCTCTCTCTCCCACACGCACTTTCTCACTACCTTTCTTTTACCTTTGATCTCTTCGATTGGCTTCAATTGAAACCAACAATCTTATATCTGAATGGTTGTATTGGCATATCTACTTAAAGATTTAAGTTAAGCCAGACAGCAATTCCTAGCAAATAACTTAGAATTTCAGGTTAATATTTGCAAAGTACCTATAGTGAAATTTAAGATATTTCTTCTTTACCGTTTCTTTCTTTCTATTAGATTTCAATAGTGAGGCAACGTCCCTCTTCAAAGGTTTTAAATAAGGACGTTCAAGGTGCGCCAAGTATTTGATAAGGTACCTTTAGCGAGCCATAAATGGAAGACAGTCTAATGTAATGTGACACAGTTTCTCTTTCAGACGTTTCGACATTCTTATTTCTCTTTCAGACGTTTCGACATCATTAATGAGCACAGGAAATGAAAAGGCACACTAAACAAAAGCGACGCAAAGAAAGCCATTTTCTTGAAATGGCTCCTGGGAATAGAAAAAACAACGGGTGACTGAGCAGACCCCATCGAGGTACCCATGATGGTACATACAAAGTTCACGTCGTTTGTGATGGTCCTGGAGGTCGTGACCAAGAAGGACTATGTCATGTTTTAACCCCGTAAAGCAGTGTTTTCAACTTTTTATACTTCAGGGCGCATTTGTAGAACAACTAAAATTCTGTGAAGACTTTAAATTTTAATAAGAAAAAATTAATCATGCAGTTGGAAATTAGGAAAATAATTAAAAAAAAATTCTCCTGAAATAAGCATTTATATTTAAGATATTAAATTGTATATTTAAGTCTGCTTGTGTGAAATCTGTGCTTAATGTGCTTTGGTAATTTTTTTAAATGTTAAGTCTCATATGTGATAGACATACTTAGCCCATGGGTAGCGTTTATCATCTCTCAGTTGCGTTTCTGTCTTTGGGCAAAGTGCGATTCAATTGTGGCTCTGTCCGCGGACAGCAAGACGCAGCTGAAGAAAATAAATACTGTGAGGTGTTTGGCCCCGGGGAACAACTGCCCGAAGCTGCACCCCGAATTGCATTAAAGATTGGGGATCGGTAGTCATACCGATACCAGCGCAACCAACGGTTGCAAGGGGTTGGACAAATTTTGTCCTTGGACTGGGTGTATGCATTCCTCACGTTAAACCCGACCTTGCGTCACATCCCATCCCAGTAAGGAGACCAGGGTAAATAACCATATGTGATAAGCATACTCCCATTTCTTCATCAATAAATTTAATATTTTTTCTATTCTTGCATTTAATGTTGGTAAGTGCTGAAAATCCGAATTCACACAGGTACAATGTGGGAAATTGGAAGAAAATATTTAATGCTTTACTCGCTCTTGAAGGCTATTCTTCTTGGTTGGAAATCCAAAATTGATCAGTGAACACCTATATGATGTATTTGTAAGTCACGCGGAGGAGGCACGGTGGAGTAATGGATAGCGGCTCGGACAGAGGAATCGGAGAGTCGAGTTCGAATTAATAAACTCAGTCGATTTGAAACTGCCTCTGGGTCTTCTAAGTTCTTATTTAACGATAAGAACTTGTAATGTTGAGAGTTGAGCTCTATTAGCTCGCAATCTGATCATCCTCAAATCGACATTTCTGACCACTTCTTTCCAGCTATTTTTTCTGTCATCCATAGCTCTACTCAGTCCTTTCTGATTCCGGTGTCGTCTATGAGTTGATCGATAAAGGTTCTTACTGGCCCACCTATTGATCTTTTCCTACAATTTAGATCGCATAGCATAAGCTGATGTACAGCTTCTTATCATTGGCCACTAAGCAGTACTTACCTTTCACAGATCGTGTCTGTAATCTTTAGTAAGTTCCCAGATAGTTCTTTATTGCATATATAGTTTTTCAGTTGACATTTAGAACTGCTCTCCATAGTTCAGTGTGAATGCCATGTAATGTTTTTCAACTGATTACCCGAATAATTTAGTTCAATTACTGTTGAATTAAAGAGATGGACTTTCAGACATTTTTCATTTTTGATTTCCAGATAGTATTTTTGATAGTGGTGTCCATGCCATTGCAATTCTAACATCAATGTCTTTTTTCCTTTTTTTTTTTTTTTTGTGTTAAGAGTTCAGCCTGGTTGCCAGATATAGAGGCCATTCATTTGATTTAAATTGTCACCTTTGAACCTTATAAAATCTTTTTTCAGTTTGATTAAAAGACATGAATTAAGTTTTCGCTTCATTTCTATGGAGTCCAACTCGTGTTGCTACAGATTCTAGTCTGATTTCATTGATTTGTTTTAAACGGCTTATCAAACTTTTAGATTGTAAGAATCTTTTGGAGATAATAATGATTTACCAATACAAGTACTACCACCATAGCTGGATGGGGGAGAGATGTGGATTCCTACCTGTCCCAAAGGTATTTACCTGCAAATGAATATAACGAATCCGACTGGAATTCGAACTCCAATTTCCAATTCCAAGCCCTTAACCATTATTCCATCTGCACAGCCAAACTGGTATTCCCAAGCGATTAGCAATCTAGGTAATGACCAGACTCGACGTTGCTTAACTTCGGTGAATGCATTCTTGGGAAAGATAGAGGAGTGGTTTCACATTGATCTTTCCACGCCTTAGCATTCAGAGTTTTCCTTCTATTAGGTTGGTTGCTAATCGATGCGTTTTTATATTAATTTTCACGCAATACAATGTTCAAGAACAAGTAGATATTCTTGTGCAAGCTTGTTGGATACAAGAGTTAGGACATTTTTAAAATCTGTGTGATGGTGATTTTAGAGTATGGACTAACTCTTGCCTCTTTCAAAATAAATTCAATAAACTTCTCATCTTTAGTTAGACAGTGGCAATACTGAACAGAAATGGTTTCAGTGTGTCTTAACGTTATACGCAAGATAAGATTTCAAAAAATCCCTGTTCTACTAATATTATTTGTGCTACAGTATTTGTGTGTAGCATATTGAGAACAGAGGCCATTTTAGTTGGTATTCCAGAAGCCTTAACTATTTCCATGAGTTTTCCTCTGTCTATGGAATGAAAAGCTGTCCAAAATTTTACAAATGGACCGAAATGGCCAAACGCCAAATGACCCATATCTGTAAATAAATCCAGAAATAAAAAGATACTTAAAGGTAAAATTAAATATTTTACTGATACAGTATAGTAATAAAATTGTACAACATTTAGAAGCTATGTAAAATAGTTATATGGAAATGTTCAACTTCGTAAGCAAGCAGTAAAATAATATTTGAAAGAAACTGAGTTTCAATAAGGTTGACAAAATAAAAGAAAATAATGCCTTTGTAGACGTTCGCACGTTACATATAGAAGGTCCTTTACAATAATCTTAAACATCCACTTTCATACAAGTAGTGTCTCTGTGATTAAATATATCACGTATTTTAGATAGGACAGCTGAATAATTCATAACACAGATTTAATAATTCTGAATGTATTTTCTGTGAACTATCAAAAATATTTTCATTTTGTTGAATAAACATTCAGTTTAAGATATAAACGTGTTTTGAAGTTGCGTTATCAAACGAAATTTTCGACTGATGAGACGACGACTGCAACAAGTTTACAGAAAAAGTCTAAAAGAGGCGAACTAAAAAAAAAAAAACTTCCCAAAACTTTTAAAGCATTTACTCTTAAAGTAAGTAGTACCACCCTCACTGAAACTGGTTGAAAGATCTAACGGAGTTTTTGGATACGAGAAAATAGTGGGACAGCGAGGTAGCATCAAACCCACGAAAGTTTTTTTTTTAATTCCATTCGAATCCATTACATTCACTTACGTGCTAATACCCTTGAGAAAGGTATGAATCCTATTCTTATCCCCCCAGCTATGGGTAAATAACAGGACAGACTGGGTTCTATAGCCTTCGATGGCAACTGGTCTACTGCAGAAAGAAATGGGAACCTACTGCGGGAAAAAATCTGCCTCATCAGTCATGTATCGAAAGATACATGATCGACTAAGCGTGTATCACGCATGGCACATAACTGACTGATATGACAAAATCTGAGTCACGAACACTTTATTACAAGGAATAAAAGTAACATCGACGTATACCCGAAAATAGTTTATTTTGGTGGTTCGAAGTAGAAGTTTTGGGTTCATTCTTTCTTGGTTGTCCCCAGAACATTTCATTGCCCTTCGTTTTGCCTCACCCCCACAATTATGACTGAACTGAGACTTGAAATGACAAAACAACTCATGTCATAAATTTTCATTTCAGGAACAAGTTTTAAATTACTCTTACTACTTTCTGTTCGATTCAATTTTAAAATGATCGTTAATCGTCATCTAAACTTCTTCATTAAAATTTATTTCAACAACAAATAATTATAAACTAAATTAAAATCATTCTGCAGCTTTGAAAATGTTCATCAGAAACGGATTTGACGTAAAAATAGTAACCTATGAACATATGCATTTATCAAGCAAAGTCCTTCCAGATTAGATAATTCTTCGAATTTGGGTTTACTAATCTTTTATATGCCATATCCTTATGGACAACCATGCCTCTCCATTACGCTCATTTGTAGCTCCAACTTTTTATCACATGTCTTTGTCCTTGTCCTCTCGTTAAATAGATTATTTGCTGTTTTCTTCAGTTTTTCTTATTTTCAATAAGTCCTGTGAATGGTAAATTCTCCTGGCCCTCTTTCCTCATTTCCTAGAAATTTCAACTTTGAAAACTAAAGGTGATAATAGGCTAAGATAAGTATAAAGACGTCTATTTTTCTTCTTGCATTTTTTAATCTGAAAACATTTTAGAATATTTAAAATAAAATGTTGTACTTTTATTACTATTGTTCCATTGCTCCACTGAAAACTGTTTGCAGATAGGCTCCCCCCACCTAAACTGATAAATATACCGTATTTCAAGTATACTACGATGTATTTTTCTGAAAAAATACCATCACAAATCACCCTGCGTGTTAGCACTGAAAGCTTAAGTTGTAGAGAAGAAAAACCCAGACATACAATATAAACCTACAATTATCATTCATATATAATAAATACCATATATCCCATTAGTATTATACCATATATATTATTCTTTTTAGTATCGATGATAATCACTCATATGAATAGATATAACCTTATGCTTGAAAGTCTAATTAATAATGACCACAGATATTTAATAATATTTCTAAAATGTGATAATTTGTTGTGACTGAAAGAAAAATGACATCGTAGAATCAGCAACTTGCTAGTACAGTAAGCTCAATTTTTTTTTCACCAAAAAGTATTTATCTAAATATAGAGTGCGTCTTACCACTTGTAGCGTCTTACCACTTGTAGCGTCCTAGCATACGCGAAATACTGTATACATTGTCAACGTTCTTTTATAGCAGTGGGCTGTATTCCACCAAAATGTAGACAACTTCCTGTTGCCCTCCGATGCGTTATAACGTGGAAAGTTTATTTTTAAAGACAACAGAAAATAAAAGCATATGTACACATCGACACACGCATATAAAATTGTCGCCTTGAATAATACACAAGTTATCAGGGAACATGTAGATGTGAATGATTTATAAGAGTTACCATTTCTTTTTACCTAAGATGACCATCTTTTGAATTTATAGCATTTCGATTGATTAATTGGTTTTCTACGGTTTATCAACCCTTTGCGGAAAGCCAGAAAATATTTTTAGATTGTAAGAATTTTTTAAAAAGTTTTTAGATAATAATAATTTAGTGATACAAGTCATACTACTTAATCCATAGCTGGGGAGAGAAGAGGTGAAGTCGTAACTTTCCCAAGAGTAAGTAAATATAACGAACCTATTGGAACCCCGATTAACAATTCCGAGCTATTATCCATTACACCATCCACACCTCCCATCTAGGTTCGACGTTGCTTAACTTCAGTGATCGCACAGGAACTGGTGTTTTAACTTGATATGGCCGTAAGCCGCTGCAGCATCTTGATACCTACAAAAAAAAACTGAGTTCAAATGCGGTAATTCATTAAAAAAAGTGCGAAAAAAAAGTAGACATACTTATGCGTGTGAGCGTGTAAATTGTATATGATTTTGTGTGGCATCGTGAAATGTCGATATGCATGAGACTATGCAATGTCCTTATGTTAGTGTTGTTTAGTGTATTTGTAAATTCGTGTGTCAATACAAGCGGGCGTCTGGAATGTCTAACTCGGATGCGAAGGATTAATACATTGCTGCTTTTCTCTGTAGGTGAGTTGTGTGTGGACACAAAGAATTATTCGAAGTTTGAAGAAATTTGGCGAGAGAGAGGTAAGGACAAAGAGATAAGAAGGAAAAAAAAACCTAAAGGTTGGAGAGAGAATAAAGAAAGTGAGATGAAGTAGAAAGAAAAACAGTGAATAGGAGAGAAAATAGATAGAAAATAAGCGAACAAGAGAAAAAAAAATTGAGGGCGTAAGAGAGAGAACGAGAGAGAGAGCAAGTTTGAGAGGGAGACAAGTTTCACCGGAAGGGAACAAGAGAAATAAAAAGTGAGGGAGTAAGAGAGAGAACGAAAGAAAGAAAGTGTGAGAGGGGGACAAGTTTCACCGGAAGCGAACAAGAGAAATAAAAAGTGAGGGAGTAAGAGAGAGAACGAAAGAAAGAAAATGTGAGAGGGGGACAAGTTTCACCGGAAGCGAACAAGAGAAATAAAAAGTGAGGGAGTAAGAGAGAGAACGAAAGAAAGAAAGTGTGAGAGGGGGACAAGTTTCACCGGAAGCGAACAAGAGAAATAAAACGTGAAAAAGTATGAGAGAGAGAGAGTGGGGGTGCGAGAATGAGGCAAGGTTCACCTGAAGCAGACAGAAATAAAAATTCAGAGAGTATGAGGGAGAGAGAGAGAGAGAGAGAGAAATTGCGTGTGAGAGAGGGGGGGGGGAGAAAAGTGTGAAACAGAGGCAAGGCTCACTGGAAGCAAACAAGAGGGAGAAAGAGTGTGAGAGAGAAAGAGTAAGGGAGAGGAAGAGAGAAAAAGAATGAGAGGGAGGCAACTTTCACCGGAAGTAAACAGGAGAAAGAGTGTGAGTATGCGCGTATGTGTGTGTGTGTGAGAGAGAGAGAAAGAGATAGAGAGAGAAAGAGAGAGACAACAAAAAAGAATAAATAAACGGTGAATTTTGTGCTGAGCTTATAATAATTCTATTGTAAATATTTATTCGTCTTTATATACAGGTTTGTGTGTGCGTATGTGTAATATGTATGTATGAATATATGTGGCTATACAAGTAAAGAGGTGGATAAGTATGACACTAATTTCTATGCGTGTATTAATAAACATATACATATGTATGTGTTTATTTGCGTGTGGTTAGGCATGTCTTTTGGGTTGATGTGGTCGTCCGCTACATGGAATGCATCTGTTAATATTGACACAAATAAAAAAGCAGATAAACTGTCTGACAGGCAGGCAAGTCTAAGCATCGTGGAATCATAACAAAATACTCCAATTCTGGCCGGAAGCGTTCATATTTATTAGACAAGATTGCACCTGTATATATACGCAGAGTGATGTGGCTGACAGCAAACCGTCCGTATCCGTCCGCCACAATTTATTGTTTGAAACGATTGCATTTGACAAAACAGAACGGACATAAACAAAAATAAAAAGAGGCATTTTTGGATGATGTTTATGGGATCGCAGTAACAATGAAGAGGGAGGAAAAAACAAAGTTTGAATAATTTATCCTTCTTCATTGCTCTCTCTCTCTCCCTCTCTCTCTCTCTTTATATATATGTACAGTGTGTGTGTGTTTGTGTGTGTGTCTCTCTATGTGTATGTGTGTATGTGCGTATGCGTGTATATTAAAATTCAGTGATAACTAACGAATATATCTGTAATGAGACATAAAGACAGTTATATGCCATACGTGATACACGCTTAGGCGATCATATATCTTTCAATACAAGGGTGACGAGGCAGATTTTTCCTGCAGTAGGTTGCCATTTCTTTCTGCTGTAAACCAGTTGCCAGCCAAGGCTATAGAGCCTGGTCTGTCCTGTTATTTAGCCACAGCTAGGGGGAGAAGAAGAGGATTCATACCTTTCCCAAGGGTAGTAGCACGTAAGTGAATGTAATGGATTTGATTGGAATTCGAACTCGGCTCTCCGATTCCTCAATCCGAGCCGCTTATCCATTACTCCACCCTAAGGACATACAAAATTAAAAGTAAAAAATCTGGGACCCCGGATTTTTTCAAATATCTCCTTTCCTAAAATGTATGCTTCTTTTCCAAGTCAACATACATGATTATAAAAGAAATTGAATTAAAAGAAAACGCTTAAATTCAAAATCTTAAATAAATAAATTAATTGATTTCTCAAATTAAAATAAAGTAAATATAAAAGACAACAATAACGTTTTTAGTTTTGTTTGTGAGACGTTAAATTATATGGCTTATCTTCCTCTACAGTTTTCCTTGATTTTTCTGTTAAGCTGAATTATATTTAGGAGCGTTCTTAAATTTAAAAAATTTTGAAAGAAGAAAAAAACAATACATATATATATATATATGCATGCATACAGAAGGTCCTCGGGTTACATCGGGCCCGACGTTCGATGTTTCGTGGTTACAGCGCGATCTACCATAAAATAATACGTCGTCACGTGGGGCTATATGAGGAAGACGGCGTTGTTTCTCCACTGGCTGTACGCCATATTGGATTGTGCTAGATTCGCTATCTCTCGCTTGTGTTTTTTTTTGTTTGTTTTTTTTTTAAACTTTTTGCCCTTTTTTGCAAGCGTAAGGCAGACTCGTGGGTGCTTATGTAAGTGAGTTCCAACGAACGTCGAAAATCATGTTACGTTGCGCTATAGGAACAGATCTCCAGTGTAAGTCGAGCATCCCCTATATATATATATATATATATATATATATATATATATATATATATATATATATATATATCAACCTTTCGATACCTTCAGGCGATTTCGGTTTTATGAACGCTATATTTAAAAAAAATAAATGTCAGAAGGTCAGGAAAAGGAGGGGGAAGAGGGGAAAATCAAGTGTATTGGAAATATATTAGTGGGGGACTAAATGAAATAAACACACGCTTTTTTTTTTTTGTTTTTGTTTTTTTTTTTTATGCCACTTCAATTGAACACAAAAGAAACCTTTTAGCATAAATCCAACGGGACATTATTTCCAATCTCTGGTTTAAAAGTTTGTTTTTTTTCATTTGGTCTGGAAGAGCTATTTTCTCTTGTTCACAAAGGTTGCAAATGTTGCTATGATTGTTCTATTGATCTTTTTCGTTTTTCTCCTTTAATTTCTACACATGGTTGGCTAGTTTAGTAGAATTTCTAAGGCTTTCTACCTTAAAAGATGACTTATGATTGTCTGCAACCGTTGTCAACAAGAGAAATTAGTTATAATAACATTTCCAAACCAAAAAAAAAAAAAAACTTTTAAACCAGAGATTGGAAATTATGCCCCATTGTATTCACACTAAAAAGTTCCTTTTGGGTTCATCTGAAGTGAGATAAAAAGAACGTATATACATTTCATTTAATCCCTCACCGATATATTTCCAGTACACTTAATTTTCCCCCTTCCTCCTTCTCCTCCTCCTCCCCCACATCATCATCATCATCATCAACAACAACAACATCATCATCATCACCTTCTACCCCCACCTGACGTCGTGCGCTTATTCATTTATTTTTTTTATTTTTTTTTTTTAAATATAGCGTTCATAATTTTTTTTTTTTTTTGAATAAAGCGTTGGGAAATCAATTGATCGAAATCGCCTGAAGATACCGAAAGTTTGAAACCAAGATGGCGGAATCGGCTGATTTGATAATTTTCTATACTTAAAAGCTTTACATGTTAAATTTTTATCTTTTTATATGTGTATTATGTGTATTGAGCACTTTTTAATACTACTGTTTCTTGGTCTAATTTAACTGACCATTAAATTATATATATATATAGAGAGAGAGGGGGGATAGAGAGAGAGAGAGAGAGGCCCCCGTATTCTCGGGGGTTAGGGAGCAGAACCGGTCGTGAATAGTTAGAATCCGCGAATATTTGTAACACCCTTAAAAGTGCTTATAAGTACCAATTTTGATTGTTGAAACCCCATATGCCTTAAACTTTCCTAAACACTTTAGAAACATTTCAGACCCATTTTAAAACATTTTTGAAAAATAATATTGGTGACCATACACTTAGCGTAAATTTTCTTTCATACGTACAATAACCGTTTTTAATTACGCATAGATCACTACTACCATTGAAAATACTGTATAAAATATCTGTAACAAGACATAAAATATAAAGTTTAAAACATTTTCTAAAAAAAAGAACTGTGATGGTGCCACCAGACTTAGCATAAACCACTTTTAAGACCCCAGCCGTAGCCCCTAACAAAAAGCACTACTTATGTTTTTGCGCTTGTCTTTTTGAAGATGTACAATTCTGCCAATTTTTTCCATAAAAATGGACAGTTATTTGTTTTAAGTCACTTAAATATCAGGAAAATAATACTGCACAATACTGTAATAATTTGCACATACGTTCTTCCGAAAAATACGAATATTCGGGGTTTCCGCAAATAACAAGTACATATATTCTAAAGAAAAATCCGCAAATGTGTGTTGGGGCTCACTATATATATATATATATATATATATATATATATATATATATATGGCGTTTCATTATGTCTATCTGTATGCTCTCATTATTTCTTTTCTCTTTTTCTTCCTCTCTTGATAACAGTTCTGAATCCAATATAATGCTAAAAGAAAAGCCCATCAGATTTATAAAATTAGAAAAATAAATGATATAAAGATTCCTTATCAAACTAAAAATATAATACTGTCTACCAACTCAGCGACTTCAATCGAAAAGAATTTATCTAAACTTAATATAAAATTTGTTACCACCAAAACAATAAGAAACTTAATTGATACAGCACAACAATACGAACCTAAACTCTGAAGCAGGTATTTACACTACATAGACTGTAAGAAACGTCACAATAAATACATATGTGAAACTTTTAGGAATGTAAGTAAATTAATATCTGAACAGATAAGTGATCATTTATGAATCAATAGATCGACTGTATTAGACGTTCAACGTATTGAGTCATCATTTTTACTAACAGAATGCGCTTTTACTTAAAAGAGAAAATTATACAAAAATGTAAAGAAAGAGCACTAATTTCTGAGTTTTCTACAATAAATTTATGTCCAGGTTCGTACAGGATTCCACGTTTCTTGACAAAACTACTGCCATTGCGATGTGGGATATTGGAAAACACTAGCGATAAAAACGCATTCAGCTAAAGTATCGTAGCTTCCTTATGTCTTTTCTCTAAATATTTTATAAATATTTTCATGGCAATTCTTCTGATGAGCTTTCCTCTTTGGTACCTCGACTTAATGCATTTAAGCGCAGTATAATCAGCAGCTAGGGTTCATAATTTCACGGTTGAAAGTGCTAAATGCAACCGTAAGTTCTATGTTAATGGTTTCTTCTCTTGCGCTTCTTGATTGTGAAATTCTCTTCTGCTTTCAAGTCAAATTTATTCTCCAAAAATTTAAATGTAGTGTCAATCGTTATCTTCTGCCTTCTTAATTCTAGTTCTTTTATTGTCCTCTCTCCTTAGTAATGTCTTTTTCTCGAATTCTTTCATACTCAGTACCCCACCCCTTGTGTTTTAGTAGCTTTATCGCCTTGCTTGGGGTGAAATGAGTTACAAAAGTTTGGTCATAATCATAATCTAAAAAATTCATTGGTAAAACAAGAATGGCTTTTTTCTACTTTTTTTTAAATTAACTTTAAAGACCAGAAGAAACCTATAATAAGTCTTAGTTTTAATGCCATGTTCATTTAGAATGTCAGCAGTTAAGGCTCTTCACAGTTTCTATATTGCCATGAATTCTTAGAAAATATTGTGTTGCGGCATCCTGTTGATTTCTCAAAAGTTTGTAATTCAGTGTTTTCTTTCGTTCAGATTGGTTGCTACCCAAAACTAGAGATGCCTGTGTATCCTACAATTTAATCCATAGCTAAAGGGGAGAAGAAATGGATTCATACCTAAGCATATAAGTGTGAAAGTGAACGCAACACACTGGACTGTAATTTGAATAAATCTCATCGATTCCACTCCCTACGCATACAACCGATACATCCTCAAAGTCTCAAAACTGGACGGAAAAAAACAAATGTGGATATTATCTTTAAATACTTGTAAAACCTGAAAACATCTATAAGTACTAAAGTCAATGGCTATAACGTATTCATTATTTTAGATAAGAGGAAATAAGCCCATAGCAATACTTTACAGAGGTGAATTTATAAAAGCAATTGAACAAAGGCCTGGCCATAGTGTTATGGATTCTCATGCTGATATTCACACCTGTCAGGTGAGAGACAAGCCAGGCCTGAACGGATTCCATTATTCGCACCTTCCAACTTCCCATATGAATATTATTACACATACATATGTATGCGCACATTATTATGTCTTTCAATCATTTATGCGATCTCCTCATGTCTTAATGAGCACATTTACAGGCATGCTTTGCTTTATGCTTCATAGATATTGCGTTTTTTTGTTGTTGTTGTTGTTTTTTTTGTTTTTTTGCGTCGAGCAAATACATCAGCGAAAAGTATTTATTCACTTTGCATCTCATTTTAGTAATAATAATGTAATTTTAAGATAAGTGCATTATAGACTACAGTGTAGTAGAAACATAACTTTTCTAGTTAATGAAAAGGCAAAAATTTAGTATAACACGTTTTATTGCAATATTCGGTTTATTGATCTGGAACCAAATTTGCAATATTTCCAAGGTATGTCTCTATTAGTTTATTAGTTTTGTATAAACATGTGCATGCGCAACTATATTTGAACTGCTTATTGATTGATTTATTTTTTACGGCTTATCAACCCTTTGTGGGTGATTCAAAGTCGAAACATATTTTATAAGAATAATAATTTTATTACGAGTCAATTAATTTGTTGCATTAATAATTTTTGAGAATAACAATGATTCTTCGAGATACAAGTCCTATACTATTTAACCCATGAGTGGAGGAAAGAGATGGATTCCTAACTTCCAAAAGAGTATTTGCAAGCGAGTGTAACAAACCCGAATGGAATTCGAACTCAGCTCTTTCATTTCTTATTCTGATCCGCTATCCATTGCATCAAGTGTACATCTCCTATATTCGGAGACATTAAATTTTCTGGCCCGCGAATATTTATATATGATCACGAACAGACAGACAACCCCGAATAAATTTCCTGTGAAAAGAACAAATCTGCTGAAATTGAAATATGCTGGCTTTGATAAACTTACTTTCTAAAGTCATGTCTTCCTGACAATCAATTGAGGCCTTTTATTCTTTCTCATATATCTTAACTCTATAGTTAAGATATAGGAAAAGGAATAATATGAAAAGGAATTATAAACTATAATTTGGAAATTAAACATTTCACTGAAATACATTGAAAAATTTTCCAAGTTTTCCTCTGTAATCAAGCAAATACGAATTTTAAGCAAAATGGTCACGATATATAAAAAAAAAAAAAAAAAAAAAACAAGGCATCAATTTAAACTAACGCCAGGAAGTTATTCGAGAAAAATAGAAAAACGATTTTAAAAAGTTGGTAATAAAGTGTTGGAAGTTACGGAAACTTTATTATTTTTGGCCCGATCGACTTAACAAAATCTGATCAAATCGCCAAACACCATAATTTAGTTTAGAATTCCTCTTTTGGTTGAACAGAGAACTTTTAGGCACCAACTTGTATACTAGCAAACTAATTAAAAAATAATTTCAAGTCTAAGCTACGATTAATAAATCCTTACTGTGCCATCACCTTTCGGCATTTCGACGTGGAGTAATAACAAGCTTGTCTCGCTAGATCAGTTACAGTTAAGTAGTGAATTAGGTTCTCACTGGGTGCTTCGCATTTTTGAACTCATAAAAGCCCTAGAATGCTCAAGAATTAACAAGAACAGAGACTGTCTGAAAAAACAGTTGTCAGATTGCAACAACTGAAAGAGAGAGAAAGAAACAATAAGGAGACAAAGAAAAACGACGGGAACAATAAATAATCGCTACATTGTACACGTACACGCTCATAAGCACAAGCGGGCGTAGGCGCACACGCACACACAATGAAAGGTAAAAATAACCTATCAGCAATAAAAGTGCATATATAAAAGAACAACAAAAAAATATAAAGTCAATTGCTAATATCCCCTGACAAGTGGATGGAGTGATTGCTGGAGGGTCCGATTACGAAACTCTAGATTCGGCATGCTGACGGTAACACCAATCGCTTAAGTGACAAATTTTATATTTGTATTAATTATATATATATATATATATATATATATATATATATATATATATATTACCTCCCCACCTCTTTCACTGTTACTACTTAGGAAAGTTGAACGTCAGACTTCAATACATCATACGAAATAATGTAAGAAATTGTATCTGCCCCTAAGGAAATTGTCTAGGATTTATACGCAGCCAACTTCGTATCCTGACCTATATTAAAAATAAATTCCGGTGAATTTGAATTTAGTGTAGGTTACGTTCAATTGTTTAATCACGGTAAATCCTACACGCCATTTTTTTTTTTAACTATTCTGCTTTTGAAATTAAATTAATCTTTCACTCGCCAGTAGTTTAACATCGCCCGAGGAGACACATTTGTAGTGTCGAAACATAATTGCCATTTTATAGCGATTTTAACGTGTGTGTGTGTGTGTGTGTGTGTGTGTGTGTGTGTGTGTGTGTGTGTGTGTGTGTGTGTGTGTGTGTGTGTGTGTGTGTGTGTGTGTGTGTGTGTGTGTGTGTGTGTGTGTGTGTGTGTGTGTGTGTGTGTGTGTGTGTGTGTGTGTGTGTGTGTGTGTGTGTGTGTGTGTGTGTGTGTGTGTGTGTGTGTGTGTGTGTGTGTGTGTGTGTGTGTGTGTGTGTGTGTGTGTGTGTGTGTGTGTGTGTGTGTGTGTGTGTGTGTGTGTGTGTGTGTGTGTGTGTGTGTGTGTGTGTGTGTGTGTGTGTGTGTGTGTGTGTGTGTGTGTGTGTGTGTGTGTGTGTGTGTGTGTGTGTGTGTGTGTGTGTGTGTGTGTGTGTGTGTGTGTGTGTGTGTGTGTGTGTGTGTGTGTGTGTGTGTGTGTGTGTGTGTGTGTGTGTGTGTGTGTGTGTGTGTGTGTGTGTGTGTGTGTGTGTGTGTGTGTGTGTGTGTGTGTGTGTGTGTGTGTGTGTGTGTGTGTGTGTGTGTGTGTGTGTGTGTGTGTGTGTGTGTGTGTGTGTGTGTGTGTGTGTGATGAAAGTTAATTAGTCAAAAAAATTGCAGCCAAATTATGAAAAAGGGTTACCAAGGAGGTGAAGAATTGGCTTCACATCTTTTCCAAGGGTTTTTGCGCGTCTGTGAATATAACGAACCCGAACGGAATTGGAACTCAGCTCCCCGATTAACAACTCCGAGCCATTATCTATTACAGCACCGACATATCCAAGCTTACACCACCTGATATTCCCAAGCAGTTACCCCGTCTAGGTACTATTCAGTTTGCTTAACCTTGCTGATCGAACGAGAATAAGTATTCCGCGCACAATATTCAGCTATTAGTTGCGTTTCAGGTTCTGTTAATAACTCTTTTCAAAAAATAAAGAAAGTTCACGATACCGAGGAACGTTAACACCACGAAACTTTTAGTCGGTCACAGATAAGTATGAAGAGCTTTTTATTTATTTATTTATTTATTGATAATAATCATTCCTCTTGAGCATTTTTTATTTACAAAATTTTGCTTACCTCGACATACGTTAAAATGCATACTTTTACCTATATCAATAGGCATTATTATTATTTTATTTTAATAATGATAATTCTTTATGTAGGAAATTCTAACAACTTCTATCTTACTAGTCTCATTTGTTATTGAGCAAACTTTTCGCTTGCTATTATTTCTTATGAGTAAAACGTGCATTTAGCAATAAAAGTCACGCATTGCTCAGTAAAGGTTTTTGACAAGTAAATTAAGTGTAAGAAAATCCCCACTCTCTCTCTCTTTCTCTTTTTGTCTTAAAGAGTCTCCAGTCGGTCTGACTCTTAACTCCACCCTCGAAATATTAGGCTACGAAGATCTTGTGACACCTGAATAGGTGTAAAATTACAATATCTGCGTAGTCTGGTTCACCAACAAACACTACCCATCATTGGTGTGTGATTATAATGATAAAAAAAAACAACTGGTGAGTAAATTTACTGTCGATGCTTTTCACTTCTCTACACGAATAGGGAAGAAAAAGGTGGACAACGTCGAGTTAAAATTTGTCACTGCACGAATGCACTTAGCGAAAGCAAAGAACAAAACAAAAACTACTCCACGTTAGATTTGCTTAGGACCGAGACAAATTAATGATTTTCAAAGCCTGTCAGTTTTGTTTTTTTTGTTTTTTTTTTTTGTTTTTTTAATCTTCCCCAAACTTATTTGTTGCTGTTTCCTTATTTCTTTTGACCTTTCCACACACCCTCCCCATTCTCGAACTCGAATTAGAATATTATAATGAAAGCTACTTAAATGGTTTCCAGCTCAGGGAGCTAACTCAGTTATTGCCCTAACGCAGTGTTTCTCGACCCTTTTAAACAACAGCACATCTAGGAGCAAATGAAAATATCCCAGAACACTTAGCAAAAATTTTAAAGGGTATATATTTAAATGTTATGAAATAAAACCATAGATTTTCAAAAAATACACACATAAATATCAAGTTTCTTTATTTCAATGTTTCTATTCAACTATTTGTGCAGGTTATTTGGTGTGAAACTTGTGCCTTGGGATTTTCTAGTTTCTTATTATTTTTATGTTTCAGAAGAGCTTAATTCACATAAACAAGTAGTAGAAAGTTGCAATAAAACTGATAAAGCTTTTTAGCTAATGTGGGATATTCCATTTGTATTGAAATCTGAAATGTATCAATGGGTACCATCGAATGTTTTATTTTCAGACCCTGATCACTAGAAACAGTGGCCAATTCTTCTTCTTCGCATAACTGAAGCCCAGTATTAAAAGGAACATTTATGAAGGGGGTTTTCAACCCAATCATACTCTTCTGTGCTCAATAACGGGAAAAATAGTCGATGTTTTCGTCGTTTTTGTCATTACTACATCCCCTCCATATATATATATATATATATATATATATATATATATATATATGCCGCGGTAAACTTAAGAGGATCGCGCGACATACTAGTGTGCCGCAACACGGCGGTTGAGAATCACTGGCCTATGCTATACTATTCTCGATTTCCTTAATATTTATTAATTTATTCAAATACTAACGCTGTACCATTATTACTTCCATACACACATATATATACATATAATATGAAATGGACAAAATCCGACAATTATTTTTTTAAAGACATTTTTTATGTTTATACGTTTTTTTTATAGATAGAAATATTTAAGTAAATGTTCTGTTTATAATAAAATCTACCTTGCTAACTGAACGCTCCTCTGTGGCCCAATCGGTTAAAGCACGTCAGGCTATATGACGGTTCCGTATAGGATAGAGGTTCGATTCCTGTCGGAGGCCGCATATTTTCTATGAAAGTTTCTCGGACATTCAGGCCAGTAAATGTTGTTAATACTGTTTATTATAAACAGAGCATTTATTTAAATATTTGTATCTATAAAAAGAACGTATAAACATAAAATGTCTTAATATATATACATATATATATACATATATATATGCCGGGACAATATTTCACGGCAAACTTTAAAAAAAAAACAATCACTGCCTTAACGTTTTAAAATTAAGTCAATGATTTTCTTTCTTTTTTTGTTTTTTAAATTATGGCCAAATAAAGTCTACAGCTGTTAAATAAAAACTCACGGAAAGTGTGGGCGTTTAACTTTAATGACATTACGCAACTATTAGCATTGTCATATATATTCAGGTGTGACTAAAGCCACATAAGTAAGACGTGACTCACTCGGCACACGCAATCTTTTAGATTATAACAAGCTAACATACACACACACACACACACACTCATATCAATCTTGTCCACAGACATATTGGCAGAACAGCAGCCAAATGACGAAAAATAATTATTTTACAGAATAAACTTTGAGCTTTCAACATCAAAGCACTTAATTGTCAGGTTACAACCGTGTTGATCAAACATTTATACATAAAACATAGACACTTACTCGTTCTGAGAAGCATATCTATCGTAGTTTTTATATTCACAACGTTCCGGCCATTGCAATCCGGCCTTCTTCGGATTTTCTTCACGACAATGTTGTCGAATTTTCGATTTAAACACTTTATTCAATTTATAGTGGTGATTGGATGGTTCTTTCATTCCACTTTCCATGTTTTGGTGATATTTCTGTTGTTCGTTTCGGTGTCGACTGCGGTGTAAGACTGAGCAGAAGAAGAAGACTACGACTACGGAGAAGAAGATGGAGAAGACAAAGACTTCAGTAATTTCGTTACAGAAAGATACAATTTCATATCAGTTAATTATCCGTAGATTATTCAACTTTCCATCGATCGACTGTTCCTTCCACTGAATCAGAATATGCGACTTTTCAGCACCGCCAGACCAAGGATTTGAATCCATACTCTGTCAGGCAATTAGACATATATTAACAAACGCTTTAATCTCCTGAGCCATGGTTCCATGAAAGAAAACTGATCACTGAAATATATGCAACGACGTTAGTTAAGTACCATTTTTTCTAGCTAAGTCTGGTTCAAGGTTACAACAGTGGGACAGCTGTGAAGATGGTGCGCATTACACTAGCTAGTGATCTGTCGGATAAGTTTATTATCTAACGCATTAAAACAAGTGCCCGATCTATTTTCTTTGAATCGATTTCACCCAAAGCAAGGCAATAAAGTCACCAAGAATCATGGGGTTACTGGGTGTGGAAGAGTTAGAAAAAGAAACATTGCAAAGGAGCAAGAACAAAACACAGTAGATAGCGACTGACATTGCAATTTATTTTTTGTAGATTAAAGTTCGCTGGAAATTAAAATATCAGTCATTTTACGCAAGGAGTTTTGCTGTAACTCAGTTTTCTTTTTTTCTGTTTTCCCCGTTTGTCTGTCAATAAGAAAGATTTGCCTTCATATACATTTTTAATCTAACTAAAAATGAGCGTTTCACCATCAAGCGATAATTAGCCTTTTATTCTCATACATTACGTCTGTTATAACGAGTTCAATCCTTGCTATTCTCCTGTGCATAATAAGCCAACTCGTCGACAGAAAATCATTCGGCTCCCTTGCTGTGAAAATTATGTGAATTAATTTTAATATATGAATTCTTACCGGCGCCCCCACAGACTTAAAGACCAACCCAGCACTCAAAAGTCTCTGGCGGTGGAACTGCTAATAAGTTGTGGGGATTGCGTTAGAAGTAAACTTTCATCTTTTTTTTTTTATTATTTTTATTTTTTTTTATTTTTTTACCAGTCCGACCGTCCCTCGCGAGTTTTATGTTAAAACGGATTCTAGCGGTACTAAATTATTTTCACCCCACCAAACTAAGAATTCTCAAAAAATGTCCAATCCCTACTAGTCATTAAACCCCACCTCTCCAATATTTGGCATGGGAAAGTAAGTACGTCACACCTGTAGCCTAATCAAAATGAGCGGACTGTCTTGAGGGACGCGCTAGCTAAGAATCGTGTTAGAAGATAGGGACACTTATGTTTGAAATGTTCGGTTTTTTGGAGGTAGGGGGAATAGCTGAGAGTTGGTTATGAGGATTAAGTATTTTTATTATATACATTGTTTTAGCATTATTATTATTATTATTATCATTATCATCATCATCACCATCATCATAATAATGAAGAAGAAGAAAGCGAAGTTGTCATCATCATTATTATTATTATTATCATCATCATCATCATCATCATCATCATCCTATTATAACTGTGTTTGTCCCTCCCTTCGTTAGTTGGCACGACCGTTACGAATTGCCAAATGCCTCATAAATAATGAACTGTTCTGTTTTGATCACGTGGAAAGAGAGGAAATAAACACCTTGGTTTCAATGAAAGAGTGAGTGAGTGAGTGAGTGAGTGAGTTTAACGGGTGTTTCAGTGAAATAAAAAAAATTCAAATCTTTTTATTTGTACTCTCTTACTTCTTAAAATAAGGATCAACATGTATATTAGTCGATGAATTCTTCGGTCATGGAAGTAATCTGAATGACATAAGCGAAAACTGAAGATAATGCTTGTTTCCTGATGCTTTCTCCAAGATTTTTAATTCAGAATGAACCATCTTCTAAACTGGCTGCCACCTAAGGCAGTTCAAGTTTCAGCCTTGTCTGCTGCGTTACCATTACACTGATACCATTGGGAAAGGCATGAACTCCTCTGTTCTACGCACTCTCTAGTTTTTGGTAGATTGAGCCACCTAGGCAGTTCTATAACAAAGACTTCTCTGAATTCGAAAACAGAAGGCAACGGAAAGCCGCTACACGATCTTTTTCCAAAGAGGGCATAGTAATAAGGGCAAATGATAAGAAAACAAAAGCTGTGAAGAGCCATGTTAACCTACATACTGAAGATTCTTATATTAATCATGTTCTGTTGCTTCTGAATATTAAAAAATAAGTTTCTTATTTCAGTAGCCGGTTACTGAAAGATTATCGGCCTAACCAAGAAATATATCCGACCATAAAAATTTAATGTTTGCTCATTTAGATTCTTGGAAGTGGGTCGGGCTGATTGATAGCTTTATATATATATATATATATGTGTGTGTGTGTACATATGGAGATATATTACTCTTCAAGTACGAATTGAGTTCTCCGAGCTGCTGGCGTTTTTCGTATAGAAAAAAAAAACGTTAAAATTCCGCTTCTTTCTGCCGTGAGACTTTGGCCTAGGGTAAGACATCTGACTGATTTCAAATCAGTCGGGTTTCGATTCCGACTTGAAGCAATCGGACGTCAAGCAACACTGAGGAGCTGCGAAAGAGCCTGGCTGAAGGTGAATATATATATATATATATATATATATATATATATATATATATATATATATATATATATATATATATATATAATCAAATCTGCACTCTAATCATGCAAATATATATTTAAAAAATAAATATATAATTTTTAGAATAATATTTATTTTCCTTGTCAGTGCTTTAATTCTACAGTCGATAGAGCTAAAATTAAACAGTGAAAATTACACATTAAAATTCTACTCACAAATTAACACTACAGACTCATTGACTATATAGGCAACATATATATATATATATATATATATATATATATATATATATATACACACCTATATATATATATATATATATATATATATACACACACACATATATATATATATATATAATTATTTATTATTTATTTCAAAATATGATTCCAACACGTATATATATAGGCGTGTGTGTATACACACACACACACACATATATATATATATATATATATATATATATATATATATATTATATATATATATATTATATATATATATATATATATAAAATTTATTTATACACACACACACACACACATATATATATATATATATATATATATATATATATATAATTTATTTTAGGATATTAAAACCTGTTAGAAATCGCTACACAACGCCAGTTATGTTTCAGCATTACAAATATATACGTGTGTGTGTGTGTACGCGCATGTATGTATTAGAAAAGGATATATAAATTACTATATATCAGATTTATTTAGGAAAATTTGTGACAAAATGAAAAAATGTTTTTGTATCACGCATTTCGTTACTTCCTATACATTTCCATCTTAATAAATTGCTTTCTCTTTTAATTAATTAGCATTTTCAAATCAATATTCTGGTCAGTTTCATTACGGTGACCAACTAATGCATTAAATGTGTTGTTTTTATAAATGATCCCTTTTGTATTCATATGATCCTTTACTTAAATTTCTTGAGATTTCTTCTATGTATTCCTCGTGGCAATGATTACAGGTGATAAAGTAAATTCTTCCTTCAAGTATGAGCTTATTATTATTTTGTTCTTTTATTAAGACTTTTATGGTTTTAGAAATATAACAAATTTTGTGTTATTTTCCCTCTTTAAGTGATCACAATATTTACGTTATTGCATCAAATGCATATATGCTCATAGTGGTTTCTTTTGATTCGAACCTACAACTACTATCTTATACGTTATCCTGATATCATATTTCAACTATGGCATCATTTTGATTTTTAAAATGAACGGTTTGCTAAAATACATCCAGTAAATTCCAAACAATATTTTTCTCCACGTAAGATTTTCTGATGCTTGTTTATTTGGATTCATTAAGCCTTGTGGGGGATTCAGTTCAATGTTCTAATCATTACACAAACATTTGGAAATATGCCTGCGTACCTATTAATGCCTTGTCAGATATCATACATTCAATCAGACTGTCTTTTAATTTTTTCTACATTTTCTTTAGGTATGTGAAGTAATTGAGGCCACCTACACATTACCTTACAAAATATGAACACCTGCTATTCGAGCGCCGAATTCATTATAAAGTATATAAGGAACTAAGGCACTTTAATATATTTTGGCAAAGTCTTTTTTTTATTACAAGTTGCACCTGCAGTGAGGGCATTGAGTTCATAACAACGGCTTTCGGAAAAACCTAATCCAGATTTAATTCCCCAAGCATTGGCTTAGATATCAAGCTTTGCTCTCGCTTGTAGTTGAAAATGATACAAAATTTCATTGATCATAAACGAAGCTCCAAAATGAAAAACACTGAGACATTTTTTCTCCTTCAAGTATCTTCTTTCTTTTGATTTTTCCCATTAGCACTGAAAATGAAAATAAACAAATAAAAAAAAAATTTAAATTATGTTATTTTTGGCGAAAAGTCTATTAAAACCCAACCGTAAGGATTTACGTTGGTCTAGTTAGAAGAATTGGTAAAATCAGAATATTCACTGATCATTTTGTTTTAAAGAAAATTAAATCCTGAAATTTTCCCAAATTTCTCAGCCATCACCATTGGACTCAACGAGTTATGATGCATGCATGTATATATGGCCGGTTACACGTTTTCTGAGCACATTCGTCTGCTATGGTTCATAGCCAATTCCTATTACAGACACCTGCTCAGGTACATATTTCTTTGTACAACACCGACAGAGTCCACATGCGCTGAACAGACCTTGGAGATGATTAGCAATTTAAACAACGCAATTTCGTTCAAAAATCTCGGCCACGATGACTTGTGACTTCATGCTAACACTACCTTCGGTTTCTGTCTACCCATATTTTTTCACTGCTTGCGTCAATTTTCCAAAGGTGCCGTACGCCAAGATTGCCTCCCCAGATCGATAAGATCAAAAACTTATCTTCCTGACAAACCGACCATGCTAAGATTTGAACACAGGTCTCAGGATCTTGTTTCATGGAAAATCACCAAACATGTGAGCAACGATGAGGTTTTGAAGAGGATGCAAAGAGGAAACTTATACTTAACATTAGGAAGAGGCTACTTCTGAAATTTCTGGGACACGTAATGAGATAGGAGGGATTGGAAAATCTGATACTCACAGGTCAGAGAGAGGGACAAGGTAAGTCAACGTGTGACATACTTAGAGGGCTTTAAGCAAGTGGATAGCAGAACAAGGTCTGGGAGAAATAACAAAAAACAAAACTTATTGAGAGCTATAAGGGACAGGAGCAATTGGAGAGCCATGATCGCCTAGTCCTGAAAGGAGCATGTCACATAAAAGGAGAAGAAGAATCAGTCGGTCACGCGCCTTTGCATGTATGTATGTATGTACGCATACATATACAGGGTACTTCATATGTCTGAAAAACCAGCTTCAATGTGCAATAGATGGAAGATGACCTAACCTAATGTTATATGGCATTCATCAAATTTTAACCTTCTCGTTTCTATTTTAGACGCATCGAGAGTATTAATGTCAGTATACAGGCTAACACAAGAAATAAGAAGGCAATAAGAATAAAAAATAAATTATGTAATACATATAAATATAGATAAATATATATATAAAAAATATAAATATTAGGTTGGTGCAAAAATAATTTCGTTTTCTCACATAGTAACATATGTTAAAAAACGAAATTATTTTTGCACCAACCTAATATAAATAAATATAAATATATACATATATAAATATAAAACATATAAATATAAAATATATTTATTATATATATTGTATATATATATTATATACATATATTATATATACATATAATATATATATAAATAAATATAAAAAATATAAAATATAAAATAAAATATAAAAATAAGAAGGTAAAGTTCTATCAACTATGTGACAGTAGTTGATGCAATCATGTAAATATTGTGACCATTTAAAGAGTGAAAATAATATAAAATTTGTTACGACTATTTCTAAAAAAATAAAAGAATTTATTAAAATAATAATAATAATAAGCTAAGACGTGAAGGAAGTATTTATTCTATCACCAGTAATCATTGCCACATGCAATACATAGAAGAAACCTCAAGGAATTTAAATAAAAAATCATGATTCCAAAAAGGGATCTTTTACAAAACAACACATTAAATGTATTAGGTGAGCACTTAATACATTTAATGCAATGAGTTTGAGCATAAAATAGATTTGAAAAATTCTGCTTTAATTAAAAAAGGAAAAAAAAATTACTGAGATGTATACGAAGTGACGAAATGCGTCACACAAAAATATTTTTCCATTTTGTCATAGATTTTCCTAAAATTAATCTGATATATAACAATTTATATATCATTTTCTAATATATATATATATATATATATATATATATATATATATATATATATATAAACACCTTTGACATATCTAAAATTATGAGATTTCACGCATGTCAAGGTTAGCAGAATAAATAGATCATTAACAATAAATAGATCATTTTTCTTATTGTTATCACTACTCAGCGATAAACATTTAGTCAGTCATAGATAAGTGTTGTGAACGTTTTATTTATTGGTAATATATCTATCTATCTACGATATATATATATATATATATATATATATATATATATATATATATATATATATATATATATATATATATATATGATATCTTGAGCGAGGCGTAAATACGAGACAATGTGACTTGAAGTTACGTGCTATGCACTAAATTTATCATTCTCATTTCTCTTTCTAGACTTATTGAGCACATTAAAATGGCTGCTTCCAATCTAACAATAGAATTGAAAAAGGGTACACCTTGTTCGTGTTGCTATTAACCCGAGGAGATATGCCACTGTGAACTTGTAGCTTTATTGTTCACCTGATTGGAAGCCACCAAACTATTATATGTGGGGTCGTCAAGAGGGAGACCAGCGAGTGACTGCATAATATCAAAATATTTTAAAGGCTGCTAACATGGAAGAAATGGCCAACATCCATCACAACCACTTCAACTGGGTACGAAGAAAAAAAATAATGTATTTTCAACAAGTCCTTGGCATTCTAGTGTTGCTGGTTGATCAACGTTCTCTGATGTCCTAAACTAGGGGTCGGCAACATCGGACCCGTGACTGATATTTTCAGACACTAATTATGTAATTAATTTGGGGAGCAAGTGGCAGAAAAAATATCAGTTAGAGTTAATTGATTTACAAAATAGACAATTTTTTTAAAATCCAAATTTAATTCCGAATCCACTACTGACTTCTAGAAGAAATATATTTTGAGAAGCGGAAAATATGAAAGCCTATTTTCCAAGAGTATTAGCACGTAAGTGATTGTAATGAACTCGACTGGAATTTGAGCCGTTATCTATTACTCCACCGTGCCTATCTCTCTCTCTCTATCTATATATATATATATATATATATATATATATATATATATATATATATATATATATATATATATATATATATATATATCTTTCGTCCTGTTCGGAGGTTTCTGGTTGTTTCTTATTTTCCAAGTTTTTTTCCTCGGGTTCGGGTGCCAATTTGTTTGAAAATTGTGCTATCCAGTTTTTTCAGCCACCGAGTTTAAATAGATTTACATAATATATATATATATATATATATATATATATATATATATATATATATATATATATATATATATATATATATATATATATATATATATATGAATTTACATTATATATATATATGAATTTACATTATATATATATATATATATATATGAATTTACGTTATATATATATATATATATATATATATATATATATATATGTTTGTTTTCTAACAATGACATCAGTCAGATTATTCCACTCTTAGAAATTGTAACTAAGATCCGTTCAGTTTAGTTGCAAACCGCTGGTGTAGTTTGTGGCTTGTTCAGGTATCAGTGATAGGCATTTGCTAGCCACCTTGGCAAATGGGTGTGCTTGGAAACGTGTAGTAGACGGCCATTATATATATATATATATATATATATATATATATATATATATATATATGGGGGGATAATAAAGTCACTATACAAGTCTTATAATAAAAAACAAAGCATTGAAACAGGTGGCTTGCACTTCGAACAGTATCAGTAATTAATTTACTTTTCTTTACCATAACAATTTATTATTAACCAGCATTAACCATAACTATTTTAATAATAAATTTCAAGATTGCTGATTAATTGGTATGTCTTAATTGTTATTGTATGCAGATGTATAGTGATTTATTGCCTCTCTCTCTCTCTCTCTCTATATATATATATATATATATGGTGGCTGCCAACTCGCTGGGTGTTGTGGTTCCCCATCAAACTCCGTAAAATCGACCATCTTCGCACGATTCTTTATCGCCATGCATAGCCTGACTTCTCAGTATCAGACAGCTCTGATTCAATGACAAATATTAGTCAAGATACTTGGAGCCTTCCTGTGGCGCATACGATTCGAGTAATCTGGAAAGACACATTCGGGGTCCTTAATGCTCAACTCATATTATATGAGTGATATGATCTCTGCTAAAATATATACTGCGTTTTATACATATGTATCTTTATTAGTAGTTTTTCTCGTATTATTTTTTTAATATGTTTTCAGATCGAGCCATTCACAGCTGAACATTGAATTGTCTGGAAAGGTTTTTTAAGAATAAAATTTGTCAAAATTGGTCTTAAAAATTTTTATTTGCATGTGTTTGTGTGTGTATTGAATAAATATTCGAAGAATTACAAATTATTCGCAATAATTTTCGTTAGCATTTTTCGCCTCTCATTATGAGTGGGTGCAAAAAAACATCACTGCTTTTACATAATGAGATAAAAATATATTATGATACATAATCTTCGTAGATTGTGAATAAGACTTATTTTTTAAGTACGTTAAAATCGCTAACAAAACAAAAATTCTCTTTCTTTATTTCTTACTAAAAAATACTTTCTAATTGATATCCTCTGATTTATTCAGTCGACTGTCATTTGAACGGTAACTATTATTAAAGGACTGCAATCATCCTATTATTCTGGGTGAGAATTAATATTCTCGTGTTTTTTCCACAAATTGTTTAAAGCTGTAAACTTAAATCGAGTGCATGTTACAAGCAAGAAAATACGAAAGACCTGCTCTGAACAGTCAGGCAATCAATTTTCACCGACAGTCAGCCAATCAATTTTCCCAGAAATCCAGCCAATCAATTTGCGACGACAGCTAATCAATTTTTGACGACAGCCAATCTATTCCCGTTGACAGACAACCAATCAGTTCGCTAGATACCATCGCAACTAAAAATAAACAGGTTAGTGTCAATATTTTTTTCGCCATTTTTGTCTCACAGACTAAGCATATCACAAACGATTACCGGCAATTTTATCGCAATTTACTGACCTTGAGTAGTAACTGTCAACTTTTCATGATACTGCTTCTATGCAAACTACAGTAACTGAACTTGAGAAATGGGCATCTCCGGTCCAGTATAAAACGTGCAATGGATAAATTGTCGCCTAAATTACGCAAAAGTGAAAATAACACTGACATCTCATTTTAACAGATATATTTATAAAAATTAGACAAAAAAATCTTGAAATATTAAAGAGTAAATTTATGCAAAAATCGCCATTGGCTTCAATGACGGCATCCAATCACGGCATGACTTCGGAATCTCCTGCATCTCCTCTGGACGATTTCCTTGTCTAAGTTGGTAAATGCTGCCATAATCCTTGATTTCAGCTCTTCTTTCGTGTTACAAGAAATTTTGTTGGTCTATCGCTCATCTGCTCGCCACCTATAATAATCAAGCGGTTGCAGTCCGGGGAGTTAAGTGGCCAGATGTAAGGGACGATGTGGTCGCAAAAATTGTCTGACAGCAATGACTGGGTTCTCATGCTTGTGTGACATGGTGTAGAATCCTGTTTCCAGACATAGGTACTTTCAGCAGCTACCATCTTGACCCGGGGCAGTACTACCTCCTCAAGGCACTTGATGTAGGCCTCCGTGTTGAGTTTGAAGCTCTGTGGGAAGATGAATGGAGGCATAACATCACCATCACAAGTGATCACTCCAAACACCATGATATTGACTGGATATATCATCCCAACTCTTTCCGAATTCTCTGCACTGTCCTCAGATTTACACCCAAACACTCCGAAATGTTACTATTGGAATTTCTGGCGCAAATTCGAGGCAGTGCAGTATACCGTTTCTAAATTTCGGGCGGAGTGAATTGTGTCATGGTGTTTTTTCTTACAGTTGGTGCCGAACTGACCCTACTACACTGTTCAGTCGATAAAATCAAAATCAAACGACCGGCATGCGTCAAATTAAAAATATAAAATGGCGACAATTTACTCTTCATGCCCAGCAGTTGTAACTAATTTATAACTGCATTCTAGACTATAAACATTTCTTGAGTAAGGTTTTATATTTTTCTACTAGGAAATTTTCTAAAATAGTAAAGTAATATATAATTGTAATATCGAAAGGGTCAAATATAGCCAGGAAGTTAAGGCATCGTTTTTAACTGTTAAATGAATCATTGTTAATAATTTTCAGGTCTACATTGTCTTTTATTTTCATTTGCAACAATCAGTTTGGTTAATTTTGTTCAGCGGCAGCCCAACATCTCTATGGGTTATTTAATGCTGAAATTTAAATAATTTGAACTCAATTTTATGGCTTCCACTAAATATATTTTGAACGCAGTTGTATACCTTCAGCTAGAGATTAAATATATTCCTGGTCATTTGTTATCGATTTTTTTTTATATACAATGTATTGCAGTTTTTTTTTTACTAGTAAAATGTACTTTTATACTTTCATAGTGTTATTGTTTGAGTGAGGGTCTCAGTATTTGCCTATAACTGAGACCCTAACAGGTGCTACCACCCCAGGTCAATAGCAATTACTAGGTTGTTCCAGGCTCCTCAAAAGCTCCAATCTTCCGAGTCCTTGCTGATATAGTTTATCGTCATACCCAAAACATTGCAACAATCAGAATATCATTAAAATATTTGCACTATTTACATCTTTCGGGCTGTTTTCCTCATCTTTATTGTCATATTCACGACGTTTCGGTCGTGGTACACTCCGGCCTTCTTCAGGTGGCATGCGTTGGAATTTCCAACCGAACTTTTTATTTAGTCCACTGGGGTAGATTGTTCTAATTCCACGTGCCGTGCCTTTTTTGGTTATCTCAGTATTAGTTATTTCCCTTTAGTAGCTCAATTCTCTAAGATTTTGTTCACCTCTGCTGTGGTCAGGTATTGAACTCACAACTCTCTGGGCCAAGGCTTTTATCCACTGGGCCAGGTGTCGTGAATATCACAATAAACATGAGAACAACAGTCCGTACAATGTAAATAGTGTAGTTACAATACCTCATCTCATAGTATATTAGCATTAGTAGTAATATTATTTTGAATTTTTATAGATGAAGTATTGTCAGCCATTATTATTTTTTTGTCTAATATTACTTTAATCTTTTTTCACTGACTTTTCATCACAATTAATCAAACCCTTAGTCTATAATATAGCAATATTAGTAGCAATATTATCTTGAATTTTTATAAGATGAATAAATTAGCAGCAACTTCTTGATAAATTCACTTCTACTTAAAATTTCCTTTATTGGAATATCAAACCAAATAAACATCTGCAAAACACTTGATATGTAATATAAATTATTGCTGTTGCTATATTAATTATATATTCATTAGAAAGACCCGTGAAAATTTTACGGTTTTCCTATTTGAATTTTCTGATGAATCTTAATTCTTTAAGTTAACGATTCAGTAAGCTCATGACGAGTTCTACGACAATAAAATATCCGTAGAATTTCCCCTATCGCATCGTTAAATATTTGAGCTTAACAACTTTAACAAAATATTGCAATAACAATCATATGCTTGGGCACCTCGACGTTGTGTAAGGGTTAGCAAACTTGTCTCGCTAGAATCATCACAAGTGAGTTCGGTCCTCAGTAAAGATCCCATAATTTCGGCCTTGTTACACTTATAGAATAAATGTGAATGTTGGTCATAGTTTTAAGAAGTGGGTACAAATGAAAAGATTTGAAATTGACAACTTTTTCCAACGGTCAAACACTATTATTTTCATTTCTTTCTTTCATTAATTAGCTCATGTCTTTTGTTTTTCTCGAAACGTAATTTATGAGGTATTGGCAGGAAACGTTAAACACTTCTATCTTCCCTTCTTTCATTCTTTCTTTCTTTCTTTCTTTCTTTCTTTCTTTTTTTCTAGCCAAATCCTCGACTTACGAACATTTCTCTTAATAATAATTTTAAAATAATCCAGCAGACGATGTTATTTTCTTTATGGTAACTGGAATTTTGGCAGTTACCTTACTCGGTTTGAGAAGTTCGATACTGTGTCTGAAAAATGCAGCTTTTCTCGCAGTCGCCATAGCTTCTCGGTCGTTTGGCTGAGATTCGATCACGGCTACGCCTAGATTGGACCGGCTCGGGTCTGGACCAACTAGGACAAGCCAAGAACAGCCGTGACTAGCTTAGACAAGCTCTGACCAGTTTGGACAAGCTAAGACCAGCTAAGACCAGCTAAGACCAGCTTGGACCAGCGGCCCGAGTGAAAACACTCGGGTCCCCACGTTAAAAACTGACCTTGTGTCACAACCTGACTCAGTGGGAGGGGGGTCAAGTAAATAAAGCTTCTCAGTCGTTTGGCTGGGATCAAAATGTAGTATCTACGTTACATTTCATTTCTCAATTGTGTCTCTGTCTTCGTATAGCGGATCTGCCAAACTGTGAACGCTGTGACCTTTGCATAGAAGAAACGGCTCCGCACGCCTTTCTATCATTGTCCTCGGGTCCGCCCCCTATGGGACCATGTTGGCGAGTTGGCGGCTCGTATCGCTCCCGAAATGCTCGTGCTCATCGATCGTGCATACACGTGTGACAATGTGTTGCCCTTGTATTCTGGGGTGAAACGAATGGTGTTTCTATCGCTTCTGGCCACGGCTCGAAAGGTGATTTGGACGACGAGGCAAACATTTTTCTCATCAGGATCTGATCCGATTCCTTGAGCATCAGCTCAAGGTGAAGATTAGGACAGAAAACGGTTGGTTTCGACAGACATTAGCGAAAAGTTGGGTAACTAAGCTTGATTTTCTCTTTTGGGTCTACCTAATTCGCTGGGCGTTTTTCTGTGGATCCCTTCCCTGGTAAGGCTAGACAAGCTTTGTGTGCCTAGTTAATGTGAATAAGTTTTGTTCCCGGCCTGCTCCCAGATGCATCTTTGGTTATGATACAAATTGAGATTCCCAACCTCCCTAGTTTGTTTTAGGCACTTTTCATCTCAACTCGGTTAGCTTTCTTTATCCCCAATGTCCGTATATATTTTCTCTTTTCCCTTTCCCTTAGTAAGAGACCCTCTTGACTCTGTCTTAGAGAAGAAGACAGCGGCCTCTCTTTTTTGAGGGTTGGACGGGTCCTACTAACATCATTAATCCTTTGTTTTGTTATATAGTTTTTGAGTTCATCTCCACCCCTCTCATTGTAAATCATCCATAGATTTTTATGTATAAATAATCAAATTTTTATTTCATGGGGTGCGTTTTGTAGGTCCCCCCAGAGAGTATGCGGCATTATGGTATATGGAGGATTGATTGGTGACGGATGAGTTCTTGTGGTGAATGTGAAAATTGTAATCAGTAAATGGGTCATGAATCGGATAAGCTAGGTATAAGATAGTCAGCGAAGACCAGCCTCAACCCATTCCCCCCTTTTTGGCCTTGTGCCATAATTGTATTTGATACAATAAATCACTGTGTCTCTGTCTTCGTACAGAGTGCAAGTGAAAATATTATTGAGAGGTGTTCGGTCTCGGGAAACACCAACCCGGGACAGTACTTCCCTCATTGGTCCAGGTGCACGCGCTTATTTTCTCTGTGTGAAACTGACCTTGTGTCACATCCTGCCAGCGTGCGGCGGTAAGAAAATACAATCACTTCTCGGCCTTTTGGCTAAGATCAAAATGTAGTATCTGTTCTTATCGGCTTACTCGTATTCTCTCTCTCTCTCTCTCTCTCTCACTCACTCACTCACTCACTCATTACTTCTATATTCCCTTTTTTCTTTCATTTTCTCATTGAAACCAAGTAGTGTCTTTTCCCCTCTTTCCACGCGATCAAAACGAAATAGTTCATTATTTATGAAGTATTGGCAAGACGTAATGGTTGCAGCTACCGAATAAAGTTGATATCTCCAGAGTGGACCAGACCATTTAACTGAAGAATATGTATGACTGAATGTAAGTATATAAGATTACCAATCCGTGTATCTGCATTAAATAATAGTAACAGACTATTATTTTTTAGAGAATTGTATTTCTGCTCTGACTTCCTCATTTTAACATCTGAGGTCAGATACAGGAAAACAAAGGAAGTCAATTGTGATTGGCTAAAACTAGCTTGGGAATGTTAGATACAAAGGGATTTCAGAGAGTTTTTGTGGAATTGACCCCGTCGCCCAAGAGGACCCCCAGAAAAGGGGCTATGCAACATGTGTAACCGTTACACATGACGTCACTTTGACTGATTCAAAATTCCAGGTCTGTAAAAAATGCCGATTTAACTAACAGAATCGTATCTACCTAAATTGTAATATATGGTTCTTGATAATAACTGTGTCTGTCGAAATTATTTTTTACGCAAATCACCCTAAGCAAGGCGTGAGTGCCACTAGCACGCAAGCGGTTACAGAGAGTGGGAGTAAGAATAAAGAGGAGTGTATGGGAAAACGATAAAGAGAAGGGCAGGGATCAAGGTCAAGTCATCAGAAGATGTCGATTGACATTACATTTGAATATTTGAAGATTTTAGCTATCAGGGAAGAAAGTGATAGGAAGAGAGTTCCACTGACAGGAGGTGCGAGATATGAAGCTGTTGGAGTAGAAGAGATGGCTACATTTAGCCGTTTCGACAGTGAAATGGTGGGACCGACCTAGTAGCACGTTTGAGGAAAATGGAACAAAACATAAACTTCAAACAGTTTATCCATAATTTCGATCCCGTTAGAAAACATCTTACTCGAAAATCAGAAAAATAGAATAAAAAAATAGAATAAAAAATTACATAGACATTTTGGGTTGAATTTAATCAAACTTGTCTGGTTGTGTATTTGCATAAACGTGCGTGCATATAGGCGTGTGTGTGTTCAGGAGTAAGCGTGATAGTGTACTGTCATGCTGTGTATGAATATGTGAATGTGCTCAAATTTCCACGAGGGTGTGTTTCTACTCGGTTCTGACCGCACACCCGAAAGCATGACAATGTGATCCCATGCGTGACTGCCTGGATAATCATTGGTGCATGTGACAAAAACAAGTGATTAATGAGGTGGATAATCCGGCTTAATGCTAATCGTGTTGTCTTCGTCGAGTAATCTGCCCGGTGTAATCGAGCGTGGCGAATTGTACGCCATCCCTCAGAGGCGGCAGGTAGAAAGCAACTTCCCACCCACTTCCCCAATCCCATACTCACCCTGTCACCGCCACTGCCGCCCCCACGCTTCAATGATTTTTTCTTTTTCTTTCTTTCTTTCTTTCTTTTTCTTTTTCTCCTTTGAACCAGAAAAAAATGCAAACCGCTGCTAGAAGCGACTAATCTGATAAAATACTGACTCTTTGTGCAGCCATGTTCGAAATGTGGAGTAGGAATCACAAGCTCGTGAAATTCACACAGGCTCGCGAAGTTCACTATATTCAAGTAATATAAAGGAAATACCGCATTTAAAATGCCTTTATTCTAATGATACTAACGTATTTCATAGAAACACATTTCAGCTCTCAAACAAATTTATGGTCGGGTAGCCCAAGACGCGATCTACAATTTGAGTACGTAAAAATGAAGCAAGTACAGAAATTTAACTATATGGTAAATGTTATAACAGGCGATCTGAAATGCGACTTAGAAATCAGGGAGAGGAATTGGAATAGTGAAAAATGCCTGCCATTCATTTACACGTAAATAACATTGGGAAAGGGACGAATCCATCTCCTTCCAGCTATGGGTTGAATAGCAGCACAGATTGTGTCCTATAACCTTGGGTGGCAACCAGTCTATAGCAGAAAGAAACAGCAACCTACTGAGGGAAAATCTTCTGCCTAGTCCAGTCATGAATCGGAAGAGACATGATCGCCCAAGCGCGTGTATCACGTGATGGCACTTAACTGACTGATTGATAATTTCATCACTACTGCATAATATACTAAAGGAACTAATTTTTCTAAATGCTATGTCCCTTTAGGGCGAGAAAAATCATGGTTCCACACAAGTTCCTTTGATTTAATAACTCTTAATTCTCATTCCTTTCTTGGAAAAGATAGTAAAGTGGTTGTTTCCCACTGGATTCTGTACAGTTTCTAATTCAGTATTGTCCTTCTCTAAGACTAGTTACTCGCCTAAAATGTAGAGATCCTAGTCTACCTTAAAATTTAAACCCAGAAACCGAAGAAGAGATAACTTCATACCTTTTCCACGGGCATTAATATAAAATGAACTCTAAAGCTTTGACCAAAATTTGAACTTGGTATGCAGAATCCATTTTCTACGTCGATGATTGTTACGCCAGATACCTACATACACCTACCTACTACAGCACGCGAGCGATCATGACACTCCACAATGTCCTGCCCTTTGTATCTCTTAGTAAGATTTGGATATTTGATATCTCTCCTAATCCTTGTTCTGCTAACCATTTACTCAAACTCACTAGGTAGGTTACGTATTGATTTACTTTCTCTTTTGCCTTCAATATGCCCTGTGAGTGTCAAATTCTCCAATCCGTCTTTCCTCATTATGTACCCTAGAAATTCCAAATGTCGCTTTCTGATTCTAAGTGTAAATGTTCTTTTTGTTTTTATTTTCCCTAAAACTTCGCTGTTTCTCACAGGATCAGTTCACCGTATTATCTGCATTCTTCTGTAGAAACACATTTCTGTAAATTCAAGTTTATTGCTCATCTGTGAAGAGACTGTGCAGGATTCAGTGCCATATTGAAGGGTTGATATTACATAACAGTTCAGCACTCTTTTCTTTGTTTCTGACATTTTTTTACTTCTTGTTTAAAACTAAATTAAACTTAATAAATGACAACTACAATACAAGGGCTACTGATTCGACGCACTACCCAATATCATTATTTCAATGCTCAAATATCACAAAACTGATTTGAGGTACAGGGTCGTGTCGAGAAATTGTCTACGTTCTATTATATCGAGTGTAACAGCAAAATTGTCCAAATCTTGTAACAGCAAAATTGTCCAATTATTAGATTAAGCTCTGAACCGCTGTATCTTAGAAATGATAAAGATATTTTACTAAAATTCTCCGAGGTATTTATAACAGTATTGGACTCTACTTTGAGCAATAAGAATGTATAGTTACTCCCCAAGCTTAACATAAGAAACGTAATGAAATCGATCATAAACGAATATGACATGTTCATCATTAATTAATCGTAGCTAAGGATCAGCAGCTCATGAAGTATTGAAATAAAGTACAAATATTTATTTATTATTCCAGGATCATTTCCTAACTTATTCAAGATGATCTTCGCCCTCTCTAACCTTCTAACTTTCTATCCCGGAGTAACAAGGTGCCTCAAAGGGTTTCACGTACGATTTCATTTTCAAGTCTTTTTTTACTGCTCTTTAAACTATCATGGCTGAAACTCCTCTCTCACGTGCCAAAAGTCTTATGAATTGAGTTGGATCTTTTCTAATTGATCTCTTTAGCTCTAAATTGAAATGATGGCCCCTCTTCCAGTTGTGACCTGATCCAATTCTACTATTCCTTCTTTTTTAAACTTATTCACCGTTCTATTGATGGTTCTTGAATGGACTTTGAAGATGGAAGCCACAGTATGAATGTTGGCGCCATTAATGAAAGCTTGAATGATTTTTTCCTCTCACCATTTCTCATTCGGGAAGACAGAGGGGGTGACACAAAACAATTTTAACCCGTTCTTTTTCTAGCCGAATAACTTAAAAGGTTTTTCATTGATTCTTACAACAAATAATGCCAAGATGGCTAAATGTCTTATCAGAAACGCTGAAAAAAAGAAACTCAATTAGTTTAGTAGTTTTTTAGATCTTAAACAATTTGTGGGATGGATAATTATGCTGTTACCCGATTTGGCTCTTACATCTGGTATATATATATATATATATATATATATATATATATATATATATATATATATATATATATATATATATATAGTTTATGAAAAACTAGGTAATCCGTATGGGTAAACCTAAGGAAGATATCATCCAGAGAGCTCAATGTAAATCCAGAGCAAATAATTTAAATAAAAACAGACCACTTTAAGATAATATTCGTCCTTTTATAAGCAATAAATTCAACCTGGCCAGCCGAACGATCCTTTGTGGCCGAGTGGTCACGGCAAGTGCACGTAAATGACGGTTCCGTATAGGATGCAGGTTCGAATCCTGTCAAAGGACGAATATTTTCTATGAAAATTTCTCGGACATTCAGGCTGGTAAATGTTATTTGATACTGTTTATTATAAACAGAGCATTTACTTAAATACTTGTATCTATAATAAGAACGTTAAACATAAAAATGTCTTTAATAAATATATAAATTATATATGTATATATATAAATATCCATAAATTATATATATATATATTGATTTATTAAATGTGACATAGTTTGGCACATAGTTACAACAGGCAGCCCCTCAGTGAGGAACGAACTCATTGTACGAGTAAAGACCTGCTAACTGTCGCTCTATGGCAAGCGCCCATATGTGCATTTTTTTCATGGCTTATCAACCCGTTGTGCGTTATTTAAAGTCGAATCATATATGGGGTAGTAAGAATATTTATTTTTGCGAATGAATATGATATTAAGAATTATTTGAGAATTGCAATGATTTTTTCGCGATACAAAACGTATTATTTAACCTATAAATGGGGAGAAGAGAGAGATTCATAACTTTCCCAAGGGTATTTATGCGTAAGTGAATGTAATGAACTCGACATATAAATATATAAACATAGCCAAATGCTGACTGAGAGCACTTACCTCTCATTTGTATGCAAACTCAGGCTAAACTTACTAAAAATAATTAAAGAAGAGTAAAGCAATACGTAAATTGAAATATCACAAAACCCGCAGTAATTCCACTTGAAAACAACCAGGTAGCCGCAGTTAAAAGCAAATATAAAATTTTTCGTAAAGTCAAGAACTCAGAATGGAATACCCTAAGGACAACAGCCAACAATGTCATCCCAAGAAAAGAAAGAAGGTGTATATAACAGATGAAATTCTCAATTTAATGAAAGAGAAACTATAGATAACAGTCGGAAATAACGCAAAATAGATTATATTAACATCAATTTGGATGCATTATGAGGAAAGAAAGCTTGAAGAATTTAACGCCCACAGGATATGCCGAATGCAACAAAAATGTGGTGGGAAGAAGCAGTGAGTGACCAGTTTAATGAGTTTGAGTGTATGGATGGTAGAAAAAGGATCACTGATACAAAGTGGAGGAGAAAAGGAGCAATAACGACTTAAAGCAAAATTAAAAATAAAAATGCTGGAAGTTGTGGGGAGCCATGTTAGCCCACGTCCTGAAATGACATAGAAAAGAAGAAATTAATCTGTTACAATTTTCTTACCTTTCTTCTCCTTCGTCTCAGTTTTCCCTTAGAGAGGTCATTTACTTCGTTCACCTCCGCCTTCTTCCTCTCCTCCTCCTTCCCTTCCGCCATTCTTCTTCTTCTCTCGCTTCATTTTTACCTAAACTTTCCCCCTCCTCTCTCTCTCTCTCTCTCTCTCTCTCTCTCTCTCTCTGCCTCTCTCTGTGGCCGTTCGGAGCAGATTGTCTTTTCGTTTTCTTCAACATCAACATTCTTACTTTCAACGATATCGTTTTCTTCAAGCTCCAGGTGTCTGGAAAACTGAACATCACTCCGCCCGTCTCAAGTCCTCTTAATACCTTGGATTCTATTTTCACACCACATTCATGGCTGAAAAAGAACTTCCTCGTTTAGCCTTTTGATTCTCTGATGCGTATACATATTTGTATAACGTGCCCTATCAATCCAGACACAAGAAACCGCTTCACTCACACGCACACACATAAACACGAAGTCGTTTTCCTTCGCAATTTTATGTTACTAAACGCATACTTAGCCATACAAATGCACATGCCAATGTATATACATTGACACTGACAGTATCCCGGAAACCGAAATATACTTATATATAGGGTCGAGTGATTGGTTTTCTATCAGAATGTTGGTGAAATTAGTATAAATTTTTATTCAGCTTCACATTCAAATATTCCTTTGTTGCTGCTTTTTCGATGTCGAAATATACCGACTGTCACTGATTCCCTGTAAATGCAGTTTTTTTTTATGAATTATGCGCCCTTACATGCAAAACAGCAGAAAAAACACAAGAGAAATTACTGAAAATTCACTAAGAAAATTATTCAGTATTTCAAAAATATTCAATATTATTCGATATTTTCCGACCTGTGTAAAACGATAGACTACATCCAGCAGCAAGGCCTCTGATCAGGAGGTTTTGAGGAGCGTGGAACCACTTCTTAATTGCTGGTGTTCCCAAGTCCACTCTGATCCAGGGTGGTAGCACTTGTTAGGGTCCCAGCTATGAGCAAACAGTTAACCCCAAAATTGGAGTCAAAACACTATGAAAGCGTAAAAATAGGTTTTAATACTGCAATACGTTTTTGTAAAAATAAAAAGATACCAGCAATACATTCTTGAAAAAAAAATATTACCAGTAATAAAAATGTTGTCAACATTAAATAACCGATTGAGGTTGATATGCCGTAAAACAAAATAAACTAAACCAAGCCAATCGACCTCTTTAGATAAATATCATTATTAATTTTTGACGGGTATTTTCATCTTATTTCTGTTAGTATTTATTACATCTCCCTGATCGTGATTCCACGATTGTTAAGAAGAAAAAGAAGAAATGAAAAATAAGCTTTCAACAAGATTCGAACTCACTTATTCTTTGATAGCTGCAAATCTGAAAAAAAAAAAAAAAACATAAACATGGAAGAAAAACTAAGGAAAATTGAATAATACCTGACACTCCTTTCTCTGAGAAATTCGATTATTACAGCTAATACGAATCGTATAATATATAAACCAAGAAGTTGGCGGCTTATGAGGCGTTCGGAGAAAATATAAGCAAATAGAATTAGATTCAAATAACTGTAAGTAGTTTTCGTAGATTAATCGTTAAGGCAGACTTTGGTAGAGAAAAGTTGCGAGTTTGAATATTAACAAAAGTTTATTCGTTATTTTCGATCCACGTGCTAACTTAGCGATCGTCGATTGGCGAATAGCACAAAATGGCTCAATAGTATCAATGTTATCACCACGGAATCTATACTCAAAAAGAAAAGAATAATAAAACAGGTATCCAGTCCTCATATATGATAGTGAATGCTGGGCAATCAGCTCGCAGATAAAGAATAGACATCAGGCAACAGAAATGTAGTTCTACAGAAGCATGATGAGAATACCATTTATCAAACATTTGAGCAAGTACAGTTAGAGTCAATGGTAACAAAAAGAGGCCCATACTCACCATCAGGAAGAGACGGTTAAAATTTCTAGGGCACATAATGAAGAAAGAGGGCTTGTAAAGTTTGATAGTCACAGGACAAATTGAATTCAAGAGAGACAAAGGACAACAACGCTTAACAACTTGGAGAGTTTGAGTAAATAGATCGTGGAGCAGGGTTAAGGATAGATAGCATAAGAAAAAAAAATGAGAGGAAATTGTGGGGAGCCATGATCGCCAAAGTCCTGAAGAGACATGGAACATAGAAGATACTATGACTTCCAACTCGTTCGAAAATTAACTCTCTTCTATATACAACCGTTTGCTCAGATAAATAATTAAAAATGAATGAATATTTTGGTTCCTAAACAAGACGATTAGACTTTATAGACTGGCGCTACATAATTACAAATTGCTTAACTAAGTAACAAAAGTAAAACCATTTGGAGACTTCCAAGAGCAAAAACCACAAACATGGTTGACACATGTAACTAGAAGGAAAATAATGATATAATCGAGATGTTAACTTTACACACTAACTTAAACAAATAAAGTCTAGAAAAACAAGTCCGAAACGAATCTACTCTTTTTCAATCGACTTTTTGCCTTCCATACTTTGAATATGGTTGCCACATCTCGTCTGGTGTTCTACCTATTTAAAGGGAGCGATGGATAAATTGTCGTCTAAATGACGCAAAAATGAAAATAACACTGATATCTCATTTTAACGGATATATTAGAACAAAATGACACAAAAATATCTTGAAAATAAAGTAAATTTATTCAATAAAATCGCTATTGGCTCCAGACACGGCCTCCTTGGTTAATTTGATAAATGCTGCCATAATCGTTGCGTTCGGTTTTGTTGATCTCTCGCTCAACTGTGCCCCACACATAATAATCAAAGGGGTTGCAGTCCGCTGAGTTAGGTAGCCAGATGTAAGGGGTGGTGAGGTCGCAGAAATAGTCTGACAGCCATGACTGGGTTCTCCTTCTTGTGTGGCATGGTGCAGAGTCCTGTTTTCAGACATAGGTACTTCCAGCAGCTACCCTCTTGACCCAGAGTAGCACTACCTCCTCAAGGCACTTGATGTAGGCCTCCATGTTGAGTCTGAGGCGCTGAGGGAAGATGAATGGAGGCATAACGTCGCCATCACAAGTGATCACTCCAAACACCATGATGTTGACTGGATATATCATCCAACTCTTTCAGAATCCTCTGCTCTGTTCTCAGATTGAAACTCAAACACTCTTAAATGCTTGTATTGGAGCTTCCGGCACGAATGCCAAGCAGTACAGCATGCCGTCTTTTTTCTTTCTGGCGGATTGAATTGCGTCATGGTGATGATTCTACTACACTGTGTAATCGAGAAAAACAAAAAAAAAAAAAAAAAAAAAAGCAACGGGCATGTGCGAAATTAAAAACATAAAATGGAGACAATTTACCCATCGTCCCACGTGTTTAGAGATCCTTGATGAAATCCAAAGAAGAATCTGCAATGTTACTGGTCCTGACCTGACATCTCGGCTTCGACTGCCTTTTCTATTAAATACTTTCATAGTAATTGTTTTGATGAAATTTCCTCTATGATACCTAGACTTTATGAAGTTAAGCACAGTACGAGATTTGTGGCAGGATCTCATCCTTTTACAGTTGAAATGGCAAGATGTAACCGCAATTCTAATAATTTATTCTCTCCTACTTCTCGCTTCCAGCTTCTTGCTTCCCAGTCAACTCTGATCTTCCAAAATTTAAATGCCATGTCAATCGTTATCTTCTTTCTTCTTAATTCCTGTTCTTTTATTCTCTCTCTAAATAATTTCTTTTTCTCATATTCTCTCGCACTCGACGTGGAGCTTTTATTAGCAAGCTAAATCATTACGTGTGCAGTGCTTTCGTTTTTCTCTTGATATTTCATAACTGTGGCCTTGTATCATACTCAGTAAATACTTATAATCGTACTGATACGGTTAGATCTTATGTGTCTTGCACAGATAAAAGCTGGAGAAATAATTCTTAGAGGATTGCAAATTATCTGATAAAAAAACACTATATAGCCAAGAGCTGGGATTCCCAAAGTGGGAGGCACCCGCCCCTTGGCGGTAAAAAGATCCGGGATTTTTCCTTTATTTTTTACAAAATCTTTATGACAAATTATCAGCCACTTATACTTAATGGATACGTTTGCTTTATAAAAGAAAAAAGAAAAGAAAAAAAAAGATTAACACAAGAGTTAAACACAAATGCATTGTTTTCTTTATTCTTTATTCTTTTATTGTCCGAAGTTTCAAGACCGAACTTTTGTTTGTAACTTGTTGACTTTACCTGGACAGTCCGCGCGATATGCCAGCCAAATTCGGCTTCCAACATCTTCAGTGGTCATGTTTGTAGGTGTAGCTATATAGTCACGGATGTTCGTCTGGTGTTAAATTATTCGTTTTGAATTTTCAGTGTACACAATGCCAAGAAATGGGTGAGGAAATAGGGCGCTCGTGATGTATCCAAGGAGCCAAAGCAATGGCAGTTCGAAAATTTTGGTTCGTGAAATTCGTGGTGGCGAGCAATATCCGAATATCACTAAAAAGAACAAAGCAAGATGTCCCTAGACATGGACAACGGAATGAGAACAATCAAACACCGTAAATTAAATTAAGGGATCAGTTCGAAATTCATTTTTGGTATTAGGTACAATGTAAATTCAAAAGCTGTTCAAACCATTCTTTAAAATAAAGTGAAAACAAGATTTAGTAACTGAAAGATTCAAACGTCGGTGACATTTTTCGCGAAAATGTCTTTGTCAAAATCAACAAGTTTTTTTACTACTAACAGCTGTATCGATTTCTACCGTCATAAGTCAATCATTAATTATCGATTTTTCTTCTTTTTTTTACGTTAACATTGTTATTAATAACTAAATAAAAAAGGATTTTTTGTTTTACTTTTTTTAAAATGTTTTTACAGTAATGTTCACCCAGTACAAGGCCCCGGGGGACACTGGAGTTTGAGGGTTAGGTTAAAGGGTAGTTTATATAGATAGCAGGGGAAGATAACGGTTAACTCTAGAATTGAACAGGTTAAGATTGTAGTGATTAGGGAAACATTCTCTAGGGATTCTGTTCTATAGGGCAGTGGTTCGCGGGAAGAAGCTGTTTGAATGGAACATACTTCTCGCTGATAGAATACAAAAGGAATATGGATGGTTTGCTACTATGTAAGTGGCATGGCGGGTTCTAGCCGGGAAGTTCTCCTCGTTTTAACTTTTCTTTTCCTCCACTTTTTCTTTCATTTTCTCCTTGTTTTTCCCCCCTTTTTTCCTTTCCCTTTCTTTTCTCGTTTTCCTTTTCTCCACCTCAATTTTTTTTCCTTACTTTTTCGCAATTATATCTTCTTTCTTTCATCCTTTCTTTCCTTCCTTCTTTTTTCTTTCTTTCTCGTTCATTTCCTTCTGCTTTTCCCCCACCTTTTATTTTTCTCTTTTTTTTTTCCCCCGTCTTCCTTTTCTCCATATCTTCTTTTTCCTTCCCTTTTTCTAATTAGATCATCTTTCTTTCTTTCATTCTTTCCTTCTTTCTTTCATTCTGTCTTTCATTTTTTTCTGGTTTTCTCACATTTTCCTTTTCTTCACCTCTATTTCCTTTTTTTCTTCCTGCTATTTTCCCTCTAAGATTTGTTGCGGTAGTGGCGAGGGGCGCACCCCAAATTATCCTCCTCTCTCTTTAGAGTTTGTGTCTTTCTTTTTCCTAGCTAATCACAAAGAGTAATTAACCAAATGGTGCCAATATGTCTGTCCCAACGTCGAGAAATGGGAAACGAATTAGGGATGGTTAGGGTACATGGCAGGGGCCGAAAAAAAGGCCAACACTCATTCCTCTTTTCCCGTGATTTCACCTCTCACCTCGTTCCACCCTCTGAAACCATCCATCCATCGGCTCGACAAACTGATGGACTGCAACAGTTGGTTACACCCCATCAGATAGTGAAAATGATTTCTTATACCCAACAATCAACATCACCGCCACTGTCATCATCATTATTAAAACCTTAATTCTTTTCAGCTTCCTACCCTCAACATGAAATCGAATAAGACCAACACAAAAAGCAGGACTGGGGAATTTTAAACAAAAAATGTAAACATATTCGACACACGCATAATGTCTCTTTGTTTTAGATAAGTTTTAGCCTCTTGAATTGGACCCCCAGGAACACAATGAACATAGCCGGATATTTACCTATATACATACAAGTACGTACATATATTTGTAGGAAGAACTCAAATTCGATTTCTGTTTGTGAAAACAAAACACACACACATGCACATTTACAATCTTACACGTCCATAAATTTCTTTATATATTTTTTGCGTATTTGCGTATGCTATATGTGTGTGTGTGTGAAAAAGAGAAAGTATATATATGTTTATATCATTTATTGATATTTTTCACAATGATGTTCATCCTGCACAAAGCCCAAGAGTCATTCAATGTAGAGGATTACAGAGTAAGAAGCACAGTTTATGTGGATATGTGGGGCGATAACGGTTAACCTTAGATTTGAAAAGATCAAGATTGTAATGGTCGAGGAAGCATCCTCAAGGGAGTCGGTTTCACAAAGCGGAGGCTTGGTAATTTATATTGTATTTCATACAAAATATCTCAATCACATTCACACACACACACACACATACATATATATATATATATATATATATATATATATAATGTATTTAGGCAGCAATCCTTCATTTATACATGTTTCATTAAAGACGACAGAAAAGGTACTACGATTAAGCATTTATTTAATTTTTCTTGTGTTCGAACAAGTGTTTTCTTTTTAAGATATAGAGTGTGTAGAAACTGTCTAAATGTTCTATAATTCCGAGCGCTTTCGACTATATCTTTGGCCATTATCAAGGATGATTTTATTTTTTCAATTTAATTGGCTGCGTGGATTATGTATATGTTATAGAGATGTTTTATTTTCTGATCACAGTTAGCACATTGTGGCCGTGTTCGTAGTTAATATTATTAAGTGTTGGCCTTTTCTTTCTTATTATTAAGGCTTCCATTATTTTTAATCTTTTTTTTTTGTTTTTCATGTTTGTATTTTCTACTAGTATGTTTCGGATGTGTCCAAAAAAGAAAACACTTTTCGAACACAAGAAAAATTGAATAAAAAGCTTAATCCTAGTACCATGTCTATTGTCTTTAATGAAACGTAAATATATATATACTAACAGCATGGCCCGGCGTTGGCCGTGCTTGATTCAAAAATCGTACGATGCATACAGCAATCGCTATCACTTGACTTAAAATATTTTTGCCCTTCCTTGCCTTTAAAGGAGTGCCCTTTGCCGTGCTGATGTTGCTACATGCCTTACTTCTTGCCTATCTCACACTGCGATTTTTTTCTAAGCTCTGTACTAAACATTAAATCTGTTACGAAAAAAGAACTAAACAAAATAAACACAAAATGATCAGCTTTAAAAAGCTCGTAACTGGAAAAACCGAATGAAAAAAAAATGTTAACAACAAATACTTTTTCACACCCAACCCAGTTCTGCGGAATCAGAATCAACGTTGAGTTTAAGCAAGCGAATGAGCCAATTGGAGTAAAGAGCCATCAGATTTAAATTTTTCCCACTTGTGACGAATGCAGCTGTCGAGGTTTTTTGCATGCTAGCATGCTAGTTAACATTCGTGTCAGTCAGCTGTTGGCTCACACGCTGGCCAATAGAATCTTCCTGCCTATTCGTGGCAGCCAGCTATTGGCTCTCACTCTGGCCAGTAGAAAATGGCCGCAAACTACATGAAAACTGGCGTAGAAGCATGAAAAATCAATTATTTCCACTATCGATGGGAGTTGGGAAATGCAAGGTCGGTCTTGGTTCCCGCGAACTTGGAGCATGTGCATGTAAATTTCGGTGCAAATCCGTCGAAAATTGCGGCCGTGCATTCGTTACACACACACACACACACACACATCCTGCCTTTTATATATATATATATATATATATATATTTATAAGGTTAATGGTCACAGGTGAATCAGACCAAAAAACAGTAGCATTAAAAAGTGCTCAATACACGTGAGAAAAAAATATAAGTAAAAATAAAAATAACATGTAGAGCTTTTAACTTTAAAAATCCCTCTTTACTGCATACCTCTACGATACTCTTGCATTCTCGTTCCTTTCCAATTTTTTTTCGACCTTTTTTCTCCTTCCATTACACTCTTTTGTCCTGTCTTTCAATCATCATGAGCGTGCTATTTGTTTTTGTTTTTTTTTAAAGATAATTATGTAGCGTTCTTTGTGTTTTTTTTTTTAAATAAAGCGTTAAATTGGTCATTTTAAAAGTATCGCCCGAAGATACCATCATGTCGAAACCATGGTCACGTATTTTAATTGACCTCCTGATTTTTAGAGTTTATATATATATATATATATATATATATATATATATATATATATATATATATATATATAAAACTCTAGAGAAGAAATATCGTATGGTTCAACCCGCCGTACAGCAAAAACGTAAAAACAAACGTAGGAAAAATATTCTACAAACTCTTACACAAACACTTCCCGGAATCAAGCACCCTACACAAAATATTCAACAAAAACACAGTTAAAATCAGCTACAGCTGCACCGAGAACATGGCACAAATAATAAAAATGCACAACAGGAAAATTACCAACAAACCATACGAACAAATTAAACCCACGTGCAACTGCAGAATAAAGAACGAATGTCCCTTAAACGGAAATTGTATACAAAACAACGTAATATACCAAGCCACGATAAAATCACCAGATAATGAAGAAAAAATATACATAGGAGTAACTGAAGGACCTGGAAACAAAGAAATTATACACACAAAACATCTTTCACAAATAACAAATATGCGAACAGTACAATGCTTTCTAAGTATATCTGGGGAATTAAAAACAAAACGCACATCACACCAAACATATCTTGGAAAATAAGGAAAAGATCATCAACCTTCAACAATCAATCAAAAACTTGCAAACTTTGCTTGGAGGAAAAAATAGCTATCATTACTTTCCCAGACCAAAATAAATTATTAAATGAAAGATCCGAGCTCATCTCAAAATGCAGACATGAAAACAAATTTTTACTGCGTTATTTAAAACATTGAAAACGAAAATAAACAAAATAAAAACAAATAAATAAACAAAATAACAATAAAATAAGCTAAATTAATTAATCCAAACAAATTATCAAATCACACCTGTTAGAATAGACGAAAAAGAATAATAATAATAACAAAAAAAAACAAAAAATAATAATAATAATAATAAATAAATAAATAAATACTACGTTACTTAAAAATCGAAAAACCGAAAAAGAGAAAATATACAAGTAAAATAAATTAACCTAAATTCATCCAAGTAAATAAATAAACAAACCTATCCCGATAAAGTTACCGTTAGAAAAAACAAATAAAAATAATCAACCCAAATAAACACAAATTAAAAACTGTTCCTGCCAAAATAATAGTTAGAACGAACTACAACAATCAACTCCAAAATCGAATAAATAGCTTTAATTAAATTCTCAAACCAAAACAAAACTATTAAATAAGTGACATAAACAAATTTTTACTACGTTAATAAAAACATCCATTAAAAAAATAAATAAATAAATAAATAAAATAAGAAACAAAAAATAAAAACAAGCAAAATAATTTAACCCAAATAAATAAATAAACGACTTCCGGTAAAACAACGGCCATAATAGACTTCCCACAATGCACCACTGACCCGTATATATATAAATAACCGAGAAAAATAACAGCACATGTGGCCTGACGATTGCATATAGCATGAAACAGACTGTCGCCTCTAAGTGTTGATTTCTATGTTCACTTTTATATTTACACACGCTCTATCTCTGATATTGAGCACTTTATCCCATAAATATAGCACACCTTAAGACTATATTTCTTCATATATATATATATATATATATATATATATATATATATATATATATATATATCGTTTAAAATAAAAAAAATAAAAAAAACGGGCGGGGTGTCTGTTTCAAATGCGGGTATCTACAAGAAATAATGTTTGAAGTAATAAAAATATCGGATTAAGGATAAAAAACCATTAATTCCTTAGAAATATGTCTATATGTAACTCGAGTTATGAAATATCCCCTCCAGCCAAGCCACCCGAAACGCTCCGGGAGGACATGATGGGTTTAAGATCAACTCTATCAACTTTGTGTAACCAATATATCTGTCTATATATACATAGAAACACACACACACACACACACATATATATATATATATATATATATATATATATATATATATATATATATATATATATATATAAAGACAAAAGGAAAACATTTTAATTTCATTATCTTTACAGATATATTTTGTTTATATTGCAATTTTTACACACATACACAGACGCGCGCACACACATACATATTTTGATTGTTCATACTCCATATATTTGCATCATGCTATGTTTTTATATATATATATATATATATATATATATATATATATATATATATATATATATATATATTTGATGTCGGAGTTATAAGAAGCTCTATATATAGAACCAAATTGTCCCCGCCCCTACGGTGGGGACATGGTCCGTTTAGGATCAACTCTCAGTTCGTTCATGCATATATCCGGGTAGTATTGAATGGAAGTTTTCATCTTTTTTCTAATAATCCCTTCGGGTTTTATTTCTTATTTTTCTTGATTCACTTCGACACTCGGCAGTTGGGGAACATGAGGGAACACTTACGCACCATCCCACATCGGGCCTTCTGAAGGTAATTCGCCCTTCAGCCCTAAATAAAAATCCCTATTCCTTTCACTTCCGTACCCCGCTGTTAAGTCCATTGCTCCACCCTGCTTCCTAATCTTTCGACCTGATACAAAATAAAGGATAAAAAGGGTTAACGATTGAAAATATGTCGGCGAAAATATGACGCGTAAATGAGCTGAAATCAACAGTACCACCCCACAAAAAAAGAAAATACCTAATGTTTTAAATGCATTTTTTAAAATGAAAAATTTTACTTGAAACTTTTATTTTAGTTTTAATTCCAAGCTAGTAGATTCCATTTAATATTTCCAATAAGCAAAATACTTTACTGTATTTCAAAACGAATTTAAATTGATTGGAATTATTTTTTTAATCGCTAAAATTGGACATATTGATAAATCTGTCAACACAACGGAATTCTCTTTAAAACATTTTAAAAAATCGAAACAATTTTTTCGAGGAAGATTAATTGATTCAAAGTATAATTATTCTGAATTAAAAAAAATATTTCTTACTTTTAGTTTAAAATATCAAGAAAAGCATTTTTAACACGAAGGCGGGCATTTTTACGGAGTGTTGACACATTCAATGTTTGGCTAACTTAAGTAAAAGGTACATAACTGTAAAAATTATAGTATTCGTTTCTTTATCCATTTACTCAAAATAGTCGAGAAAGTTAGCCATTGCTTTCCTCTTCTTTTCTTCCCTTCGATATGCCCTGCGAGTATTAAATCCTCCAAACCTTTCTTCTTCATAACGTGTCCCATAAATTCCAACTGACACTTTCACAATATTATTAAGCTTTTCTTTGTGGTTCTTAGCCTCCATAAACTTTAACTTTGCTTATTCTTTGCTGTTGATATTAACATTCGTCGGTAAAACCCTACATCGGTCGCTTAAAATATATGTTCATCTATGAGAGAACTGTTCAGCTCTAACTACAGGTATTCATTATATAACAGTCCAACGCTTTTCTTTCATGCCTTGCTCTATTTCTGAAAAACTCAATTCGTTATTCTGACACGCCATCCGGTTTCCGTGGCACACGTTTCGTTACCTGTTACTACACTGCTCAAATAGTTGAATTTTAATTATGACATTGAATTTACACGTGTCTCATTCACATTTTGGATTGTCTCTTTTGATCAGAAGTATATATAGGGTGCGGTAGATAATTTGTCACCCTTTTAAATTTTTAATTTCGCGCATGCGCGATATCTGTTTTTGATTTTTTTTTTTTTTTTTTTTTTTCGACTGCACAATATAGTAGGGTCAATTGTGCACCGTTTATGAGAAAAAGATCACCATGACCCAATTTACTTTGCCAGAAATTTGAAAACGGCATGCTGTACTGCTTGGTATTCGGACCGGAAGTTCCAATACTAACATTTCAAAGGACAGTGAAGAGGATTCGGAAAAAGTTGGATGATATATCCAGTCAACATCATGGTGTTTGCCATGATCACTAGTGATGGTGACGCTATGCCAGAGAGCCTCAAACTCAACACAGAAGCCTACATCAAGTGCCTTGAGGAGGTAGTGCTACTCTGAGTCAAGAGGGTGACTGCTGAAAGATCCTATATTTGGCAACATGACTCTGTACACAAGAAGGAGAACCCATTCATGGCTGCCAGACAATTTCAAGACAGTGAACTCCTTGATTATTATGTGTGGAGTGCAGTTGAGCAAGAGACCAGCAAAACTCTTTGCAACACCAAAGATAAACTAAAGGCAAGGATTATGGTAGCATTCACCTACTTAAAGAAGGAGACAGTCCAAAAGAGTTGCTTGTGATTCCGAAGTCGTCTGGAAGCCGTGTCTAGAACCAATAGCGATTTTATTGAATAAATTTATTTTATTTCCAAGATATTTTGGTGTCATTTTGGTAAATATATCCGTTAAATGAAATGTCAGCACTATTTTCTTTTTTGCGTAATTTAGACGACAATCTATCCATCATCGGATGATTTTGTACATTCAATCTTCTTACAATTATTTTCATCGATTACTATATCGAATACTTCTTTCAATTTTTCTTCTGAATCTGCTATCATCAGTGTTGTTAATGCTATGCTTGCCATTGATAAATGCTGGTCACTCCTCCAATTTCCTTAAAATCGTTTCTTACTGAAATAAATCTGGCAAGAAAACACATTCTTGTTGCACTCCTCTTTCTGTCTGTTTTGATGTAATATTTATGTAGTCAGTTTCTTCTGGTTTGGAATAAGGTTCCCTAATCTGTTTCCTTCAACCAACACAGTTGCGCAAGTCAAACAATCCAACAACACGTGTCTCTTATTCGTTACCGCAGTCGCACCTTTTTCTCCCTATCGTCTCTTTAAGCACGTTTATAAAGTGAGTGACAGTTCAATTTTGCATAGGTGGAAAAAGATTCTCGCGAAAGTCTATCCGACTCCGAGATTCATCTTATTTAAATAGACGACGCCATTTTTTTTTGGGGGGGGGCGATTGGTAGGGGGGGCGATGAGATTTTACACGCCAGACACGCCCGAATCCGTTTTCGTCCAGGAGGTAAGCTATTTTATCCAATGTTACAATTTATTCGCATACAAGCTGTTTATTTTAAAACAAATTGTGGATTCATTATGCTCTTTTTCTGCATTTCTATTGCTTATTAATTCTATACGTGACTAGATTCATACGTTTGTAGCTAGAATTTTCATATGAAATGTTTACTGTACGATGTTTTGTGTGATTAATATTCGCTACCTAAGTAGAATGACAACGAAGAAGATTGAGCAGGAAAATAAATATCTCCATCAAATGCATTTTTTTTTCATATTAAGCTATGAATTTATTAATTTACTTACGTACAGTGCAGACAATTTCAATATTTATATATCATATATGAAAATTATATAAAATTAATTACATGAGATTTGTAATTAAATATTGCCAATGAAATGAGTTATTGGTTTGTTTTACAGCCTATCAACCCAGTGGGTCACTTAGTATCAAAATTTAATGTTTTTTACTAAACAAAAATATTTAAATAGTCAAAACATATTATTTACACTAGTAAGACGGCAGTTAGTTATTTTCTTTTAAATTATATTTTTGAAATCAGTTTTATTTTATTTTATTTATTTATTTATTTTTAGTGTTGCAATTATTAGCATTTTGCTCGAAAAATGTTTTGTTGCTTATTTTATTACAAAAATGTATTGTAGATTTTTGTTTGGAGGCCCAATATTTGCCCATAGCTTGGATCCTTACAGGTGAAACCACCCCAGGTCAGGGTGAACCTGGGTACAACAGCAGTTAACAGGTGGTTCAACTCATCTCAAAACCTCCAATATACAGAATTATTGATTGCACATATAATTATCGACATATAGCCCCCCCAAGCCCCCCCCCCGCCAAATGCCGAGTTTTATAGGCGAAGTTGAGGTTTTTAAAATCGAATTTACCCAAACAAGTCAGTAAAGCCTCTAAGATACAACGGACTTACTGGGTGTGAAAGAATTAGAAAACAAAACATTATGAAAGAGCAAAAACAATAGAAAAGTAACGAGAAGGAGAGCAGATATCGATTGACATTGCATTTAAATTTTTGAGTATCAAAGTTGACCGAAAATATGGAGCTGGAAGAGAGTTCCACAAGCGAGAAGTATGAGAAAAGAAACTGTTAGCATAGAACTTACGGTTACATCGAGCCAAATTAACTGTAAATTGATGAAAGCTTGTTGCCAATCTAATACTGCGCTTAAATTCAAAGAGTCCAGACCCTATAGGAAGAGTGTATCCGAACAATGACCATGAAAGTATTTATAGAAAAAGGCACAGGGAAGTAAATTTATGGTGATGAGAAAATGACTGAAGCCGAGACGCCACTTCAGGACCAATAATATTGCTGATTCTCGTTTTGATTTTATCAAGAAACTCTATTTATTTAAATAGCAAGAGTACTGGACCATATGTGACAGCAATATTCTAAGCATGGGGGAACGGTAAACTTATATTTTGTAGGCTATCGTTTCCCCAGACACCGTAGACTTGTACCTAATTTACTCCGTAATGATGTAATATGAAATGTAGATAAGGCAGCTTTTACATGACATCAAATAAGGTAATTACACGCTGTTCAGTAATGGGGAATGATTTGCTAAAAGGAAAACGATTTTTAAATTTTCAAACAAATAACTTCTTTATCACTCATCGATATATACGGCGTTAAAAGGATAGGAAAACTTCGATGTTTGCACGCACAAAATAAAGTTTGTTGTTTCAAAAAGCAATGGTTCGAATTTTAATAAAACCGAAACATATGAAAATGAATTTATATAATTTCTTTGTTCTTGAGAATTGGCAAAAAGAAACACTATTTATTAAATTGTTTATTGGAATAGTTGGTAAAACATCGGATAATTGATTCGAACTTGATAAAATGGTAAATAATAAGGATTTCCTTATAGTTGATTCAAATATTTTAATAATTTAGTAAATGTTTATAGATTTAGAAATAAAAAAATGTCTTCATATTTATCTTTTTATAAATTGGTAAATGATAAATATTATATTGCATTAGTTTTAATTATATTAGTTTTTAGACTGTTGTAAATAGAAAACTATTCATGTAAATAAATAATCTAATTATAAACAGTTTTTAATATTTTTATTGTTAATTCTCAAGAACAAAAAAAAATGTATAAATTGACTTTCATATTTTTAGGTTTTAATACCATTTTATGGTCGCTTTTAAAACAATAAACATTGCCGAGGAGTGAAGGTAGTTCTAATAATAGCAGTGTCAATGGAAAAGCCGTCCTTTTGATACTCTGAAGTCCAATGTTTGCCGAAAGATGTAACTGTTATCAGCATAGAAAGTGGAATGGGCGAAATCAAGTTCAAATTTTGAGACTGGTGTAGTAATATGTTACCTCAAGACACTAAATTGAATATGTAGTTGATTTATCCGTACGCACCTCTTGGAACGGAATGTGGTACAAGGTTGAGTTTAAAGTAGGAAAATGTATATGTAACATATATCATGTTGGACGCTTTCCTTTATTTTCTCTGCTTCTCTCTTTCTCTTTTATTACCTTTCTCATCAGACAAGCAATCATTGATAATTTTAGCTCAGGTTTTTTTTGTTTTTTGTTTTTTGTTTTTTAAATGTAACATTTATTGACGAATCCATAATCTATTCAAAGAAACAAAGATAACATTTCTTAGAACTGATAAAATGAATTCCTAGAAATGGTTATCAATTTTAATATAAAAAGTTCTTCATTGTCTAAATGTTTGTGCTTTAACATTCCTCACGTCTTCTCGTGGTGTAACTGCTAGCGAACAGGTGTAGCAGCTCAGATTACCCCTCCCTCCCAAAATATACACGGGTATAGTTTAATTTAGTCCCGAATTATCCTAGGAGTATTATTATAGTTAGTGTACTTCATATTTCACTGCATTGTTTCTCAACCATTTTTATTTCAGGCAGCAATTGTGGAATACCTAAAGGTCTGGAGCGCACTTTAAATTTTAATAAGGAAAATTAATCAAGAAATTTGAAAATAGGAAAATAATAAGGAAATCTTCTGAAATAAGCCTTTATTTTGAAGACATTATATTGTATATTTTAGTATACTTATATGAAACCTTTGCTCGATGTGTTTCGGAAATCTTTTGAATTTTCAGCCTTATATGTGATAAACATACTCTCTAAATCAGATTAGCGGTACAGTTTTCTTTTAAAAAGATTTATGAAAAATCTCTAATTTCTTTAGGGAGGCTGATAATGAGTGATTTAAATCCTTGATGAAGTCAAAGAACAAAGAATTATCCACTCCTTCTTAAAGATGAAGCAATTTAGCATCTAGTTTAAATATTAAATGAGAAAGACTTAGACATGGAAGCTATGTGATTGGTGTCTTTACGATATAAAATGGCCTCCTTTAAACTATATCAAATCCCTGGCCAGTTTATATCCTCTTTTACTATTACAATCCGATACCTTTAGTCAGGCACTCCGTGATCCGGTAACTCACATCGTCCGGCAATATTTTTTATCACCTGCCATCAGTTCGTTGAGTGGCTACGTGGGCAATGCCACGCGTTGTTTACAACTTTCTGCAGGAACCGACCACATTAGAGTGTTTTGCTGATACGGCCTTGCTCATTTTTTTTATATATCTGCATATTTACCCGTTCAGATTGCCACCCAAGTGAGATTTGAGGTGCAGATGATGATGTTGATGTGAGAAGTAGGAAGCGTAAGCAAAAAATTTTATCTATGTTTGAAAAAGTTGTAGATACTGATGAAATTAGAGAAAAATTTCTCAGCAATACGCACACACACACACACACACACACATATATATATATATATATATATATATATATATATATAATATAATATAATATAAAAGTTTCAAACATTATTGGTTATAATTTATTACATTGGAATCGTAATTACGATCCCATTCATCAAACCTAGAAATTCTTGCTCTGTCTTGTATATAGAAGAAATATATGTATAGTGACCACTAATATTATCTATCTATATATGTGTGTGTGTGTGTGTGTGTGTGGAATGGGCTAGCAAAATTATGTTTACATAGGTTTTTTTAGGGATGATTTCTGTCATCCGACATTTTCTGTAGACCAGCGGAGGCCTGGTTCCACAGCTGCCGAATTAAAAAGGTTGAACTGCAGTAATAACAAGTATTTTATTATTAAACAGTAATCAGGTACCCATGCTTATAAAAAAAGGAATAAATCTTTAATTAACTCAACCGTTGGATAAAAATAAACAGAGCAGCGTTCTAGCGTCTACAAACCTGTTCATAATAAAAGGTTATATTTCTTTTGACTATACACAGCTGGGGTCAATCCCCAAAGTTAACACTCTATCGTCATTTTGACCTAGATCAATAAGCATTCAAAAGTTAGTCTTACTAATATACAAACTAAAAAATCGGAATAAAAAGAGAGGACTGCAGAATGCACATAAGAAATCTCTGCGATCTATGGCACTACATGATCCATACTATAAATGACTATCATCTATCGATACATTAATATACATAGGAAAAAGAATGGGCATATTCTGATTCATACGGGGTATATTCTAGCCTAGCCTAGTTTATATTCTTGGGTATAAACTAACCTAATGTATAGCCTGGTATAAAACAATCTATTCTAGCCTAAATGATTCTATAGACAAGAAGTATATCTTGTGTTGCTACACAGGTCTCACATCTCCAGTCATGACTACTAGATAGGAACTTTAATTGCCAGTGGGTGTTTCATATTTGTGCTAAGATTAAGTTGAACTTGGTAAATAATGATACAGCTTTCGATTTGAGTTCAGAAGTAAAAATTGAAATTCAACTCTTCCTCCTTGAACTATAAGGGTCAATCCCTGATGCTTAGGACATTCCAAAAAGAAAGCACTGAAAAAAGTGAATACTTTCTGGAATAATCCGCATGTATCTGCGCGGACCTACACATTTGACTGGACGTTCTGTCTAAAGAAAAACTCCAATTATCGAGGAGATATTTCCTAGACGATCATGGCCCTCCACTCCTTCCTGTCCCTTGTAATTCTTAATAAGTTTTGTCTTTTTGTTATTTCTCCCAAACCCTGTTACGTCATACATGTGCTCAAGCTCATCAAGTACATTACGCGCTTCTTTCCTCTTACCCTCTATCTGTCCTGTGCGTATCAGATTTTCCAAACCCTCCTTCGTCAGTACGTGCCCCAGACATTTCAACTGCCTCTTCCTGATGTTAGGTATAAGTTTCCCATTCGTTTCCATTCTCTCTAAAACCTCGTCGTTGCTCATATGTTCAGTCCATGGTATCCTCAGCATCTTTCTGTAGAACTACATTTCTGTTGCTTCAAGTCTCTTCTTCATCTTTAAGGAGATTGTCCAGCATTCGCTGTCATACAGGAGGACAGTTTTTTTTTCTAACGAAACTTGTTTTCTTGATAACACCATAAAGGGGAAAATTGGTAAGTCTGTTGTCACGAGTCACACACGTTTTAAATCCCTTCGCTAAATAAATAAATTCCCAGCATGTATCGCTATCTCACTGATATTATCAATTTACGGAGAAAGGTTTTTTTTTTATGTTTTCTTAAAAACTAATACCAGGTTTTGAACTCCTTACCCACATAGTGGTAATCGTCTCTCTCTGAGGCGTTTTGTTAGACAACAGTTGTGATATTTGCTTATCGCTTTACAAAAACGAATTCCCTGCAATTTGTGCTGAATATCAAAATATTATTAACGAGTAGAGTTCGACGCACCAAACTTAAGTCTTTTGATTTTATTTTATTTTTTTATTTTTTGTATCATTTCACAGAGCATGCGCAACCTATACAACTCAAATCATCACAATTCAGATTTGAGATAATTTAATAATCAAAAGCTGAAGTAGCCGTCTACAGCAGGTAAGAAGTCAAGCTTCGTGCCGTAACTAGTTAAATGAAGTAAATGTCTACACCAGGTACGAAGGTTTGAACCGCTGCTGGTTAAATGAAGTAGCCGTCTACACTAGGTAAGAAGGTTTGAACCACTGCTGGTTAAATTAAGTAAGCATCTTTACCAAGTAAAAAGTCAAGGTTTGTACCGCGAGTGTTTAAATGAAGTAGCTGCCTACACCAGGTAAGAAGATTGAAAACTCTGTTGGTTAAATGAAGTAACCATCTATACTAGCTAAGAAGGTTTGAACCGCAGCTGGTTAAATGAAGTAACCGTTTACACCAGGTAAAAAATGAAGGCTTGAATCGTTGCCGGTTAAATGTAGCCTTCTACACCAGTTAAAAAGTTATGGTTTGAAACGCAGCTGATTAAATGAAGAAGTGATCTACATCAGCTAAGAAATCAAGGTTGGTATTGCTGCTTTTTATATGAAGTAGACTTCTACATCAGATAGCAAGTCAAGGTAGCTGTTTAAAGGAAACCTTTGTTCACACCAGGTAAGTAATCAAGGATTGAACCGCTGCTGGTTAAAAATAGTAGCCGTCTACAACAGGTAAGAAGTTAAGGTTTCTACAGCTGCTGGTCAAATGAAGTAACAGCCTAACCCAGCTAAGAATGTTTGAACAGCTACTGGTTAAAGTGTCTGTCTACACCAGATAAATAATCAGGATTTGCAACCCGACTAGTTAAATGAATTAGACGGCTACACCAACTAAGTAGTCAATGTTTGAACCACAGCTGATTAAATGAATAAGCCGTCTACACCAGGTAAAAAGGTTTGAACCGCAGCTGGTTAAATGAATTAGCTATCTACACCAGCTAAAAAGTCAAGATTCTTACCGCAACTGGTTAAATGAAGTAGCCGTCTACACTAGGTAAGAATTCAATACTAATTCCTTATAATAAAACAATATATATATATATGGAGAAGGAATATGTATACACATACTAGTAAAAACACACAGACGCACACAATACACAAAAATAGAGATGGGTTTAAGATACAGGGCTCATAAAAATTTAAAAAAAAAAGATCTTCCTTCCTTCGACCTTTCTCTGACCAATTCTAATTATTTTATTATCCTGTAAGCAGAAGAATATTTTGGCCACAAGTCCCAAAAAATTTGGATTACTACTACACGCAAAAGACAATTGATAAACATCGGATAACATAAGGAAAATTCATATGTGGAAATAACCACTCTTAAAGGTCGTGAGACAGGAAACCCTTGTAGCAAATATATGGAAAATTAAGTATAATAAATATTTAAAAATACACATTATAACCCAAAACGTTTTCGGCTTCTTTCTTCACTTTAATATATATATATATATATATATATATATATATATATATATTTGGAAATATGATCTGTAATAATAATAATAATAATAAATACACATTCAGTTCCTCGATCGAATTCACTACGCTAATAATGGTCTATAAGATTATCTATTGAAACATTTATCGATGATAAGACGCGTATAAGAATTATCGAGAATTGATATTAATTGAACTTAACTCAATTTTCAAGATCACGAAAAACAAAGGTTAATGCGCCAATCTTAAAGCAGATAGAGAGAAAAATTGGTTTGAAAATCAACATTCATTATATGCACAACTATCTCTGCCACAAAGCAGACCAATGAATAATAGTTTATCAAAATGAGATTTAGAGATGGTACAACAGAAAAATGTTCGACTGATAACAAAAAGTGACAAACAGTCAAAATTCTTAAGTTACTTTCCTTCGTTTTCGATATCAATTTTTTCAGCGATTAACAATTTTTTTCTTTTTTATCATTTCACCCCAAGCAAAGCGGGAATTTGATTAGTCTGCAGTGTTTACAGAGAGTGATGAAAGACTGGGCATAGTGGGGATTGAGGAAAGGATGAAAGATGAACAGAATTCAAGAAGACAGAAGATGGCGATTGACGTTGCATTTAATTTTTTGAAAACTGTAGCTTTCTGCGAAGCAAGTAAACGGAAGGGAATACCACAGGCGGGAAGTGCAAGAAAGGAAACTGTTCAAGTAGAAGTGGCGGTAACTATTGCGACACTAAAATGGTGGGACCTAAATGCCAATCTAGTAGCACGCTTAAATTCATGTAGTCCGGCATCTGGAAAAAATTAAAACAACAACCAAAATGTGTGGCTGCACGAAAATATTTCAGTTTAAAAAAGAGAGAAACTTTTGTAAGAAATTGAAATCTTTACATTTTGTTGAATATTATTGGCAATTTCCTTTCATGCCAAAATCAGTCGATTCTTTAATTATTAATACAGACACAAAAAGTCTGGAGATGTGGCGGGTGAGGTCATGTCAGCTGCTAACTTCTAAAAATACTTTATTATATTTTTAGCTGATCCCCACATAAAAAAAATTATGTTTAGATCTTCTATATGCAATGTCCCTTCAAGGCGTTAATGATCACGGCTCTCCACAATTTCCTGTCCTTTGTAACTCTTAATAATATTTCTTTTTTTTATTTCTCCTAAACCTTCTTCTGTCATCCATTTATTCAAGGCCACTAGATAGGTCATAAGTCGTTTTCCTCTGTTACTCCTGCCTTCAACCTGTCTTGTGAGTATTAAATTTTCAAAGTTTTCTTTCCCTCGTTATACGACCTAAAAATTCCAATAGTTTCTCCCTGATGTTAAGTATAAGTGTCCTTTTTTCCATTCATTTTCGCTAAAATTTCGTCGTTGTTTGGTCCATGAAATTCTCAGCATTCTTCTGTAGAACCACATTTCTGTTGTTTCAAGTTTCTTCTTTATCTTTAAGGTGATTGTCCAGCATCCACTGCCATATACATCATTTTTTTTCGCTACAGTTATAAGACGTGTTTCATTTTCTCTTCGGGGAGACTTAGTCCCCGGGTGAATCGACTTTTTAGCTCTAGCTGAACCACGTGGTATATCTGTCTCTCTCACTCACTCTCTCTCTCTCTCTCACACACACACACACACACACACACATATATGAACGTAACAACAATCAGCTAAGAGACAAACTTTATATTTGTATTAATTCTCTCTCTCACTCTCTTTCTCACACTCACATATCAGGTCATCCCATAAGTTCTGTCTGAATTTTGAATAAAGAAAACAAGTGACCAAATGTTACATTTAATTACAGATTCAATCAACAATGTATTTTCCCTGATTATCTATGACTTCCTTCCATTTATTTACAAGCTTACTAATTCCATTACTGTAAAATTCATTTGGCTTTGATTCGAAGAACTCACAAATGTCAGTTTTAACCTCTTCCTGTGTTACAAAAGCTGTTTCTTCCAAATGATTCTGTAAGCTACGAAACAAATGGTAGTCTGAAGCAAGATCGGGAGAATAAGATGAATGAGGAATTTTCTCCCAACCAAGTTCTTCGATCTTTTGTGACATGATTCTTGCTGTGTGGGGTCGCGCATTGTCCTGATGAAACATCACCCCTTTTCGATTCACTAGAGCAGGACTTTTTTTCCTCAAAGCTTGGTCCAAACGCTCTAATTGCTGACAGTATATTTGAACATTAATTGTTGCATTAGGTGGTAAGAATTCAAAGTGGATTATTCCTTGGCAATCCCACCAGATTGAAAGAAGAGCCTTTTGCTCATGAAGTTCCCTTCTCGGCTGTGGCTGGGGTCCTTCCCCTTTACCAAGCCACTGTCTATGACGCTTAACATTTCGATAAAAGATTCATTTTTCGTCGCCAGTCACAAGTCTATCCAAAAAAGGTGAAACAAATTGGCGAGAATGGAGAGAAGAGCAGATGTCAACTCGGGATTTGAGGTTGTTTTCAGTCAATTCACGAGGCACCCATTTTCTAAGTTTAGGAATTTTTCCAAGTTGTTGAAGATGACGATGAACAGTTGTATGGTTTGAACTTGAGAACGACTGCCAATTCCTCAACTGATAAAGCAGGATTTTCTTCAAGTGCTGCTTCAAGAAGCTTTTCATCAAACTCAACTGGACGTCCGGTTCAATCTTCATCTTCAAGGGTGAAATCTCCACCTCTGAATTTTGCAAACCATCTTCTGCAAGTTCTTTCATTCACACATTCCTCTCCATAAACTGAGTGAATGTTTCTAGCCGCTTCGGCTGCTGAGTTTCCTTTCTTGAACTCATAAAGCATTATGTGCCTCAAATGATTCTTGGGTACTTCCATGTTAGCAGGGTTTTAATCAAACAAAATTTAATTTTATTGTTCTCTGAAATAAAATTTGATCAGTTTAAATGCATCTAAACATAAAAATAATGTTCAGCTCCATTAGACATTATAAAATACTCTTTAAATTTCGTTCATTTTAACAAAAAGTTAAAATTCGGACAGAACTTATGGGATGACCTGATATATATGAATTAATTTATTTTGAAAATGTTAAGACTTTCAACTGAATGTCGTTTCAATTCTTAAACACATTCCCTAATAATTGCTAACCCTATTTCGTTACACCTGATGAATCTGAAGTGATTTAAAGACGTCCCATCACAGTCTAATACAAACCTAAAAGCCCTTCCCAAAGTAGAAACTTTGTGTTCTTTGAAAAGCCTTTCGAGAGTTACGTGAATAACTTTCGTAATTCTTATTTGTGATTTTAAAGGAGTCTGGACTTGTAGATTATGTAAATTATAAGAAGATCATATATGATCATTTTCTTTGGTAAAATACATTTGCTTGGCTGGCCTAGTCACTGAAGTCTTGGTCGGTACAAGGACAATTTTGGAGTAGATGTCGTAAAAAGGAGACCATCCCCTGACATATGCGAAAACACCATCTCTTGCAACATGACGTGCTATATTTGAAACAAACTTTTCTTGGGTCGGAGAGAAGGCATGTAACACATTCCTATACTTTGTTAGCAAATTCTCTTCTCCCGAGCCATTCTTTACATATATTTTAAAGTACTGAATAAACATCGCAAGAATTATAAAAAATATACCTACATAGTTTCTTTCTTTTTGTCAATACATGAAGAGCAAAATTTAATCCACTATGTATGCCACTTAAAATCAACAAATACCTTATATAAATGTAAAATGAATAGATTTTTCCTATCCCAAATTTGTATTCATCTTCGTATCGCAAGTGTTAATATCGCTGAGTCATTGACTTTCCAGTAACAACTTTTTTGTCAATATTACAAGTAGGGTGTCCGACGAGTTGTGGTACATTCTTCAGGATATAATAATTTAATTCATTCTAAGTAAAAGTACTCTGTAATACACATATGTATGTTAGTTTTTTTTTTAGTTGTTTTTTTTTAATTTTGGGGTGGGGTTGTTTTATTTTCCTAGAAACTGGGGTTGTTTCAATGTGTTCTGTTGCGTGTTGCCGGAGCGAATCTCTGCTGCTGTTGGCCAGCGGGTGTTGGTTAATCTATAGTTTATTTTTTAAGCATTTCACCCTAAGCAAGGCGGGATGCCACTAGCACGCAAGGGGTTACAGAGAGTGGGAGCGTGAGTAAAGTGACGTGATAGAGGAAAGGATGAAGAGAATGATAGAGAAGAGATCAAGGCATCCGGAGATGTTGATTGACATTACATTTGAATAGTTGGAGATTATAGCTATCAGGGAAACAAGTAATAGGAAGGGAATTCCACAGATGGGAGGTACGAAACATGAAGCTATTGGAGTAGAAGCGAGGGCCACATTCAACTTCTTCGACAGTGAAAGGGTGGGATCGAGTTTCCAGCCTAATAGAACGTTTAAATTCATGCAGTCTGGGAACTAGCGAAAGTAGCTCGTCGGAGCAGTTATTGTGAAAGTATTTGTAGAAAAGACAGAGGGAGGCGACGACACGGCTGTGAGAGAGCGACTGAAGACGAGATGCCAGATCAGGGTCAGTCACATCGCATATCCGTCTCTGGATTTTGTCGAGGACTTTAAGACGAACAGCAGGGGCGCCAGAATTAACATTATTATTTACTTACATTTAAAATTTACCTGTGTATAATGCAACCGGTCACCGAAAATGCATAATTTTTAAAAATCGAAATAATTAATTACCTTTGTATAGTGCGCTCCCCCTATTTTGTGCCCCCCAAAAAAAAACTGATCATAAAAACTCGTATTATACTCGAGTATATACGGTAATTCACCTCATTTGATCTTACGGTCATTAAAAATACGGTCGTCTTACATTTGTGTTTGATTTTTTCTTGAGTTTCATTTAAAAGATTTCCTAACGATTTTCTTTCTATTTTTTATGTTTTTGGTCCGACTTGCTTCTGTCTTTAACACGAAGTTTTGGCGGTCTGGCCGGTTGCGTCTATCGAGCGGGCAGAGATCATTCGGCAAGTCTTCTTTAATGTCGTCTGTTAAAACATTTTATAATGTGAACGACCAAATATTATGTGCTTTTTAAAAAGAAGGTCGACACAAAAGGAAGAGCTGAAGCTTTTGCTTTCAGTCGTCCCCTTTCCTAACCACTGGTCTATAAGGCCTTTGAAATATATACGGCGACGCAACGCTTTTAAAGTAAGAGAGAATGGAAGCGGTCAGAGGAATGAGTGGGAAGGTGATTTAGACTATAAGCATTTGCAATGAGCGAAGCTAGAGAAGGAACAAAAAAGCAAATAAGAAAAGTGATTAAATGAAAAACAAGATGGACAGACCCAATAAGAAATTTGGAAAATCAAGACACATCAAAAACAAAACAAAAAAACGACAATAATATGTGATTGAGTCAAAATTGTGACGTCTCAGTTCGGTGGCTGAGATAGTAACGTATTTCC
>OZ010595.1:45750877-46065877 GCA_963932145.1 Acanthosepion lycidas | reverse complement strand
GTATTTGAAATAGCTATCAAACATTTTGAATTGCCTTAATTACAACAATTTCAGTATCTGCTTGTATTTCTGAAATGAGCTAGTGTTACTATTTACAGTATTTACATTGCTCGGACTGTTGTCTTCATCTTTATTTTCATATTGACGACGTTTCGGCTGTTGTACACTCCGGCCTTCTTCAGGTGATATACTTTGGAATTTCCGACAAAAGCCTTTATTTCGTCCACGGGGGTAAATTCAGCTGTAGCCATGGATTGAACTCACAACTCTTTGAGTCAAGTCACTAGATTACTTCAACCAACGCTTTTTATCCAGTGGATGTGTCCTTGGGGACATATAACCCTAATGTCTTTTTACCAAAGCTCATATTGCAACTTGTTATTGCTGTTGTTGTTTCTCTCTCTCTCTCTCTCACACACACACACACACACACACACACACACACACACACTCACACTTTGTATCACTGGTCCCCATATTGTATTCATGTCTATGCTTGACCGGTTTAGGAGATTTTTTTTCTGGGACAAGAACAATGGACGAAATGAAGGTTTCGGATGGAAATTCCGACGTATATTACCTGAAGAAGACCGGAGCGTATAACAGTCGAAACGTCGTGAATATAACAATAAAAATAAGCCCGAACAATTTAAATACTTTAAATAACAATTTCAGTAAATATCAATTAAACAACTGCACAGGGTAATGAGTTTAATTTAACCTTTTAACATTTGTTTGTTTGCAAAGGAAAAGCTTTATCCTGCCACTGCAAGTGACTCAAATGATAACGTTTTTGAATTTTACAGTTGTGTTGTTGTATCCTGCTATGGCAACAGAAAATGACTGAAATAGAGTAGAAAAGCCTTGAAAAAACCATGTAATTGAAAAGAAAGTAGTGAATAATGCAGTGTGTTAAAGGTTGATGGGATCTGGCCCACATAATGTCGGGTATGATTGCTAGTTGGCAATATTTCTGACATGGTAACTTTTAAAATTCAACTTTGAGTGGGAAACGTTCCGATTCCCAAGATATAAAGTGCCGATGATAAATCAAATATGTCGGAACTGAAGAGAACATACTTGCAAGCCTTGTTTTTCTTCTCTTTTTTATTGTGAGTGCCCTTTAAAAAAAAAAAGCCGTCAAGTTACAATTCATTCTCTCAAAGGAGAACGAGACTGAGTATAGATTCATGAAATTTGTCCGAGTCAGCTACAAAACGCCAAAGTTTTAAATTACTGGGCTGTAGACTGTAACTTGAGATTGTCTCCAATTCGAAAATAAATTAATTTACTCGTCGATTGCTAGAGTCTGTAAAGCGAATCGCTACACAGCTGAATTGACTTTATTCTGGTCGACAAATTTGAAACTGTTTCGAAGTTTACCTCTCTATCTCTCCTGTCACTCTTTGACTGCTTCAGTGCTCGGCATGATTGCTACCTTCTCTGCTTGATTTACAGGTCAGTGCTTCACCAGTAAATAAAGGAAAGATCTCTTTTCCAACTTCTACACGTTGGTAGAAAAGAATAAAAAGGGTCCTGCTGGCTGGACATTTATTTTCACACAAATCTTACGGGTTCTCCAGGGTTAGAATTCTTTCTTTCCTATAAATAAAATCTACGAATCTTTGCTCTCGGATGACAAACAGACGGCCCCATACAACTTGTTAATTTTTGGATCCCCTCCCACTTAGGACACCAACACATATTTATTAATTTTGGGTATTCGTGGTCAGTCAGTAGGTTATGTGCCATGCGTGATACACGCTTAGGCTATCATGTATCTTACGCTACATGACTGGCGAGGCAGATTTTCTCCCGCAGTAGGTTGCCATATCTTTCTGCGGTAGATCAGTTGCCATCCAAGGCTATAGAACCCGGACTGTTCTGCTATTTACCGATAGCTGGCGGGTAGAAAAAAGGATTAATACTTTCACAAGGGGTATTAACACGTAAGTGAATGTAATGAATTTGACTGGAATTCGAACTTGGCTCTCCGATTCCTCAATCCAAGCCGCTGTCCATTAGTGATCACCCCCTCAATAGATTGCTTCAATGGTTTGTTTCAGAATGTACTGTGTTATTTTTTTTTTATTAGAAAGTAATATAAAATAATTAAAAATAAATGATTAGTTAAAAAAAGTGTACTTAAATAGATAAATAAATAATAATATTCTAGGTTTGTTTTTTTCACTAGCTTTTGGGTAGGTACCTCCAAAAAACGCGGTTTACAAAGCATTTTTAAAAATGAAAAATCCTTCGTGAAATTTTTATTTTAGTTTCAATTACAATTAATCTAATATTTCAAATAAGAAAAATACTTTGCTGTATATCAAAATTAATTTAAGGAAGGAGTTTTTGTTTTGAAATGGTTGATTTTAGCGCCATTTTAGCCATCATAATGCAATTCCCTTTATCTTTCAAAAATAAAATATACCTTTCTGAAACTTTATTTGAGTAATATTAACTGATTTAAAGTTTAATTAATCTGATTGGAAATAAATATTACTTACTTTAAGTTTAAAATATCGCAAAAATGCATTTTTAACACAGAGTTAGGTGTTTATTTTAGATGTTGACAAGATGAAAACTTGACTGACAGACGGAAGTTTATCTAATTTTTTTTTAAGGAGGACATTTTTTAGATAATTTTTAACTACCCAGCATAATTAAAAATTTAAGAAAATATTATCCGTAATCTAATGTTTTATTGAATTTTAGTTACTTACGCTCTAAATCCATGATAGTTATTGTTTTTATTTCTTTGATAATGTTGTGTATGGACGTCCGTATTTACAAAAATCGTCACATTTATGCAGACAAAAAAAATTGAAAATTCTTTATAAAATGTTGGTCACTGAATTGTAGTAAGCGTTTCCATTATGATTAGTAAATTTAGTTTTTACTTATTAACTATATCACCTAACCTGAACAAATTAATACAGAAATTTAAGATTCAAAACTATATAAATTATTCGAATTAAATATTTTCAAAAATTATTGTAAATTCAATTATTATAAGCACCATTTCCATTCATTATTCCCTGAAACTTTTTTTTGTAAAAGTTCATTGAACCTTCTTTTTTTCTTAAGATATGTACCTTCATGAGATTGCTAAAAAAGCGCATAGCATGATGAAAAAGACGCCAAACTTGACGAAAACAAAAATTTTATCGTCTAAATGTTTATGTTATTATTAAGAGGAAAGATCAAAGTATTTTTGTGGTATTTCTTTACATTTTTTAATCGTTCCTAGCACTGAAATTTTAGTTAAAAATCTTAGTTTTTTTAGTCAGAGAAATTGACAGATAATCAATCATGTCAACCATTTTTTCCATTTTATGAAAAAATGAAAATCTCAGTTTCAAATTCTTTTTAAAATTAATTATAATTTTTTTTAAACTTATTTTATGAAATTAGAAATTATAATCTTTACTTAAAATTTTTTGAAACAAGCATTACTTAGTTTCTGCGCCGAAAAGAAGTAGTTTAAAAATAAAATAAAGCAAGTCGTAACATTTCGCGTCACTTGACAGGTGATGATTGATGATAACATCGTGTTTTAACAGATTACGTGAAGAAAATTTATCATATGGAAGGACAGAAGTGATTTTTAGAAGTTATTTAGATTTAAGTGAACAAATTATTTACCTCGTTATTTTTAAGGAAAACTTTCAGCGCTCTAATTTTTTTTGTACTTTACGTTTACAATACTTTATGGAAAATATATTATAAAAAAAATAAAATAAGACTGTTGAGAGTGAGATTAAATTTCATAAGAAAGTTACCTATAAATTAATTAGATACCTTTCTTACGTAATTTTATCAGAAGTGTACATAAAATACTATAATTTTATGTACATTTATTACATTTTCTGTATTATTTGTATTTCCATTCATATTAATTTTGAAATTTACTTTATGGAAAAATGTAACTAAAAATTAATATAAAGATAAGATCATGTAAATTTCATAAAATGATACTAATACTTGTAGGTATCCTTCTCAGTTGAAATTAAAAAAAATCAAATTAACTTCTCGAGACGTGTTTCGAAAAAATAAAGGCCTTAACAGCAGAAAACAATGCTTAACTCAAATAACGCAACTTGCTGGTCTTCCGTACTTTATAATTATTAGGTTGGTGCAAAAATAATGACGTAATAATGTCGTTTTTTGACGTTAAAAAATACGTCAAAAAACGACATTATTACGTCATTATTTTTGCACCAACCTAATAACAGCCGTATCATGAACACAAAATTATATTTTTTAATTACTGCGTGTCTTCTGATTGGTCCAAATTATACAGCTTACGATTCGCTAAAAAAGATCTCAAGGATATTTACGAAACTGAATGAGGCTTTTAACTAATTTTATAATATTTTTTAACAACTTAAACGTAAAAACCTAATATAATTAAAGAAATAACAAATAATTGTATTAAAAATTAATTTTTCATCGAAAAAAATTTTTGTTTTCAGAAAATATTGTCCATATTCATAAAAACAACTTAGAGCAAATAAAGCATTCGAAATTAAATAATATAGTTGTTTTATTGAGTTTTGTATGTTACAATTCACAGCTGATTTTCAGGTAGCGAGTGTCTAATTAAAAAAAAATACATGATTTGCTTTCCTCAAAGCCTTGTGCTTTTAACTAATATAATCACTAAACTGAACGCAACTGAATTTCTAGAGTTTTCATAGAATTAGTTATGGGGGTGGGTAATAAATATAAAAAAAAAAATTTTTTCCATGACTTAAAAAAAAAAAACATATTTATAATAATTTCCATCATCTGTGAATAGTTTCTGAAAGTTTCATTAACATCCGACAATTATTTTTTATTTTTGCAAGATTTTCCAAATTAATTTGTGTCATACCAAAAAAAAAAACGTGCAAAAAATTTATGTTATTTTACTAGTTCCAGTGATACACAGAAAAACAAGGTTTTTTTAATCAAAATTTAGAATGTTCTAAAAGAAGGAAAAAAAATTTAAATAATTAAAATAAACTTCGATCTTTCCTCTTAATAATAACATAAACATTTAGACGATAAAATTTTGTTTTCAAGTTTGGCGTCTTTTTCATCAGACTATGATTCTTTTTATTTTTAGCAATCTCATGACGGTACCTATCTTAAGACAATAGCTTCCAATTCATAAAAGCAACTCGAAGTCTTTCTAATTAAATAATTAGATTTTAACTGTTTAAAGAGTTTGTTTTTCGCTTGTCATTTTTTCATATTTTTTCACTTGTGCCATTTTACTATGCCGTTCACCGACAAATTCACTTGCATCACTCGGACTTTTAATATTTTTTTTCTTAGAACACAGCTCTATTCATGGGTTTCCCTGTTTGCTTCTTCTGTGAGAAACAACCCAGTTCATCCCCAGGTGACATCCAAAAATAGCTTTTCTATCTGGAACCTTATTTTTAAGTCTTCTGGACGAAATGTTCATTACATTTTAGTCGAAATTATTGTTACCTTTGAAAGTTCTCCGCTGACACTTCTTGTATATCCTCGAAAGATGACCCAAACGCGGATCTTATTTTTTAAATTTACGTTCGGTGGAAGACACTCATTTGATTGGACGGAAAATACAAGTTGTATATATTTTTTTTCACATTTGAAAAAGAAATCACAAATAGTCTGCCTTGAACGAATTATTTTTCAGCTGTTCTTCTTAAACTTTAACAGACAAATGTATCAAATCAAATGTATTTTCATTTGGCTTTCTTTTAAATACACTTCTCCCAAAAGTAGGTTACTCCAAAGATTCGCTAAAAAATGAGCATGCCATTTTGAAAAAATACCCCAAGTCTTTATAAAAACAAAGTTTTATCATCAAAATCTTTGTTATTATTAAGAGGAAAGACCAAATAAATTTTATAATTAAATTATATTTTTGATTCCTTTTAGAAATCTCGAAATTTTGGTACAAAATCTTGTTTTTCTTGCGTCAGCAGTTGGGGGGGGGCAAAGATTAGTATAGGAACTGTTAACGTCTTTCTTGTGGTGAAAATTTCATTGATTTTTCCAAATCAATTCTTGAAAAAATAAAATAATTATCGGATGTTAATGAAATTTTCAGGACTTATTCATAAATGAATTAAATTATTTTAGAAATGTTTTAGATTTCGCCTTTACTAAAAAGACGCAGAAAAGTAATGAGAACAATAGGCGAACAAGTAATACAGTAATACAAAGGGCATTGAGATGGACTCAGTTTGTTTCATTGCCGCTGTCAAACATCACGAAGGTCTGTATGAACACCATAATTTTCGTGGCACAAAATGATGCGGCGCCATGTCCTGCGTGATATTTTATGAAGGTGTGCTTTGTTGATTGTTGCAAAAGCTCTTCGAAAGGTGTCCTTCAACTGTTGGGTATTCTGGTATCGTTCATGTGAAACTCTCTCCTTGATAATACCCCGACAAAGCGTCGAAATAGAAAATTTTATAATGTTCAGGAGACAATACTTTCGGACCACGATGTGCATCATTTTATACGCACGCACACACACACACACACACATATATATATATATATATATATATATATATATATATATATATATATATATATATATATATATATATAATCAGGATAACGGAGTTGACGATCTTTCCCAGAGAAAAACATTCCTTTTAGTGTTTGGACTGCAGACATTCTTTTAGCAACATATTTTGGATCTCATTAACGCATTTTAAGATATTTTGTAACGATGTTGTGTGTATATATATATATATATATATATATATATATATATATAATTGTGTATTTCGGCAGCAATTACTCTTTTATGCAACTTTCGTTGAAAACGACTGACAAGTTACAGTAGTTGAGTTTTTTTATATAATTTATCAAGTGTTCGTATATATATATATATATATATATATATATATATATATATATATATTTTTTTTTTTTTTTTTTTCAGGGCATAACTTATATTAAAATTCTCCGGATGTTTTCCAAGCGCTTTCGGCTATACTTTTAGCCATTATCAAGGACGAATTTTATTTTACTTTTAAATGAATATATGGATTGTTTTATGTATGTAACTTGAGTTATAGAAATGTTTTATTTTCCAAACACGGTCAGCACATTGTGAACGTGTTCATAGTTGATATTATTAAGTGTTGCCTTTTTCTTTTCTTTTTTATTAATAATGCTTCCATTATTTTTAGACAATTTTGTACATGTGGATGAGGCTATTATATTTGTATTATCAACGAGTATGTTACGGATAAAGTCTGGTAGGTTTCTATGTGTATTTAAATGAGACCTAACTGAGCTATGGTTAGAGAGATGTAACGCGAATCTTCTTGTTAAACATGTTGTAGTATAGGCAATATAATTATTTACAAATTTGGCTTGGACAGGAACACAGGTCCTTAAGGGACATGTAAATTCGTAAATAATATTGGTCCTCTGAGGTTTTTTTTTTTTTTTGTTACGGGTTAAATCTAAAATAATTCGGGTATTGGATATTCTTAAAATAATTTCAATGTATTTCTCCTTTTTATGTAAATATTGAGGGCTGCAAATTCTGAGTGCTCTTAAGTAGAATCTGGTGATTATTCCAGATTTTATTTTATTGTTAAGTTAAGCATAGAAATTTATGAGATTTTCTATTAGTTGATTTGCGATGGCTATTGTTACTAGAAATACATATATTGTACTAGCGTCCCATCTCCTTCATGGGCATATGTAATCGCATCGACGTGAACATCACATTCGTCTGATGAAGTCCTAAAGTGTTTTCCTCAAATTGTCATTGATATATAAAAATTTATGTATCGTTATCCCATATATATATATATATATATATATATATATATATATATATATATATATATATATTTGTCTGTGTGCGTGTGTGTGTGGAAGCCCGTTAAAAATTGTAGAAAAATGCAATAGATTTATGTTATATCACTAAAGCTCAAAATTCACACATTTTTGTGCAATAAATGGCTCCTATTTGAATTTCCACATTCGCATATATTGATCAATCAGCGACGATATCTTTAAACGAGCTGAGACCTTCGACAATTTCAGACAACTATGTTTATCGTCTGCTACAAAATTTGTAGGATCACTCCAAAAAATAATCAACAACATTTCCCCTCCTAAAAATATATATTCAAAAAGAGAAAAATATTTATTAACGAATAAAATTCTGAGTTTAGTAAAATTTAACTTTTAGATTTCTCGAGCCTATTTATTTCTTATACATATTTGTGATGTTAAGTTAGTATTCTTCAATTTGTAGTTTTGATGTAAACCTTTGACCAGGGTCGGTTGTACGCTTTTGATGACAAGCTGAATCCTCAAAATCTTTCATATATTTTATTAGATTAACTAGTTACAAATCCTAGCGATTTTAAAAGTAAATTAAGCACACTTGAAACATACACAGATAGTAAAACAGAATATTAAATTGTAGTATAATACAGTTATCATTTACTGACTGCTTAGTGGTGCGTACTAGAAAATTATACGCATTAATAAAACAACGTAAATACGTGAGTGTGTCTTTATTTAGACACACTCTGTTTCTTCTATCATACTAACACAATTGATTCGGTTGTATTGCAAAGAAAGACAAAGAAAATATTTTTGTGTGAAGTTGTTTCGCAAAGAATCTTTGTAATTCATTTCTTTCAATATGAATACTCAGTAATAAAATTTATTTAAATTTCTAGAGCCGTGTTTGAAGGTATTTATTTTTGCGTTTTCACACGTTTAAACGTGCGCGCGCGCGCGCACACACACACACACACATATAGTGATTTATTAAGCGTAGCTTAGATGTAGCTCAAGGTCTCAAATATGGAGCACCCAGTGATAAGTTAAATCACTAATCAGTCGTAGTTGATCTAATGAGTCCAACTTGCAGCATTGCACCACGTCACTTTTTGATACACACACATGCTTATATATATATATATATATATATATATATATATATATATATATATATATATATATATATATTATGATTTACTAAGCGTAGCTTAAATGTGGGACAAAATCAAAGAAATGGAGTATCCAGTGAAGATTGAAACCATTACTCAGTCGTAATTGATCTAGTGAGGCTACCTTGCTAATCATTACAACTGATTCAATATAGCCACTCTACTTCCTCTCAGTGGAAAACAAGCGAAAACAATGAGTTCTCCTCATGGAGGTTAGCATCAGCCAAGGTGATGGAAAGCAAAAATGTTCTTCATGATGATTAAAATATAGCAGTTTTGTTTTGAAGGTGTTAAAATTTACAAGCCATTTCTTACCCCAATTAACAACTGATTGGCGGTAATTTTTGAGAGCAGCTACTAGTTTTACTTTATCGGACCTAGTTGTGTCATCAGCATAAATACCGATTGATTTGGGAACTGTCAATACGCACAAATGCAATTGAGAACGGACAAGCGGCCAACTCAATGACACAGAATGGCGGCCACACACGCCATTCGCTTAGGAAGAAAAAGAAATGAGAGTAGAACTTATTTTACTTGATTGCCACAACAACAATTTTCCCCGCGTACGGAAAGCGAGACAAGATGCGAGGAAAAGCCGGAAAAATAAATCAAGTACGTAATTAAGGAGAAAGAAAGAGTTTTTAAATAGAAAATAAAAGAAATCGACAGAAATAAAGTTTAAAATAAAGTGGTTAGAAAGAAAAAAAAAGAAACAAACACATCTTTATTGTCATATTCGCGACGTTTCGGCCGCTATACACTCCAGCCTTCTTTAGGTGAACCGAACCCGGAAAGATATTTCTAGTTCCCTTTAGCAACTCACCTCTCCAAGGTATTGAACTCACAACACCATTGGGTCATTAGATTACTTCAACCAATGCTTTTACCCCCTGAGCTATGTGCCCTTGCGAACATCACTATATGAAATTTTTAGGACTTATAAACCTAATGTTTCAGTAACCATTTTTACCAGAACTCATATTACAATTTGTTGTTATTATTGTTTATCTCTAGCACTGTGTATTACTGGATCACATATTGTATTTATGCTTGCCGCCTTAGTATATTTTTGTGGCCTAGGATATATGCTGATTCTTTGAATTTTCGTATCTTCCAATGAATTTGCTTGTCTATTATTTCAATCTCATCTCACAGGGAGTGGTGATCTCCCTTTCCCCTTCATATATGGTCAGCCAAACCTGATTTTTTCAATTTCCCCTCGTGCTACGGCTTTACGATATTCCTGCAGTCTTATCTTAAGAGTGCAGCCTGTTTATTCTTTATATTTCTTGCCACAACTGCATGGAATGGCATACACACAATCAATAATCATGTTCTAAATCTATGGGGGTGGTATTACTCGGAAAAGGTGTCTGCGAAGTGTTGAGTTACTTTTGATGGTCAGTACAAGCAGTACCCTACAACGTTACGACTACCCATGGTACATGACAGTAGCTCCGCCAAACTGGGATATAAGGGTACAAGAGGACAACAACACTCAGAAAAACATCTTCGGTTTGCCTACCCTATGTGAAGAGATTATCGGAAAAAATACAAAAGATCTGTGGTCCCTACAACATCAGGAAGGCCTTCAAAAGAGGTTCAACACTTCACAAACATATAGCCAAATGGATAAAAGTGTTCGTTGAAGTGACTTGACCCAAAGTCTTGTGAGTTCATTAGCTGGCTACAGCAGAGGTGAATAAAAAACTTGGAGAGTTGAGTTACTGAATGGAAATATATACGTTGAATTTTGAATCGAACCCTTTATTTGAGCCACCGTGGTATAGTGTTCTAGTTCTACGTGTCATGCCTTTTCTAGATATCTCAGTTTCTATCAACTGAAGAAGGCCGGAGCGTACAATGGCCGAAACCTCATGAATATGAAAATAAAGATGAGGCCAACAGTCTCAACAATGTAAATTGTGTAAATAATTCACTTTAGTAACTCAACTTTCCAAGTTTTTGTTCACCTCTGCTGAAATGAACTCACAGCTCTTTGGGCCAAGTTCCTGGATTACAAAGACACGTGGCTCAGAAGGATAAAGCGTTCGTTGAAGTAATCCATTTTTTATTGTTCTCATTTAATGAATCAAATTCTAACATCCCGATTTATTTGTTGTCCTTTTAATCCAATTTATGTTCTAGTTACTTTACCATCCGGTAGATCGATTCCATTTGCTGCCATTTTTTCTATTGGAGTTCTGAAACCGATATTGTATCTTTCAATTGACCAGGGCTACTGCTATGATAAAAAGTAGATCGACTTAAAAAAAAAATCACCTTTTTGTTCAAATAAAAAAGAAAAGAAAAGAGAATCCTGTCTTGTATGTTTTTTTTGTTTTTGTTTTTTCTTACTGAATGCGAATTTTGCCTCTTTTAATCTTAGACATCTGTGGGCGTTCCGAAATCTAAATTTAATGGAGCACATATATTTTATAGTTAATCCAATCCAATGCGTTACGTCAGCGCATCTCAAACTTCCCATTACCATAAGAGCTTAGCCGATTAATCAGAGTACAAAAGACAGATCTATCTTTATATATATATATATATATATATATATATATATATATATATATATATATATATATATATATATATATATGGGCCTCGGTGACGAAGAAATTGCAATATATATATATATATATATATATGTATATATTGCAATTTCTTCGTCACCGAGGCCCATATATATATATATATATATATAAAGATAGATCTGTCTTTTGTACTCTGATTAATCGCCGTTATGGGTACATAAGCTCTTCGGGCAATGGAAAGTTTGAGATGCGCTGACGTAACGCATTGGATTGGATTACTATAAAATATATGTGCTACATATATATATATGTGCTATATATATATAAATAAATAAATATATATATATATATATATATATATATATATATATATATGCTATATATATATATATATATATATGTGTGTGTGTGTGTGTGTGTGTACTTGTTATCATGGAGATATATACGTATGTATATGTTTATGTATTTATGTGTATGTATTTCTGTGTGTATGTATGTATGTATGTATATATATGTATATGTGTGTGTGTGTATATATATATATGTGTGTAAAGAAAACTTATTATATATGTATATGTATGTGTGTGTGTATGTGTATGTATATATATATATATATGAGGTGGACATCGTAGTTACCTATAGGTGTTGACTTTGATGTCCGATTTTATATTTACATACACTATTTTAATATATTAAATAATATTATTTTTAATCATTTTTAACTTTGTATATTTGCTCGCTTAAGTTATATTTCAATAAGTGTTTAGCATTTGTGTAATGACACTTTCAGTCTTAAATATTTATTGGTTGTGGTATCCGATTGTCTGGGTCAATGTCTGTGGATGTGTGTGCATGTATTTATGGTTGTCTATATGCATGGAAAGTGCATTCACTTTTAATTGTGTATGTATGTACGTGTGTGTTGGTTTCCCTCTCCCCCCCCCCACTTCCTTTTTTTTTTTTTTTTTTTTTTTCATGAACGACCGTGGAGATGTTCTTTTTCTCGTCTCTTTTTGTGTGTGCATATATATATATAAATATGTCTGGGTGCTTATATATTATAATCTGGTTGCGTTTGTTTTACGCGTGAGTTTAGGACCCCATTCACACACTCTTAGGATTAAAATGTATACATTGTCAAAGGGCCGGATATAAAATTAGCTAAAGTAACTTCAATGAAGAAATAAATTGAATAACATATATATTTCTTCTTTTCTCCTCAGTAATTTTATAGTTGTAAATTTAATAGCGATTAAATTTTGATTTTGAAATTAGCAGTTTTTAATTTTAATATTAAATTTTATCATATAATTTAGTAATTATTGGTTAGAATAAATTCTTTTTTAATACTACCCATATTTTAAACATCTGAATAGATATTATAACATGACTTCGTTGTCAAGCTTTTTGAATTTTCCTATACTTGTATTTTGATTGGTCCATCTAGCTTTAAGGATTGTTAATTAATTTGAAACTTTTAAAACCATTTATTTTACATTCAACATCATCACTTGATAAGACACCGAGGGTGTTGAAACAAAATGGCTATTTTTGTAGTGATTTTATAACATATTTATGTTATAAATTATTTTTTTTTAAATAAATGCAATTTCTTCTTCACCGAGGCCCATTGGAACATTTGGTATGATGTTTGTTTGTCAACCTAACTGTCAGGGTTTCAATTCATTCTCGGTAGTGGATGCGCACTGCTGATCAGTCACAAATATAGGACGAAACGGCCGTCCAGTGCTTTCTGCATTCTGTTGAGGTTTCTATCAGACTTGATGAATTAATTAAATATATATATATATATATATATATATATATATATATATATATATATATATGACATAACAGTTTAGTACTCTTTTCTTTGTTTCTAACGAAATTAGTCTGTTTCTTCATACTTTCCTTAGCTTTTGGAAGAATCTTTACCCAACTCAAAACACCATTTTTACCCGAAGTTTGAGAACCGACGTTATAAGTATTCATGCATACACGCGCCTACATTCACATCTGTGTGCCAACTCCCGAATAAATTGTTAATTTATTCAGACAAAATGACAGCCTGCCTTGGTGATTATTCCAACGGTATTTTTCATTCATTCATTCATTTTTATTTTTCTTCTTCTTCATCTTCTTCTTCTTCTTCTTCTTCTTCTTCTTCTTCTTCTTCTTCTTCTTCTTCCATAAATCTAGGTTGATCTTATGATTTGCAGGAATGAACAGTATCAAACACTTAATTAATTGTTCAAAACTTTAAACTAAAGTTTTTACTGTTTTGTACCTATGATGTCGTTACGCTTCCTTTCAAAATATTCTTCACTAAGCTTTGATTTCCGCTTTATATCGACTTAATGAAAAAAAATTGCGCATGCGTGGGAATTGCAATGGTTGCGTGTTTAGCAAAGTGCTCCTGCTTGTACATAGGTAAGTAAAAATTTGACAAAGATTTTTTCTATAAATTATAACAATTTGTCTCAAAGCAATATCCCATTTCAGCGTAAATAAGCTTGAATACACAATACTATGTATCAATATAAGATATTTGTATGCACGTTAGCATCATATGTTTAAGATGGAGCAAATAGAATCATATTCCTTCAAAGAGATAGGGTTTTACCATTCATGGTAATGTTAGATTAACGAAACCATAAGGAAACCCTTTTCCATCGAATTAAATCAAGTGTCTTGATTTTCAGATGCATTTATTATACTTTTCACTTTTAAATTTCTCTTCATTCAAATTTACATTTCTCTGATGAAGAAGGGTTCACGGGCCAATCACTTTATTCAAGTCTGTAGTTAAACGAAGGTAGATTTACGCACAAGCTATCAACATGCAGCTTGTCTATTAGAAAGGACATGTTATCGAATATTGAATTAATGATTACAGATTCGAAGACTAGACATTTACCAGCTACGTTCGTTTCTATTTCTTTCTATTTTTTCATATATAATATTCTAATATTTGGTCATTCAAATGCTGATTTTGTGAAGTGGATTGGGCCGAGAAATGTTGTGAAGTGGATCACATGGTCATATATATATATATATATATATATATATATATAGTGATACAAAATAAACACAGAGAACTGGATGTTAACCCTAAGACGTTCAAAGAGATAATGTCATAAACTGGTTTGTACGCATGAGGTTCCATTCATATGCTCCGTTTAAAAATGAATAAATAAGAAATTCTAGTAAATAAAATGTCTTAGCCAGTCAAAAGCGTTCGCGCCCAAATAATAAATGATTCAAGCTGGACAATTTTGATCCCAAAAACAAGTATGAAGAGTCCAGTTTTTCATTTAAAGGGAAAAACAGAGTCCAAAGAGAGCAGAGCAAATCAATGGAAACTCATCTCCTGCGACCGCTTACTCTCTCATCTTCAGCGACTGCTTACTCTCTCATCTCCTGCGATCGCTTACTCTCTCATCGCCTGCGACTGCTTACTCTCTCATCTCCAGCGACTGCTTACTCTCTCATCTCCTGCGATCGCTTACTCTCCCATCTCCAGCAACTTCTTACTCTCTCATCTCCTGCGATCGCTTACTCTCTCATCTCCTACACTCATCTCCTCTCTTACTTCCTCACACATCAACCTAAAGAAAAATTTAATTCTTTTAACTGGTCTCTTTAATTGGACATGATTTTGTTTACATATACATACATCATTTACTACTGACTTTAACAATTTGTATTTTGAAATAGAAAACTTTGTTGTTAATAATACTTGATTTATTTTATTTCATTTCATATTTATTCTATTGTGTGGATTAATCTATTCAAGGCCTAAACCCCAACCCATCCGAAAATTATCCTTCAATTACCTTATATATATATATATATATATATATATATATATATATATATATATATAGATTAATACAAATATAAAATTTGTCACTTAGCTGATTGATATTATTTTCAGAATATCGATGAACCCTCCACACACACACACACATATATATATATATATATATATATATATATATATATATATATATATATATATATATATATATATGTGTGTGTGTGTGTGTGTGTGTGTGTGTGCGTGTGCGTGTGTATACATGTATGTATGTATGTATGTATGTATGTATATATATCTTAAAAAGGTAAAACGCTGACCGGAACACTACTGCGGTTTCGACCGCCAAGTTCTCGTCAGGTGGTTTACTCAGATATAGAATGAAACGCAAGGCCTTTTTTGCTTTAAACAATATTGGAAAACAAATGGTAGTGACACTGATATACCCTTTGTTAGGCTGAGTAAACCACCTGACGGGACCTTGACGGTCGAACCCGCGGCAATGTTCCGGTCAGCGTTTTATCTTTTTAAGATATTAAATCACTCTACACACAGGTTTGATTTTTCTTTCTTGAAATTGAGCACTTTTTTAACGTGTACGACTTTAAGAAATATTTTAGTGTTTGTTTATTTCGGTATATATATATATATATATATATATACCCAAGTATATGATTGGTGTATACAGAATAAATTCCAATAACCAACAATTACTATTCTTAAAAGAGTGCTCAATACAGAGTAGAGCGAATATAATTATTTATTTAAAAATTATAACATAAATATGTTATAAAATCACTACAAAAATAGCCATTTTGTTTCAACACCTTGGTGTCTTGTCAAGCTATGATGTTGAATGTAGATTGTAGAATATATATGTGTGTGTGTGTGCGCATACATACCAGTTGTATTAAGGCATCAAGAATTCTTTTAAACGTGTTCTATTAAATAATACCGACAAGGCCTGTCCAATTTTTTATTAATTTACTCCAACTTCCGACTAAGTTCCTTTATACAATTGCTAAACTTTTCATAGTTCTTTTTTTTTATTCGAGTTCTCTCGACAATTACTACAGTCGTTATCAAGAATTGCGTATTTCTTCATGAAAATTCCGGCATTCCCCAGTTTTGGGGCAACCAATTTCAACTCACTTAAATGTCACGTCATTTACAACAACGGTCAAATTGAATTTTTTACTTTCTTTTCTTTTTTTTTTTTTTTTTTTTTATACACAATTCAATATACGATCCCTTATGGAGAAAGATAACATATTTACTTTTAGTTGCTTCCCTTGTATTACAACGACTTCCAGAATTTAAAGTTTTTCTTTGCATTGAATCCTAGCTTTCTTTCATTTTTTTTTTTTTTTTTTTTTTTTTTTTTACAACGAACTGATAGAAGCAATGGAAAATGAGGGATTCGAATGGGTTGAACAAAAGGTTGACCTTTTTCTTCTTTACTTTTTTTTTCAGTCGATAACATTCGGAGCTGTGATGACAGCTACGGCAGACCCCACTCGGTGTAAAGACGCGTGGGTGGTCAGTTTTGAGATTAGACTGTGTCATCACTGAAGAGAGACAGTTGGAAACGTAAATCTGCCCCCAACTTCCGTTGCTAGTCTATCAAAGGCAACTGGCTACTTTGAATGACTGTATCAACAGAAGAACGAGAAAGAAGACAAAAGGGAAATAATTTTAGAAAGAAAGAACCGGGGTAGAAGTTGGTTCCAGATAAAAGAAGACTTAATAGACAAGAGTAAAAAAAAAAAAAATATATTGAGAAAAGAAGACAATAAGTAAATTATCTTTTAAGGATAAAAGAAAAAAATATTAATGGAAGATAGTTACAAGAGGTGAAGAGGAAGAGCGTTGCGAAAACCAAAGAGTTGACATATTTACTCGGTCTCCCCACTAAGGCAGGATGTGACACAAGGTCATTTTTACGTGGGGAGGGCCCGTATGCATATGAGCCAAGGACAAAAATCTTTGTCCAGTCGACGTGACCTCATTACAAAAACAAAGTGGATAATAAGGGATGGCATTAAAAAGAGGTGAAGGTCAAGGTCGTTGAAGTGGTTGCGTTTTTTTTTCTTTTCTTTTTTTTTTTATTGGGGCCGAATGGTAGGTGTTCGATTTCAGGTAAAATACGAGAATTTTTATTTTTTATTTTTACTTGGCAGATTGGCGCAACACAATCTCTTTAGTCCAATTTCTCCCTACTAAGCTAAGCAAAAGAAAACAAAGAAAACAAAAATACAAAAAGAATAATTGTATGTATGTATGTATATGTATATATATATATATATATATATATATATATATATATATATATATATATATATATATATATATATATATATATATATGTATATATGTATATATATATATATATATATATATATGTATATATATATATATATATATATATAGATAGATAGATAGATAGATAGATAGATAGATAGATAGATAAATAACATGGCAGAATACGGATTGGTGTGTGATGTGAGGGGATAGGTGGCGTTAGAGAGACAAAAGAGGATTTAAAATAGGGGAGGAGAAAATTATCAGTAGCATCAAGGGAGAAAGAAATAACATGAAGCGTTAAAGGAAAATAGAATTAATTCTCGAGGATGTTTTGGGATTTTTTTTTTTTTTTGTTTGTTTTTTTGTTCACACCCACAAAAAAGAAAGAAAGAAAGGAGAAAGTGAGAAAGACAACGAAAGAGGCAGCTGATCAGTTTTAGATAAATAAGCGGTAAATATTCAATAGCGCCGTATCAGAAGTCTTATTTATTCATTTATTTATTCTTCAAGTCAGTCGTCTCTTTTGTATTTTCATTTGGCTTTTCGACATCTTGCTCTTTTTTTCCCCAAAAAAACATTACCGATTAACCCCCCACCCAAACCAAAAAACCTCATCACTATCTCATTTCGCGACAGAACAGGGCACATATTTCATATACTGCTGACAATTATATCAGAGAACGGCGTGTGAGAACAGAATTCGAACCCCTCATATCGGCCAAGAAGATAACATCCGTTTGAAGAAAGTAAAAAATCGTCAAGAAAGTCGCCGACATTATCGTGTCGGTTCCCGCTAAATGGCCATTTTGAAATGATTCATAATCACTTTCTTTCTTCGACGCAGCCTTTTAAAGGGTAACTTGCCGCCATTTTTAAGGAACAAAGTCGAGAAAGGTTGATGAGAATGCCTCGTCGTCTTTTCCATTTATTGGTAGCCTTTGATAATTATTTATGCTGAGATATGCAAAAATTCACTTACACAAAAAAGGATCATCCGATAAAGCTTTCTTTCTGAAATACTGACTGGTACAAAATAACGTGTGTAGACATTTAAGGTGAAGAACATGCAACGTAAAATTTGTAACAGGAGAAATAATGATCTCAGATTTTTATTTGATTCGCTTGTTTCCATCATTAGATTTTCTATTCTTTCTTCTTCGTCGTCTTGAAGATTTTAGACCAGAAAAATAAAAATAGAAAAATAAGAAAAGTAAGCACAAAGGAAACGAGAACAAAAAATAGGAAAGACATTGTACATTAAAATTTTCTTAGTTTCATTTTAAAAGAAAGGAATTGAATCTGTCTGTCTGTCTGTCTGTCTGTCTCTCTCTCTCTCTCTCTATCTGTCTATCTATCTATCTATCTATCTATCTATATATATATATATATATATATAATTCTGTGACTTCTGTTAATCCGTCCGTCCATCACACCCTCTAAAACAGCCATACATTGACCGATTGAACCACATTTTGGGGAGAAGGGCAAACAGATAAGGGGATACAAAGTACAGTTGGTTTTACCAGGGTGCCTAAAAACGGTGAAGTAGGGCTTTTGTCAAAGTATTTTCCAAACAAATCATCTTATTGAAATTTAATCGATTGATTTTCGAAATTGAACGAAACCTAGAGTTTGTAAATCTTGACAAAAAAATTAGCGATGACTTCAGCAATATTAAATAATGTGACGATTTCAACACGGGTTAGCAAATTGCAAACAAAATTCTATTACATAAATTTCTGTGAATTCTGTTCGTCCGCCCCTCCGTCCGCCCATCGCACTCTAAAATATCCACACATTGACCGATTCAAACCAAATTTTGAGAAGTGTAAAAAGTACAGTTGGTTTTATTAGGGTCAGTCAGTAATATGCCATGCGGTATACACGCTTAGGTGACCATGTATCTTTCGATACATGACTGACGAGGCAGATTTTTTCCCTGCTGTAGGCTGCCATTTCTTTCTACGGTAGACCAGTTGCCAAGGCTGTCCTGCTATTTACCCATAACTGGGCGTACGTAAGTAAATGGTTCCGACTGAAATTCGAACTCTATTATCCGATTCTTCCATCCGATCTGCTATCCATTACTCCATTGTGCCTCCTTTACTAAGGTGCGTAACTTAATACAATAAATTTTCATTTTGGCAAAATGAAAAATTAACATTTAATGAAAATTTAACATACAAAATACTCGCACTATTGTAAATAAAAATAGCAATTTAATGATTAAAATAAAAAGTACTTATTTAATAAAAATGCAATATTGTTTTCTGCATATCTTTTTTAAGTGTTTATATTTCATTCTGCTAAAATATAATGCGCAATAGTACCACTGTAAATATAAACAGAGTCGGGAGAGTTTCAAATCGGCAGAGGAAGCGATGACTTCAACAAACAAAATATTAAATACTGTGAGGATTTCAACACGCGTCAGCGTATTACAAAAAAAAATCTAGTTGTTAAAAAAATGCCGGAACAATTGAAACATCTAAAACAGTCTTTATTCGGACGTCCATTTCATTCAAAATTGTGGTCTTTTTTAACTTTGGGCGTCCCGTGGAAGATCTAAGATAGGTATGGTCAGCCATTTTCGTTTCGCGGGGCGTATGAGATATGGTTCATTATAAAGTAGACGCACTACGAAAAAAAAAAAACAAGGTAATTTTTCACTGAAAGTGCTTCAGCCATTTTTACTACAAAAGACTAAGTAAGTATCTGCCTTAGAAATGAGGAAAGGTTTTTTTTTGGTGGGGAGGGGGGATTCTACAATGCACCTTTCCCCGTTCTTTGAAACAGGTATAGAGTTTTATCCCTTGTTTCCTGTTTAGGATTGGGTTTCCGGTTCCTTCTGAAGTCTTTTCATTTTCTTTCACGCCCAATAGCCCCCCTTGCGTCTTAGTGGCATTATCGCCTTGCTTGGTGCGAATTTATTAAATAAAAATCTTGCGCTAATATTATCACTGATGACCGTGTTATTAACACACGCTGCTACGTGTGATTTGTTTCTAACTTATTCATTTGACTATGTAAAAAGTATTTTTTAAAAGAAAAAATATCTCTTCTCCAGAGGAAAAATATTATGAACGTTTTCTGTTTACACGACGTTTACACGTATGGTCTTCCTTAGGAAAAATCGCCAATAGTTTAAAATGCAGAAAAACGTTACTAAATTTAAGGAACATTGTACTTAATCATTGTTTATTCATGCAGTCATGTATGAGAGTGTATGTGAGTGAACAAGTGAGAACGAAACGAAACAAAACTTTAATAAGCATCAAACAAATAAACATCATTTTTCTCATGTAACTAGGCGTGTCATTCAGACCGCCATACGGGCCACATGTGTCTCACAGGCCGGCGGTTGCCCATGACCAAGGCGATATCTAAAGATATCGCCCTGCCCATGAATAATGTGATGCAACAGAAATATAAAATATTAAAAGTTGAAATAATGTCAGGTTAACGTAGTAGCAAATGAGCGAAAAGTGGTTACCAAATGTAACGGCATTCGATAGAAAAATTTTGCTACCTCAAAAGAAATAAATTAAACACGGATTTTATATATATATATACATAGAACTTGGCGTCCGGTGGCGGTTCATTTCAAAACTAGATAATTTCAAATTTGCAGATGGCATCGCGATAATGCTATCAAAACGTCAATACAGGCAAACAAGATGTGAAATATTACCTAAGCAGACAATGACGTGCAGAGGTCTGGTGTTTGGTGATGCCCGGGAGCAACTTCTTGATTGTAAGTCCCAAAGACTCAGGTAGGGGGTGGGGACAATAGGGCTTAGTACTGAGAAATGTGAGAAAGGAAGACATTTTAATTATGTAATAACAGATGAAACGTGAAATAAACATTTTATTCAAATTAAATATAAACTAAATTTTTATTTCACTCTTTGATTGAATGCCACAACCATTACGAATGACCTGGGCCGTCGCACCCTCTGCGTCCCCCCCGCACCTTCTGCATTCTACTGTAAACAAGTCAGACTGAAGATTCATCATCATCATCAGTCCCTCGACTCTTTAAATCATCAGGGGGTGGGGACGTGAGCAGAAAAAAAAAACTTTGATTCTTTTTCTTCGTGATCCTTTCAGTAGGCTTCAGATAGTTTAGCGGTGTCCATTTCTTCTTGAAACTTTTTACCGACAGCCGACGGAATATAGATGGGTCGCTCTCGGTTGTTACACTAGACTCCATCAGATATGAGTTGTTCTTCTCCTAGACTGTTTGCCACCCAAGGCTATAGGACCGAGCCTGTCCTGTTATTTACTCATAGCGTGGAGGAAGGAGGAAGAAACGAATTCATACCTTTCCCAATGACATTATCATGCCAGTGATTGTAATAAACTCGACTGGAAATCGAACCTCGCCCTCCAATTCCTCAATGCCAGTCGCTACCCATTACTCACTCCACCGTATCTCCTAAACAGGTCAGACTAATGATTAACGTAGCTAAAATCAAGATCATTACGAATTAATGCTGCCCAACAGAATCCCATCAACTGTAAGTGGAGAAGAACTGGCTGACATCGAGAGTTTTGCCTATTTGGGCGTGACATTTCCAAAACAAGGCATGGAAGACATTAAGGCTACAATGGCAAAGGTCAGATAGGCTTCTGATCGGTTGATGCAGATGTGGGATATGCGACTAAGACCAGCGGAAGCACTAAGATAGGGTTTATAAGATCATAGTCGTGTTATGAAACCTGGAAAATGAATCAGGAAAGATGAGAAACTTATTGACCTATTTCACGACAACAACTTAAGAAGTTTCCTGAAGATTAGATTGCAAGACCATGTGAAGACGGCGGTGGATCCTACTGCAGTATGCCTACGTAAAACCACTTAGTGTTGAAGTATGGTGGAGAAAATGGAGGTTCATTGGCCAGAATTTAAGGAAAGATCCAAACAATTGCTGCAATGTGGAGCCGACTTGTGCCCACGATGAAAATAAGTGGAGGAAGACTAAAAACGACACTGCGAATGACTAGGGGAGAAAAAGAGGGAATTAAATGGCAGGCGATCCGGGGGTGAGGTGTCAGCGGCAGCTGTTTGTAGTGGCGTTGATTCGTTTGTTGAACCAAAACATTTCCTTATGTGAATATATATATATATATATATATATATATATATATATATATATATATATATATATATATATATGTATGTATGTATGTATGTATATATCACTAAATAAGATTAATTATGACTATAGCAGCAATGTTTTAAAATGTCTATAACACCAAAGTTTTAAAATGCCTAAATTGTATTTTTTTAAATTACTATTATAACAGCAATGTTTTAATTACTTAAATTAAATTTTATTGCTTTTAAAAAATTACAAATATAAATTAAATTACATTCCTTGATAACGTTAACTTTTGAATCAAAAGAACGCGTTTCATTCACATTTACAAAATAAATAAATTCCACACCTATCTATTACATTATATATATATATATATATATATATATATATATATATATATATATATATATATATATATATATATATATATACTGATTGTAGTGGAGATATTATTGTGGTTGCATGAGGTCTTTTCTAAAAAAAAGAAAAAAACTTTCTGTATATTGTGTGCAACACGTGGTATACCTGGGGGATTAGAAGCCTCCCCGGAATTGAAACGAGATATGTTCTGGCACTATGACATCCCATGGTTGAAGAGAGAAAGAAGAAGAAACAGAGTTGATGTCCTCTCCTTTATACTGTTTTATACAACGCTACCTAATAAACACCTAAGTCCCATGGAAGATCAGGTGAGAGTAATCACACAGGGCCTCGAATCTTCGAGATTCTCGCATTAAATACTTTAAAGCTGTCTGGTGAAATCAGCATTTTACAATCGGGCGACGTGAATGTTTGCTTATCAAGAGAACGGCTTCTTTAATTATTCATCATTTCAGGAAACGTTATATCGACGCCTTTGAATCGACTCAAATATCTCGCTGGAATCATTTGCCACATATTTTTCTCTAATTGTTAATTATGTTGATCGAAGTTAAATATTTCCCTGTTTTATCAGCTCTGTCATTATTATAATGAATAATGTATGAGTTCATAATTATGTGTATTTTTTAATTAAGGGCCTCTATAATGTTTTTCAATTTATTTCTAATCTAGTCGCTATTGTTATATTCATAAACTCTGACATTGTTTTTAGTGCATGACTATTAAATACAGAGAAATATTAATAAAATCTACTATAATTCTCATAGCCTTCCGATATAAGCAACGTGAAACTGTTTCAACCGCTAATCGACTGGGCAAAGGCGTGCGTCTTTTTAATCTTCCAACTAGTGTTTATAATCACCGTTAGGTATAAAAAAAAAACATCCCGTGGAGATCTTCAACACGATTCTCTAAGTAAATGAAGCAATTATTTTGATTGTAAAGAAAATATGTCGTAATAATGATGTCTTACAAACACAATGTGAACTCATTTGAATAAACTGGTCAACTTCAATACCAGATTAATCTAGTAGCAAAAGCAACAACTGTTCCGGATTCTGCATATTCGAGGGCCCGTAATTAAACACGTTCAAGCTGTCTAGTAAAATCGTCATTTTGTAATATGTGAATGTTTACATGTCTGGCGAGCTTCATATTTAATTGTTCGCCATTTTCATTAAAATCGACTCAGATATCTCGTTAGAATCATTACCTGACTGTTTTGACATTGTTCTGTAGAACAATTCAACAATCCTGACGCTGTTTTGATAGATTGATGGATTTGTTTTTTTTTTACGGTTTATCAATCCTTTGCAGATTATTTAAAGCCAGAAAATATTTAGATTGTACGAAGGTTTTGAGAGATAATAATGATCTACTGATACAAGTCCTTTTTCCCGAGCTCGGATACCCCACAATAAACTCGGCCTTGTGCCACATCCGACCGCGTGAGGCGATTAGTGAATATATCAACCATTTATCTATCCTAGATTTGATGTTGTCTTATGTTCGAACACTAGTGTCTATCAGGTCAGTTTCTTCTCACATACTTTAACGCCTTATAATCACACGGAACAAAAACAAAGGCTCTTTACACTCAGATAGATTCGTGCTAAACTAATAAGATACTAACTAAGATTATTTGGTTGAAATCTTTAAACAAATACTTCACTATTAGCATTTTGTTACGAGCTTGATTTAATTGTGTGTTTAATTGCCACGCCGGATAGAGCGAACTTTGACTGAGTGGAAACACAGCTAGCAATATCTGAGCAGTACGAAAAAGAACAAGACAATATATATGCAGTCTACCCCCACAGATTAAATAAAGTGTTCAGTTCGAAATCCCCTAAATATTACCCAGATTTTATTTACCTGACATCTTCAAAGTCGGTGTTTTTTTTATCCGCTGAGCCCATAAGCATACATATGAGCCAGGGATAAAAACTGACCAATCTCCGCGATCATTGTCACACTTGCGTCGATATGACACCAAACTGCACCTCTCTTAAGACAATGGGAAACACACTGGAGAAAAGTTGTAATCCCCGAGACCAGGCTTTTTCATTATATTCACTAACATGCTAATAACCTTGGATATGAATTCGACTCTTCTCCCACTAGCTATGGGTTGAATAGTAGGACAGACTCGGTTCTATAGCCTTGAATAGCAACCTATCTAGAAGGACACCATATTACGTGGTCTTCAGTTGTTAGTCAAGAGTTTGGAGAAGAGAACAGTAACTTCGTTTTAATCCCAACCTGGAGGTTACACAGATAGACAAAAATATGAAGAAGGCTGCTAGGAACACTGGCAAAGATGTTGTGATAACAACAACAAAGATTAGGACAATAGTACGAATATAAATAATGTAAATTAGGAATTATAATTGTTGTTATAGGCACGATGGAAACATGGGTAGCCACTCGGCTTGAGGAATCGGAGAGCCGAGTTGGAATTTCAGTCAAATCTATTACATTCACACGTGCTAATACCCTTGGGAAAAGTATGAATCTTATTCTTCTCCCTCCCCCAGCTATGGGTAAATAACAGGATAGAGCGTGTTCTATAGTTTTGGGTGGCGACTGGTCTACTGCAGAAAGAAATGGCAACCTACTGCGAGAAAAAAATCTGCCTCATCAGTCATGTATCGAAAGGTACATGATCGCCTAAGCGTGTATCACGCATGGCACATAACTAACTAAATAATAATAAAAAGTTCGCGACATATGTGCACTGGAAGATATTTAAGAAGCACAAAATATCGATGTAACTCTCCTCTGGCACATGCCAACTCAAACTGAGAGAGAGAAATAAAAGCCGACACACCTGATATCATAAAAGACAAAAATTCAGGAAGTATATACTTATTGGTACCATCCGAGAGAAACACCTCCATGAAAATTATCAAGAAATTGTTAAAATACAAGGACCTGGAGATCGAGATTAACAGGATGTGAGGAATGAAGACTGAGACTGTGCCAATAGTAATCGGATCTCTGTGCCTTGTGAGAAAAGGAAGGGACAGTTTTATTAACAGAGTCCCAGGTAACATCATCAAGTTGCCCAGAAGATCGGCCTACTAGGAACATCCCATATACTAAGAAACTGCTATCAATTAAATGACAATTTTCCTATAGGGCCTAAGGACCATAGTTTTGACCCGGCTCTACAGGATACAAAACAGGAAACATAATATACACAAATAATAATAATAATAATAATAATAATATAATGGTTTGTCGGTTGTTATAAACAATGTTTCGGCAGTGATGTTTGGTAACGTTCCTCGGGGATGGATTGTTCTTATCCGCTGTCCATTTTAGAGTATATCTGATATTAACTCATTCTTCTGTTATTCTTTGGTCAAGTGTTGCAATTTATCTGGCAGTCGTGAAGCATTGGAATCCATATAGACTGATTCAGCGTGACAATTGATTGATCGATTGTTCTGTTTTAACGGCATCTCAACTCTGTTGAATATTTAAAACAAAAAAGACTTTTTTTAATATTAAATATATAGCTTTTAAACAATCTTTTGGGTCATTGGTTCCATCATTTTCCAGTTATGCCTTTAGAACGGAATTATTCAGTGCTATAATTTCTGGTATAGACCAACCTTCTCCAAGTAAGATAGGATACTCTCTACTTTTATTTTCTTAATAAAGTCCTCTAGACTAGTCATGATATAAAATCGTTGACATATAGAGGCAAGATCACTACAATTTGTTACAATGTTTTACGGTATATGCCTCCTGATAATGCTACGCATTCAGGTGGATGTTAATTTTTAGGAGCAACCCCATCTATTTCCCTTCTAGCTATGGGTTAATTAGCAATTATTGTATCAGTAAACCATTATGATAAAGAAAAATATTCTTACAATCTAAAAATATTTCCTGGATTTAAATAACCTGCAAATGGCTGAGCTGTAAAAAATCAATCAATCAATATCAGTCCGATCAAGTTTCATGGAATCTGAACAAATGACCACGCATGAAATTTTGATAGGAAGTGTTTCTTGACTCGTTCGAGAACTTTTCAGTAACTCTTCAGATAGATAGATAAAGTGCGTGCTGAAAACTTCGTCATTCGACTAAGAAAATTAACATGGAACTTAAAACCTCGTATGTCGCCATGCCTCGTACATTGGGACGAACCAGCCACATTCCCTTCGTATTCCATTAGTAAGGAGGAAGTTCTACTTGGACACCATCTTCCCCAAAACTTCTACTTAGTTGAACACCTGAGAGGATGCTTTCTCATTCAATATAATCTTAACCTCTTCAAGTCTATCGTTAACCGTTACCTTTCCTATATATCCTCATAAAATACAATCCTTACCTTTTCCTCTTACGCTCATACAACAAATCTCTAGATCTTTTCTCTTCATTCACCGCAAATAATGTAAAGTTACTTATCGCTAATATTAAATCAAGAAATTTGAAATTTGAAATCAAAGTTTGCTTGTTGTATATTACATTTTTGGTCGCTCTTTTGAAATTATAAATTTGAAATCAAAATTTGTTTAGTTTGGCTGACAACAACTCCAACCTTCAGAATGAAAAAATACCAAAAAATCAGGAACTTATTCACATTTCGTAAATGCGGAGTATATCCGAGGTACTTACAAGGAATTTTTTACTAATTAATACAAAAAGAAAAAAAATCTATTTGTTTGCTTGTTTATCGGGGTGAGCTCAAATGTAGATCCCCTCACTTAAAAATAGCGCACCCGAGTTGAGCACATTTGGAGCAATCGTAAAATTCAACCCCACTGAAGTGCAATGGAAGAGTCTCGAGTTGGGAGAATTTGATGTGAAGTTTAGCAAATTCATATTTTTAGCAGATTCATGTTTTGGGGTGATTTAACAGAAAAGATCCCAGTAACGCTCTACCTTGAGTGGTTATTTTCCAAGCGTAGCTTAGATGTGGTACAAGGCCGAAAGTATGGGGCATCTAGTGAGGATCGAACTCACTTTTCAGTTGTAACTGATCTAACGCGACAAGCTTGCTAACCAATACACCACGCCGAGGTGCCCATTTTCTAAGCGTAGCTTAGATGTGGCACAAGGCAGAAAGTATGGTTCACCCAGTGAGGATCGAACTCTCTATTCAGTCGTAAATAATTTAGCGAGACAAGCCTGCTAATCATTACACCACGCCGAGGTGGCCACGCTCTACCTTGAGTAGTCCTTGGTTCTTTTACAGGGTTAATGTTAGTAAAATAAAAATGTTATATTGTGAATTGGACATCTGCCAGAACTGATTTTGGGGATGATAAACTTTTTGTTTCACATATTCATCACAGTTGGCAGCATATTTCTCGAGTTTCTTTAAACATTTTTCCGACCATTCTTATATTTGAAATACTAATTTTGAGAAGTGAGTCGGGCCGATAATCTTCCAGTGCCCTCCCCTCCTAGTGAGAGTAAAAGACTGCAATGGAAGTATTCTTTAAACAATAAGGAATTGTCAGACAGTGATAAATGAGACCTTTTGGTTATAGATTGCCAGAAGATGTCTCCGCCAATAATATTTTGACAGCAAAAATGATTGCATAAAGCTTTCTATCGAGAAAGATAAGCTGCATTGGAGAATCTGGAAATATTTTTAAGAAAACAAGTCTGATAAAGATCTCTGATATTTTTGCCAGCCAACAAAGATTTTGACGCTGAGTCCAGGTACTTTTACTGACGACTACATCGGGTCGATAATGGTAGATAAGGTATCCGATGTATCTCTTGAGACTTTGTAATACCTTTCGTCGAACAGCGAAACGTTCAAACAAAGAATACACACAGACACACACACTTTTTCTCACTCTCTTTAGACATAAATATCTGTTACACACATCCACATACATGCAGTTTTTTTTCTGTTTAAAATCATCAGCATATTAGAAACTGGCAAACACAGATGTACGAACATATGTCTATCCAGATTAACAGTTATGTTCAACCTCTATCTGTCAATATAAACATACACTCACTATGCAATTTGTAATGTGCATTATTCGGGGCCCAAATGGGTCCAGGGAAAGGAACTGTAATAGTAATGATGATATTAACCGTTTCCTTTCAAGAAACATTCTACATTCATTGACCGAAAAGTAATGTAATTCCAGTGCACCTTCTCTTGCGTTATTCTAACTGGATGAAGATGGGTCCATTCTTTAGCACAAAGAGGAAATTTGGAAATTTCCTGGGATGTCAGAAAGTATTTACCGATTCTGTATCGTCCTTACAACTCATGATATAAACATAATGGATCAAAAACAGGTGAATCGTTCAAGTTTTAGCTTTGCGATATCACAGGCGAAAATCTACACATACGTACATGAATATCACTATCTTGCAGATTTGAATCAACCCACAACAAATAAAAGCGCGAGAAAGTTTTTTTTTAAATATAAAAATATAAAATACTTTTATTTTCATGTTTTTTACAACGAATTTTTTCTCGTTGTGTATGAGTGTTGAAGTTTTTTTACAGTCCTTGTTGGTAGCTTCCTGATACGATGAAAAATTTGATTACTCCTTGTATGTGAGATAAAGAAGAGGTAAAGGAGAAAGTGAAGAGAAAAGTGTAAGCGTCATGTAGCTTGTTGAGGAAGAATGTAAGTGTCACGTAGCTTGGTAAGGAAGAGTGTAAATATCACGTAGTTTGGTGAGGAAGAGTGTACGTGTCACATGGCTTGGTAAGTAAAAGTGTAAATGTCACGTAGCTTGGTGGGTATGAGGAGTGAATATCACGTATCTTGGTAAGGAAGACAGGTGAATGAGTAAGGGAACTGATGTCATATGTATCCGTCTCTATCCCCTTACTGATTTGTCCGTCTAGAGACTTTACTTAAATACACTTTAAAGGAATCACGAAGCATGTTTTTTTTTTTTTTTTATTGTCGGCGGTAATGCTACTCATTGGTTGAAAAATGTTAAATATTTATTTTCAAAGGATGAATTTATTAATCGGAAGGAAGCGCAGATCCCCCGACTCAGAAACCATGTTTTTGTCATTTGATGATTGACCCCTGGGTGTTGATTTCCGTCTTTGTCCCACAGTTGTTTTGCTTAATCCTAACTCTTTGATAATGCTTGATACTAGAGTTCTTTCCTAGGAATAGAAAATGTTAAAATCTTTTTCTTTTATATGCACTATCTTTTCAAACGTTTGACGATCATGGCTCTTCACAACTTCCTCTATCTTGTTGCTCTAAGTAACTTTCGATTATTTACCACCCATCTTTGTCTTTTCTCTGCCATCCTTTCACACAAATTAGAATATACGAATTCACATTAGAAGGCATTGGGTTATTCACAAATTATTATTTGTACTTAAGTTGCCATTAAAGCCAAGTCATGTTTGAGCAGAAGAGACATCCTTATACGATTTTCATGTCATATGAAAGAAAATCCAATTGTTGGTTTGTGAAAACCAAGATAAAGGCGAAAACTTTGGGGAAAAGTTCATTTCTGTCAAAATACTGAAATGGACTTGAACAATTTAATTATTGAACTTTTGAAATGAGTACTCATCAATTAATAGCAATAGGACTTATCATCCATGAAGTGGTCTGAAAGATTGAAAAGGCTGGTGACTGGAAGTCTAAAATGAAAGAAGACAGCAAGAGAAAATTGCCAATCCAATAATCCAAAGGGTGAAAATATCTTAGGAAATAAAAAGGGGGGAAAACTGTATTCAGCTGAATTTTCAAATTACCGTATATTTCCGCGTATAAGACGACCTTTAAATCCCCAAAATCACCTTTAAACATTGGGGGTCGACTTATACTACCATTCTAAAAAAGAAACATTAAATTCTGAGTGATGCTTGTCAGTAGGCTAACCTAAGTACGATAACCAACAATGTACATGAAAAGATTCACATTATCAAATAAACTGATAATAAAAGTAATAAATCCATTTCTACCTTATATATTACTGGCATAACTTCATAATAATTCATCGGCGAATAATTAAATACCAAAGAAATCATCTTGTATCCATGCAGGCTCAGCTGAGAAGCTGTAAACATCAAGTTATGAATGCATTCACAGCAGTTTTTATCTTTCGCTAAACCTTCAATAATCATCATGATAATGTTAATTACGACATTAATAATGTCTAGGAGAAACATAATACTCATTTCTAATGAAATATTAATTTTTCATTGTTATTTTTTAGTTTCTAAGGATACATTAAGTAACAACATTTCCAATAACATCTTTATATAATCAATAAGCAGTCGTCTTATACTACAAGTATAGCATAAATTCATGAAAATTTGCTATATTTTTTGTCCTCGTCTTATATAAAGTTTGCCTTATACGCGTAATTATACGACAAGCATTTTTATTGTTGTTTTTTTTAAGTTAGTTTTCTTCTTATTGATATTGCTTTTATCATAGATACCTTCACTAATTCGCGATACTTAAGGTTTAAAATGAATTTTAAAAATTAAAAAGCTTTCTTGAAGCTTTCATTTTAACCTTTAATTGGAAAGAATTAAATTTACTATTTCCAGTAAGAAAAATACTAGGTAGTGTATTTCAAACAAAAATCCTATTGATTGGAAAAAAAATGTTTTTTGGGAATATTAGCTAACTCAAAGTATAATAAATCTGATTTGAAAAATATTATTTACTTTAAGTTGAAAATAACAGATAAATGGATATTTAAAACAAACAGTAGCGGTGATTTACGTGCTTTTTATCGCCTATCATTCACTTAACAAGCAGTAAGATATTGACAGTTTTATTGTTGTTGTACGGATACTTTATCTGTTAAAACATAATTTAAGAAAATGACGAGTGAGTCCCTTTTTTATATAATTTTTAAGTACTCAGTAATCTCAAAAATGTTGGAAATATTCTCTGAAATTTAATTTTAGGAATGTTGATTTTAAATTTAAGATAGTCATCGATCTTCTTTTCTACCACAACTTTCCAGGACAAATACTTTCCGAAGCATAGTGAAGTCAGAATTTAGAGAAATAAAAAGTAAAACTTTTCTGACTTTAAAATTCAAACGGATCTTCCAATCAAAGCCAAAAGATGTCATCGTTTTAAAGAAAATGACGAAAAATTGTGTGCGAGTGAACGTCGCTGTTACAGGAATCTGCAATATCGAACTAACAGAAAATATGGAACTGGCAGAAAATCTGAAAAATTGGAGCGACAAAAAAATCTGGAATATCTAACTGGCTGACAATCCCAGAAATCGGGGAAAATATGGAAAATCAGAGCGACAGAAAATCTGGAATATCAGAATGACAAAAAAATCTGGAATATTGTATGACAGAAAATCTGGAATATAGGAAAAGCAAAAAATTTGGAATATCGGACTGACAGAAAACCTGGTTTATCGGACTTGCCGAAAATCTGGAATATCCATCTGGCCGAAAATCCTGGAAATTTGGAATAACAGTGTGATAGAATATAAATCTTATATAATAAATGCGAAAATGTATGTATGTGTTACATTTTTTCAATTGAAGGGACACAACTTTTAATTATCTCACCTTCTTTATTTACTTCTTCTATATAATAAATGCGAAAGTCTGTGAGTGCCACACTTTTTCAATCAAAAGGACACAACTCCCTAATATTTAAATATTTCATCTCCTCCTTCTATATAATAAATGCAAAAATGCGTGTGTCACACCTTTTCAATCAAAGGGGCACAACTCTCTAACTTTTAAATATCTCATCTCTTTCTATATAATAAATGCGAAAATGTCTGTGTGTGTTCCACTTTTTCAATCAAAAGGACACAACTTTCTAACTTTTCAATATCTCATCTTCTTGTATATAAATAAATGCGAATGTCAGTGTGCCACACTTTTTCAACTTTACTCCTAGAGGCCGTAGCCCAACATATTTCCCATTTTGGAATCAAACCGACTCCATGAGCAAATTAAAAACCTTGAAATTTTGGATACTCAAAGTTACATTATTCCGATTGTTTTCGGTGCTTTTATTTTATTTTTATTTATTTACTTATTCTTTTTTTTACGTGACATTTTACGACAAATTATTTTGAACGATAACATTTTTATAACTTGAAAATAAATTATGGAATAAATCCAGTGAAAGTGGCCCCATGAAATAAAAGTAATGGTTTGTACGGAAAGTAAGGACCTACGTACATCAAATTGTCTTTAAATTAAGATGGCAGCACAAGAATTATCGCTGAACTTTTAAAAGGTAAGCTTAAATATTAATGCAATATTAAATGCAGCTATTAATTTTCAGTTCTTCTGTAGTTTATTGTTACCTATCGCATACGGAAACAGTATGCCTCGGAAAAAGAAATCTCCGCCAACAAAGGACCAGATTGCAATAAAAAGGGTCAGCGAGGAAAAGAAAGTCCCATGCAAATGAAGACACATAGATCAAACGGCAGCCAGGACCTACGTACATCAATCTGTATTATTTTTACTCGCCGATAGCCATCACTCATATCTTTCTGTTATGTACACCTCTTTTATTCTCTATCGGTTCGAGTACATTTTTCTCTTATTTCAATGCTGACTATAAAGACTTAGGGATTCTAAAACTCCTGAATAAACCGAAGGATTAATCAAGAACTCTTCACAGGAGCTAGCTTAAAAAGCCGCTCGATAGGAGTGGCAGAAAATATGGAATATCGGAGTAACAGAAAATCTTCTACGAAATCGGATTTGCTGCATTCATATTTTCTATGACTTTTTCTTATCTTCTTTGGTTTTGTAAATTTGTTGCCCCTTTCTACAAATGAACAGAAAATAAGAAAAAATAAAAATAAAAACTCGGGATTGTGTTACTATTTTGCGAAAAGTCGGAAGTCTATTCACTAAGCAACATGAGCGCGCATCAAGGCCGGCTCCCAAAATAGGAAAACCTCTGCAATGCTGAAACAACGATGGCAAATAAAGAGAGCGAAATTCTACCCAAATTTTGATATATTATTTTTACTCGCCGATAGCCATCACACATATCTTTCTGTCACGTATACCTCTTTTATTCTCTATCGGTTCGAGTACATTTTTCTCTTTGATTTCTTTTCACTCTTCAGTAGCAGCACCGATGACTTTTCTTTACTACCCAAACAACTCCAAACCTATTTTCCTGAAGAGAAAATAACAAAACACTTTTCAGTTTTCATGAACAGATATTTACATTTGCTTAACAGCATTTTTATTTACAACTGAAAAATCTTGGCAATAACTGGAGAATTAATATTAAAAACAGACTGATATTTCGAAAGGAAAATGTGTGGAAATAGATAAAGTAAGACTGTAAGGAAAAAGAAAGTCGGTAACAAGACCCCACTGAATGTTCACACGCGCGCACACACACACACACACATACACACACAGACGCACGCACACATACACACATATAGGTAACTCCACAGAAACGCGATGCCTAAGGATTAAAATTAATTTTTAAAATTCAAAAATCTTCCTTGAAGCTTTTATTTTAGTTTTAATTTCAAGCTAATATTCAATTTAATTTCCAGTTAATATTTCCAATAAACAAAATAGTTTTTCTGTATTTCAAAACTAATTAAAATTGACTGGAAGGAGATTTTGTTTCGAATAGGGCTAAAATCAGCGATTTTTAGCAATCACTCATCACAATATAATTCTCTTTACTAAAAAATCTTTCAAAAATAAAATATATTTTTCTTTCAAAATAAAATCTTTCAAAAATAAAATTTATTTTTTTAAAACTTTATTTCAGGAATATTAGCTGATTTAAAGTTTAATTAATCTGATTTGAAACAAATGTTATTTACTTTAAGTTTCAAATATCGCAGAAAAGCCTTTTTGACACGGCGGTAACTGTTTACTTAAGGTTGACAGCGTTGATAAACAGACAAAAGTTTAATTTTTTCTGCACTGGACATATTAAAGTCTTTTGCGTCACTTTTGATAATACGACTAATTTCAATTATATTACGTCTACGTCTTACTCAAAGATACTTTCTTATCAAACTCTTGTGAAAAACTAATATAAATCCTTTAGGCGCTTGAGACTTGACTTCATATCAGCAAAATATCAGTAAAATATCTCATCAGACTCAAAACAAAGAAACTTATCCTGACATATCCCCTCAGTTGCTTCCAACTAGTTAAAGAATGATAATAAATAATACGAGATATAAGTCTGGTTCCAAGATAAAAAAAATAAAAATAAAAAAGAGTTCTGGAAATAGAGATGGAGATTAAAACTGATCTCTTAACGGATTTTGCAAATCATAAATGAACGAACCAAATCTTCGATATTGATGAGTTCGCTTCCTCGTACTTTTCTCTTTACATATCCTCCGTCTATATCTTCTTTTACGATCACCAAAGTTAAGCAACGACGATCTTTGTTAGTATCTAGATGGGTGACCGCTTGGGAATACCAGGTGCTGTAAGCTTGGATGTGCTGGTGGTATAATGGATAATGGCTTGTAGATAATCGGAAAGCAGAGGTTCGATTCCCGTTGAGTCCGTTATATTTACGCGTAAATACCCTTGTAAAGGTATGAATCCACCTCTCTACCCCAAACTATGGGTTAATTAATAAAACAGGTATCACTAAATTATTACTATTTCAAAAAAAAAAATTCATACTATCTAAAAATACTTTCTGGCTTTAAATAACCTGCAATGGATTGATAAGTCGTAAAAAACGAATCAATCAATGAATATTTCTTTAATGTATGGAGCCTTAGTCTGCTTGTGTCAATGTGTAAGGCGAGATTACAAAATACAGAATCAGCAAAGTTTGAAATTTAGCTGTATCTGCTTATGTTCATTTAACACACAAACCACTGAGAAAAGCATGAATCCACATCTCCCTATGTTGTACCCCATCCTCATATATCTTGATAAAAGATGTCTTATCACTGGAATGCCACGGCTTGGCGAAACTCTAAGCTATGTAAAGAATAGTGACTTCTTAATAAAAAAACACCATATTCCTGATCTTATGCCAGACAATTTTTGTGCCTACTGTGGATTATTTGGCCCTAAGCTTAGCCTATACCCGAGAATCCATCACGTCAAGCGAGAAAAGAGTTCAGTGAATACAGATAAAAGTGAACCATAACAAAAGATATTCAGTGTTTAAATCAAAAGAAAAAGTATGCCATTTTAAAATAATATTATTAATAATGGCCATCCTGTTTAATACAATGCATCTTAATTATAAACAGAACAAAATAACTATTAATAATATCATACGTAAGAAAAGTATTTCCTGTCAACGCTAACAAATATATACGATTATTTACTATTAAAAATTATAAAACTATAAAATACATCAAATCTTATCATCACTAATAAACCAGTCCTAAAAATAACCCACTATGAAAGACCAATGTAATATACAAGTTTGTATGTCAAATAGGAGACTGCAATTCTAAACAAAATTCTGTTTCTGTTGATCATACCACCACGACACTCTCACGCAGATTAACTTGAGACATATCCGAACAAATTGCAATAAAATCAAATAAGATTTTAGCAACCATGATATTCCTACCAATATAAAATCCGTAAAGATCAATAATACTCATAACTTATCAAAAGAGTTATAATTAAAAAGTAAACTACATTAAGAAGCTCCTTAATAATAATAATAATAATAATAATAATAGTAGTAGTAGTAGCAGTAGTAGTAGTAACACAGCCTGAACAATCGAAGCTAACCGCCCCGCACTGTTATTATAGAGTGCAAAGAAAAAAATTGCCTCTTTATTGATATGGCAGTCCCTGCAGACTGCAATGTATCTTTGAAGATCTTCAAAAAGCTATCAAAATACAAGGACCCTGAGATCGAAATCTCAAAAACGTGGTACATGGGAACATCAACAATCCCTGTTGTAGTTGGAGCCCTCGAATTGGTTGGAAAAGATTCCAGTAGACTCATTGAAGGGATTCCAGGAAGCCTATGCTGTAAAGAAATACAAAAATGTTCTCACTAGTACAGCCCACACCTTAAGAAGGGCTTTGTCTATGTAAAATATGTGATAATTTTTTTAAAAAAATGCTTAGTGGAAAATTTGTCACGAAGCCATTTCTGTTCTCAGGTCTCTGGTAGGGACCCGAAAATAAATGAATATACACCAGAAATCAAAGGAAATAAACAATAATAATAATAATAATCCCCATTACCTTTGTATTCCGTGAGTCAGAAGTTCCACGCAGACAGTTTTTTCCTAAGAGTTGCCACATTTTGGAACAGATTCCCGATGTGACATTTTCCCAACCACTACAATCTTGACCTCTTCAAGTCTAGGGATAACCGTTATTTTTCCTGCATAGCTCCATGAATTTCATTTCTTGCCCTTTCTTACGCTCATATAACACCACAAAGTAACCCTCTACCTTGAGTGGCTCTTAGGCTTTGTATTGGGTGAACATATAAAATAATAATAACCATCCCGTTTAATAAAATATCTATCTCAAAGTCATGACCATTCCATCTGCAAAACAAATCTCAGCAAAAGAACTTAAAAATATAAAGACAGAAATATAAATAGCAAGAATATTGTATTTAAACACAGCCACTATTCCAGAAATAATGTGAACACTAGGAATGGATAAAAAGAATAGTGATACATATATTAGCGTAAATCCAGGAAATCCCTCATGATCTGAGATACAAACGACTGTGCTCTTGGGCGCCACCCACTTAATCAGAATATAAACAAACTATCTCAATGTTAATATCTCGTCCTTTACATCAGGTTTTCACTTTGTAATAATAATAATAATAATAATAATAATAATAATAATAATAATAAAAACAATTTTATGGGACTTTACAATACAATCAAAGCTAATCGCCCAGACATCGTGATCAGAGACTACAAAAAACAGAATGGGCTTTCTTACTGATATGGCAACCCCTATCTTTGAAGATCTTCAAAAATCTATCAAATCGAAATCTCAAAAATGTGGCACATGAGGACATCAACGATTCCAGTTGTAGTTTGAGTCCTCGGATTGATTGGGAAAGATTCCGATAGATACATTGGAGAGGTTCCTGGTAACCAATGTCTTAAAGAAATATTTAAAAAATGCACTCAGAAGTACAGCTCACACATTACGAAGAGCTTTATCTATGTAAAATGTGTGTGATCTTTGGTATGAAATAATTTTTTATTTTAAATAATAGTGATCAGTGGAAAATGAAATAAATCTGATCTTAGGTCTCTGGTTAAGATTCGGAATGAAATTTGTATACAACAGAAATCAAAGGAAATAATAATAATAATAATAATAATAATAATAATAATAATAATAATAATAATAATAATAATAATAACGATTAATGAATATACCCACAGACATAACAAGGTAGCAACATATGTGCACTGGAAGATATGCAAAAAGCACAAAATCGAAACCACTGAGATATAGCATGACCACCAACCAGACACAGTTACCCAAAATAACGATGTAACTGGGACATGCCAATTCAAACTGTCAAGGAAATAAAAGCCAACAGATTTGATATTATCATAAAAGACAAGAAATTCAGGAAGTGTATGCTTATTGACATAGCAGTACCATCTGAGAGAAACACATCCATGAAAATTATCGTGAAATTGTCTAAATACAAGGACCTGGAGATCGAGATTAACAAGATGTGGGTAATGAAGATTGAGACTGTACCAACGGTAATCGGAGCTCTGGGCCTCGTGAGAAAAGGAATGGACAATTTTACTAACAGGTAACATCAGCATACAAATTGCCCAGAAGATCGCCCTACTAGAAACAGCCCATATACTAAAAGTGCTATCAATTAAATGACAATTTTCCGATAGGGCCTACGGACCATAGTTTGGACCCAGCTCTACAGGATGCAAATGAGGAAACAACATACGCAAATAATAATAATAATAATAATAATAATAATAATAATAATAATTTAAGAGAATAAGGTAAAATGTAATTTTCCAAATATACATCAGTACACATATGTTTCAGTGTTGTCAAAAGAAAAGAAACTGTATCCAGATGAAGAATGAAAAAAAAAAAGGAAAGGAAAACAGATACTTTTAGTCTCATTCTCTGTTCCTTTTAAAAGTTTTTTATTTTATTTTTTTTTTATTCATTTTTTTTTTCTTGTTTTTTTGTTACTGTTAATCCTGAAGGATTGAACTAATCCTGCACCTAAGGACCAACCCAAGGCGTCATTTCAGCGAACCTGTGTCACATATACACCCACATCACATACCTACCTACACATACACACACATACACCACACACGCACATACATGAAACATGTGCACATCTTTACACACCATGCACATACACAAACAAAATACACATGATTACACAAAAACACGTGTGTGCACTTATCACACACAAGCGCGCACGGGAGGGAAATATTGAATCGGTAATAATGTAATATGGGTGTTAGCAAAACAGACAGCCTCAACATGCAAATTACAAAGTAGAGATACCAATATCTAACAAGTAAAAACATTTAAATATCAGAGAAGTGTTTCAACAGAGGACAGAAAGTTCGACACTGAAATCCAAAGCCGCATTGTAATAACGAAAGATGCCATCCAAAAGCTAAGCAAGATATAAAGAAAAAGAAAAAAAATCATTAGTAACAAAGAAACGAGTACTGAACAATAGACGTCGTACAATATGGAAGTGAAGATGATTCTGACGTTTTACTATATTAATTATACTATATTAATATGGATTGGGATTGATTTATATGTTATTTATATGATTTATATGTTATTTATATGTTATTTATCTTGAATAACATGAAGTTTGGGATTTAACCGTTGTATCTTGACTTAGGAAAGTAGTAATTCTTTTAGGAAAGTAGATTTATATTTGATAAGATTCGATAGCGGCACTTTCGAGAATTTTCCTACTAAGTTCAGTCAGTTATGCTTAGACGATCATGAGTAGGTTGCCATATATTTCAAGGCTATAGATCCCGGTCTGTCCTGCTGTATACCCATAGCTAGTGGAATCCCAAGTGAATGTAATGGATTCGACTGGAATTCGAACTCGGGTTTCTGATTCCTCAATCCGAGCCGCTATCCACTACTCCACGGTCTCTTCTAAGTGAGTTATTTTCTTTTTTAATATATGTGGCAATCGGTAGATCAAAGTTGTGGCGGAATTTATTTCTATGTATGTCTAATGCATTTCATACATATATGTATGCATTTATGTTCGTGAGTGTAACAAAAAGTCCACATCCTGACACGTTGTTATGAGTTGAAGTTTGATCTGAAAATTTCATTGTATAATCTTCGATCTATTTTGACACCTTCCTTGGTCTTATTGCTTGTTGCTGTCAACAGCATTCTAGATACTCTTCAATTGGATTATCCATAGTTGTTAAAAACTACTGTTTGTTGCATTGACAGAGAAGTGGATTATGTTGAGAAAGAAATGCATTTTACGTAATTAGGCTGTAGACTTACTCAACCACCTACATATTTGTGCATAGATGTATATCTGAATATTTATGTTCACGTTTGCCTCTATACGTTCATGTGTGATAGCAAGTATGCGTGCAGGTATATTTTTCTGTCTATGTATCTGTTCGTATGTACGTGTGTGTGTATGAGTATGTGCTTCTATGAATTACAGATGGTATTGGATGTGGAAGATTCATCCAACGTCAAGATGTCGACAATATTCATTTTACAAACTTCAATCAAAATACCAAAATATCTTTACCAAAATGTCTAAAAATGTAGATCGATTAGATGCATCTGTTTGATGCGCCTATGAAAAGATACGCACAATAATGCAATAAATTGCAGTATAAACTTTTATTTTCTACCAAATTTTAATTCTTGTGCCAAACGCAAGAACCTAGTTTTTAGGAATAGCGAATTATAATAGACGCAAATCACAAATCAAGACTTAACCACTGCGTAACATTTTAAATGAAAAACATCTATTACACAAGTACGAAAAAGGTACAACTACAAATTTTGTACAAAAATTTCGTTTTATTTTCTTATTAACCATTTGAGCCCATCCGTTCCTGAATAATTTTAACCCTTCTGCCTGGGCTCCTCAGTCAAAATTCCCAAATAATTGCTATGTAATGTTTCACGATAGATATAAAAATAGTTATAAAAAATATAAGCATTATAAGCATTATATTTAGCAAGAAGAGAGTATGATTGTATACCTTCACTTAATCGCCAGAATTCTTTCTTTGTGTCCCAGTCTAGCCAATAGCAAAACACGACGCAAATGTTTACCCATCATTCAACCGGTGGCTGGACATTAAGTCATTTTTCTCTACAACCGATAAAGCGGCGGTCAGGGCTCCAAGGGTTATGACAGGATAGCAAGTTTCTGAGAGAAAGGATTACCATCGAAAAATAGAAAAAAAATGACAGTTTGGGAAAAGACAAAGTTTTTTTAAAAAAAAAAAAAAAAGACAGAAAGAGAAAACAATACAAGAAAGCAGAAAACAAAGGTACAACCACCTTTCAGAAAAAAAAAGAAAGAAACCTACTTTTACTTACCCTACGAGCATCTCTGGGACATATAGTAATTTTAGAAAAGTCCCTTTTAAATTCACAGTTCATTCTTGTAAAAATATCTTTGAGTTCTTTTCGTTCTTTGTTATCCAAATGCAAGAGAATTTTGACTTGTGAACTTCTAAGCTCTCTGAAGCTGGTTGGTAACTAGTGTCTTCTTTGTGCTCTCTACTTAATGCCAAATGCTTTCTTTTCCTTGTTATTGATTTGCTGTCAAAAGTCTTCTCTCTACTATTTATTTTCTACTGAAAATTCTCCACTCCCATCTACTGACCATCTACTGACACTATTTATTCAGAAAATTAAGCTCACAAAATCTCCATTCGGGTTCTTACTAGGGTTTGAGACAACGTCTCACATTGGTCAGGATACACGAAAAAATATTTTCCATGACTTAAAAGGGATCCTTCACAATTTTGGCGGCTTTTGACTGCTGGGCCGAAAAACATATACAAGCGTAATAATTCTTTACACAAACCGCCTGGCCTTCATAAAAGTACACTTTTCTCAAAAGAACGTGTACTAAAAATCATCCTGGACTATTAAACATTTATTCAAGGTTAACATTTCTGAAATAGTAAAAATAAAATGTTTCTATGAAAGCAATAGACATTTTATGTCTTAAATTTCATTATTTTTATTTTTTCAAATGTAGGAATATCCCTTTGCATATGTGTTTGTTGTGTGTGGATAATTTGGACAAAATTCATGTTGTGTTGTCCCAAGCTTTCGACTCACGTAAACCATCAAAAGAAAGTGTGAGAAAAGCATCTTTTTAGAAGTAGATTGCATCCTTATTATTATTATTATTATTATTAGCAAATGTCGCTATTTCTTAAATAACCTAATTTAGTTTATTTCAATTGAAAACTAAATCGAATGCGGTTAGGCGCAGATAGTCATGTCATCAATGTGTAATAACGTATAATTGCTTTGATATTCATTCATGAATGGGAGGGGGTCAGACTATAGCTATTTTTAGCTGTGGATGTAAAAGCCTTCAATAATCTTTAATTATTTTTTGACAAATTTTCTATTTTCTTAACAATGCATTAATTTATATACATTTTAGTGACCCCTGTCTAGATTATCTGGCGATAATCTACTGCTACTGCTTGAAAAGGTAATGTAATTATGGGAGAGTGATTTGTCCAAAAGTTTACGCCAGTCATAACTCATTTTGTCTGTACATTCAGTTTGTATTATTTTTTTTAAATAGCGTTGTGAACTTTTGCACACAACTTAGCATACGTAGATTTATAGATTTGATGTAAACTAGCGATCACATAAACTAAGCACGAGTGTATAACAATATAAAAAATCTAAGATTTTTTAGATTTGAATTATTGCAGTCAGTGTCCCTTATAGCCTAACTGGTAACGTAATTGTCGCTTATCAGTTACGACCATATAATGACGATCAGACATTTTCAATCAGACATTTTCAATAAAAAAAACAACAGAAATTAAAATTTTAAAAATGTTAGGCAAGCAAATCTACTACGGGCGTTACACTTTTATACATAGGATCATTCGTAAGCTTTCTGACAAAAATCTACATAATAATATTAAGCAAGAAAGAATTAGATGGGAGTGAAGAACAAGAGGAACTAAAGAAGCTAGCAAAAAACTAAAAGAAAACCAGGTGAGGGAAGGAAAAAATATATACATGTAGATTGGGAATAAAGGATGACGAAAAACTTAAATAGAAATGTTTGCTGACAGAATATCAAGGGGAAAATGAACGGATGAAAAGGACTGAAAATTGCGTTACATTAAAATTCTTTATGGAGGAATAGAACAAAAGAATGATTAAAACAGTAAGCAATCAAAAAAGATGAGACAATGTGAAAAATTTATTAAAGACACGTTTCACCGAGAGAGTCTGCTTTCTTTGGCTTCCTCAGGTTAGAATGAAAGAAAGACAAAACCGTATGTGAGAGAAAATGCCTGGGGTTTTCTGAGCATAACCAGTGAGCATTAATTAAATTAAATTGGATACCTTACCACCTCCAATGTCTAGACTCAAGAGAGTGTCTGTCCGCTTGTTTGTTTTATCTATATCAGAGACCTTTGATGTTGTTTTATATGTCTGTATGTATGTACAAGTTTACAAAAAAAAAGAGACAAAAGCTCTAATATATGTATATCTTTATGTGGCTGTGTATGTATGTACACGTATATGCAAGTATATGTATATAATTAAAAAAAACATTCTCTAGTTTCGGTGGGCTGATTTAAAATCCAACAACATCCTCTGATGTTTTGTCTTCCTTTCGTTCTAATCTGAAGAAGCCAAAGAGAGCAGGCGCTCTTGGCGAAACACGTCGTTAATAAATTTTCCACTTTGTCTCATCTTCACTTTTGTTGAGGGTACTATTAAACATCCTACAAAGCCACATGAAACTCATTCTAGTGGGGTAATGGTTAACGAGGTTAGTCTGGTTGAGCATTACTAGTGAATAGTGAGTTCGATCTTCACAAGATGAACCATATATTAAATAACGCAACAAAGGTTGGCATGTCCTAAAATCAACCATCCTAACCTAACAGTCAGTTATGTACTATACGTGATACACGCTTAGGCGATCATGTATCTTTCGATACATGACTGACTAGGCAGTAGGTCGCCATTTCTTTCTGCGGTAAACCAGTTACCATCCAAAGCTATAGAACCCGGTCTGTCCTGTTATTTACCCATAGCTGGGTAAGAAGAGTATTCATACCTTTCTCAATGGTATTAGCACGTAAGTGAACGTAATGGATTCGACTGGAATTCGAACTCGGGTCTCTGATCCGAGCCGCTATCCATTACTCCACTGTTCCTCCTCTAATCAGTAAGAAAATAAAAATAAAAAGATGTAGGGATAATGAAGATTGAGAAAGAGAGAAAAAAAGATAAGCAAAAGTTGATAGGCGAGCAGAGGCAGGACATAATGGATAATCATAAATACATCTAATTCTTATACTATTGAACATTGTTTTTTTCTCCGCGCTCATTATGGGAGTATTTAGAAGCCAGTATTTGACTGCTATTTCACCATCTCGTTCTTTTCTTATTTGAATATTTAGTTAGCCAATAAAATTAATTTGACATTGTCCCTGAACACATTTAATCCTGGGAAGTGTTTTAATAGAGGAAGAAAAGATTGACAGTGAAATCCAAAGGCGCATTGGGATAATCAAAGGTGCCTTCCAAAAGCTAAGCAGTATTAAGAAGCAGTAAAACTTCTTTAGAAACAAAAATTGTACTGAACTGTTTCCTTATATCTGTCCTATATAGCAGTGAATGCTGGACAATCTCCTCAAAGATAAGGAAGAGGCTTGGCATATCAGAAATATGGTTATACAGAAGGATACTGAGGATACCATGGACCTGATATGTGATCAACGACGATGTTTTAGAGAAACTGGAAACAAAAGGAAGCTTATACTTAACATCAGAGAGAGTCAGATTGAAAGCAAGAGGGACAGAGGAAAACAACGCATAACATACTAAGTAAGCAAAAATTTATGAAGAGCTACAAGGGACAGAAAATTTTGAACCGCCATGATCGCCTATGAAGAAGACGATGGGTGAGCGAGTTAAGTAAGTTCACAAATTTGACTATCTTGGAAATGTTTTAACAGAGGACGGAAAGTGCGACACTGAAATCCAAAGTCTCATTTAAGTAGATGCATTCCAACAGCTAAGCAAAGTATTAAGAAACAGAAAAAAAAAATTCTTTAGAAACAAAGAAAAGAGTACAGAACTGTTTCATATCATTCCTCCTATATAATGTACAAGAATTCGACAACGAAGCTTTCAGAAACATGGCTCAAAATAAATTCAGAAAATTATCTACAATTGTGACATATGCTTAAAATACAAGAAAGCACAACCGAAGCACATTGTTGGTTTCTCTTTTTCAGAATATTTAATGAAATGGTGTCTAGGGACATTAAAGAGATTAAAAGAACTAAAATTCTTCATTTGATAGATAAATTTTACCAGATACAGTTTATCATCTAAAAGTCAAAAGAAAGTTTAGAAATTATTGACGTATTTTGAACCTCCTAGTTTTCTAACCAATAATGTACAAGATTTCGACAACGAAGCTTTCAGAGACATGGCTCAAAACTTGAATATTATTGTACAAACTATGCCCTGTTACCAGAAGTGTTCAATCTTGTGAAATTATCCAACATAGATTCCAAAGACAAATAAATTTTCTCTGTGCGTGGGCTCATTTTTAATTAGCAGGTGGGACAGGGTAGTTCCAAAATATGTGTTGGACAAGGAATAAGAGTTTAACCCTTGGGAGCATAGTTAACAATATGGGTTTAAAAAATATTTTTTATTGACAGACTCTTTACTTTTTAATTATTTGGTGTTACGTTTAATTGAATCTATTTTTTTCTGACCTAAAAATATCAAAATAAAATTAATAGGAAACATTGTAAGCATTCTATTGCAACACGAGAAATTCTTGAATAAATGAAAAGAAAACAAAACAAATAGTAAAATAATTCAGAAAACAAATCCCAAAATAAGAAAAGTAAAAATAATGACAGAAATGCTTGATTATTTAAAACCGAAACAAAGAAATGAGTGCTGTACTATTATGTAACATTAGTCACCTATGGCAGTGAATGCTGGACAATCTCCTCACAGATGAAGAAGAAACTTGAAGCAACAGAAATGTGGTTCCACAGAAGGATGCTAAAAATACCATGGACTGAATATGTAAACAATGACAAAGTTTTAGAGACAATGAAAACAAAAAAAGACGCTTATATTTAACAACAGAAAGTTTCTAAGGCATATACTAAGGAAAGAGGACACGGAAAATTTGATACTCACAGGACACATTGAAGGCAAGAGAGACAGAGGAAAACAACGCATAATCTATCTAGCGAGCTTATGTAAATGAATGGTGGAACAGGGATTCGGGGAGATAACAAAAAAACAAAATTTATTAAAAACTATTAGGTTGGTGCAAAAATAATGCCGTAATAATATCGTTTTTCGAGGTATTTTTAACGTCAAAAAACGACATTATTACGTGATTATTTTTGCACCAGCCTAATACATTAGCTTTTAGTAGATTGTACGGAAAATAATTATGTAGTTCATCACTGCAAATTATGAGTTAACCAACAAAAGAGGAACCAAGGTTGGTGCTAAACAGTTTTGTAATCCCAGTCCTCCTATCATTGAATACTAACAGATTTTGTGGAGTTTGGAGGATTCAGTCATTTTGCTTTATGAAAATGGGAACGAAAAGGACAATAATAAAAGAATGAGAAAAAGACAACTGAAATTTCTTGGATATATAATGAGGAAAGTGGTCTTCGAGAATTTGGCACTATGACGGCGTATTGAAGGCAAAAAGGACGGTGAGAAAACGCGAGAAATCTACCTAACAAGCTTGTCTAAATATTGTTATCAGAATAAGAACAGGGGGAGATAGTAAGAAAACAAGCATTGCTTAGAGTTACTAAGGACAGGAAGTTGTGAAGAGCCATGATCGATCATTTTCCGTAGGAACACGGTAGCAAAGAAGAAGAATCCCTACCATGTGTACTGATTCCAATGTGCGATTGGCTGTAACGTTTTGTTTTGTTTTTTTATTCTTTTTGGATGATTGATTTTTTTTTTTTTTTTGGTAACTGTCGATTTTAGCCATTGTAAAGAAGGACATATTCATATAGATGTTTATGTAACCAATGATATCACGGGTAGGATTTATTAAAGCATTACCTCAAAACTAATGAATCTATAGATATTGACATAGTGAATTATGTCGAAAGCGTTGAAATAATGAAACGATAATAACAGTTGTATTTTAGTACACTCTGCATATGAAGCCGGCGTACAAGTTTCCAGCACGCATAATGGGATTGTCTAGTTTCAATGCTACTCCAATTCTTCTGTGTCACGAGGGAGTGATTTTCCCGGCCAACAAATGAAATATTTCTGGTTGGTTGTTTTTATTGGGGTTTTTTTTTCCTATGGGTTATTTAATGTCGAAATCTAAATATTTTGTACTCCATTCTTTTTTTTCTTTTTTTAAGATAATAATAGTTTTAGCGATACAAATCTTACTAATTAACCATAACTGGGGAGAGAACGGTGGATTCATACCTTTCTCAAGGGTAGTTGTGCGTAAGGGACTATGACAAACTCAACTGGAATTGAAACTTGGCACTCCGATTAATAATTCCAAGCCATTATCCATTACACCATCTGCATATCTAAGGTTATCGCACTTGGTCATCCATCTAGATACTGACCAGAGTCGATGTTGCTTAACTTTGGTGATCATAGAACTATTTCTGGTAATAAGATAAAAATAACGAGATGTGAAGATTGAAAATTGTAAGTTTTTGCTTCAGTGTTTTGTCCATACAATGAAAACCAGACGAAAAGAACTTATTTTACATAACAGTGGTTAAAAACTACAAATTTTACTGAAAATATAGGGATAATATATAATACAGTTATTTACAAGGAATATTTTTCAACCTACCGTCATCAGATATCAATGGACTGTCATAATTTGGCTTGTGTATGCAAATCATAAGAGTAAGTATAAAAGTGGAAGAATTATCTATGTGTATTTATTTTAAGTCTGCCTGGAAAATATGTATGTCACTCATAGTGCTTTGATGCAGTGTATATGTGTGTGGTTAAGTAGAGGGTGATTGTGTGTGGACGTGTGCATGAGATGTACAGTCGGAGAAGTTACGAGAAAGAAGAAGGGGAAGCGCTGAGGGAACGCGCTTTGACGCCTTGTTCGATGTGCAGATTACGAAACAGGTGTGTTGACAATCTCTTCGGTCGCTTGCTGTGCTCAAGCGGCGCTCCTTGATTGCTGATAAAAACATTGTCGAAATGAAGAGGAAAACGTTTTTCGACCCAGTCGTTTGCACGTAGACAGTCACCGACGAAAACAAGGGAGAATCATTTTTTTATCATTGTCCAGCCACAACAGCCCACAACCCCAGATCCTTCTGGAAGGAGGCCAACAATAAGAAAGGTTAAATCTCAAATGCTTTTTCTTATTTAACAAGTTACCTAAAAAAAATGCCTTCTTTATCTAGAGTGATATCAGTCTATCTGTCTGTCTATCTCTCTCTCTCTCTCTATCTATCTATCTATCTATCTATATATATATATATATATATATATATATATATATATATATATATTGATAAACTGATATCAATATGCGTCTGTAGGTGAGAGTGAGAGAGGGTCTGAATAAAGAACAAATAATAAAATCTATAAATTTAAGATATTTCATTATTTATTTAGCATCAGACATTTGTGATATACTCAAATTGTAAAAACATTTTTTTTTTTAATTTCCGGTTGGGTATTTTAAAATATTAACAATAAGATAAATTAAGTTACCTCCCTTACATATTCTTAACAGTAAATTTTTAAATTGACTATAACAGAGCGCGTTTCATGCACTATTTTTTTTAAAGCATTTCACTTCAAGCAAGGCGAGAGTGCCACTAGCATGCAAGGGGGTTACAGAGAGCGAAAGTAAGAGTAAAGAGGGGATGTTTGAGGAATGGATAAAGAGAAGGACGGGGATCATAAGTCAAGGTATCAGAAGATGTCGACTGCAAAAAAATTCACAACTATCAATTACATTATTTTTTTGTCCTAGGAATTCACCCCTGAAGATGATCTTGGATGAGATTGAAAGTACTTGGGAAAATAAAAGAAATTAAAAAAACTACGGCGTCCTTGTTAATCAGTTTAATAACAACCCTAATAAATTGATCCGTGAATTTGAGAGGATTAAAATAAAAATAGAGACACACACACATATAGTCATCCACAGACATACTGTTTCGATGTATCACAGCTCATCAGTGTGGCTAGACGTCTGGTTGCCTCTAGCTAAGATCGAAACCCAGCTGAATTGGCGTTAGTCGGAGAATCTACCCCTCAGCTGTTGACGCACGGCAGGGATGAAGGTGAATTTAAGCGTATTTATTTTTAAACGCGACAATAACTGAGAGAACTCGATTCGTTTTATTGAAGAGAATTGCATTAGTCGCAGTAATAGTCACTATTTACAAACTCACACTTCTTCCCCAGAAAGCTGAACCGAAATAATTTTTCAGGAGCATCTCTCTCTCTCTCTCTCTCTCTCTATATATATATATATATATATATATATATATATATATATATATATATATATATATATATATATATATATATATATAGCTCACGCTAAAAAGTAATGCCTTGTATTTTATTATGTTGGTTCACAATGTCAGCGGAAGATGTTGCTGTGCCCGTACAGTTGGAACAATTCAGGTAATAATTCATTTTTCTATGTCATTGAATTTCTCCAAGCCGAAAAAATGCTTACTAAACGTTTGCGGATACCAAACAGTGGCTGTGATTTACACTTTTAAATAAAGTGTACCTAACCATTAAGTCATACTTAGCTTAAAATTGGTTTCTTTGATTGAAGAATTCAATACACGTTCTATTCCAATTGGGTAGCACTTTTTCTTTAGTAGAACTTTTTTTTTTTAATTTAAAGTCTTTCACTGTATTAAAATATACACGCGAATATGCAAACGTATGCAGTTTGAATCAAATTGAAATGGACCTCTGTGTGGAGAGCATTATTTTTTTCTCTCTGGATAAGCCGAAACGTGCCACTCTTTGAAGTTATTTTTATGACTGCTTGTGTTTAAACTGAATACATTTTCTAATATTTAAGTTTTAGATTTGAAATTTGATCATTTTGTCGTCAGCGAAGTGACGTTACCGAATAAGGGATAAAAATAATCCAATGCAATTTACATTCATTTACTTTAAGGAATAAAAAGAGGAAATATGAATGAATTAAACTACTATATATTTAACAAAATACAGCAAGCTGATAAAGAAGTGTTTAAGTAAGCCTGAAATACGGATAATTTCAATTACAGAGTCAGAGATGTTAACAGTACAACTCCCGAGTAAAATAAAATATCCATATAGAAAAATAAAGACAAAATTAGGGACGCATTTTTACAATGATGTTCACTCGGTACAATGCCCGAGAACCATTCAAGTTGGAATGTTACAGAGTAAGAGGCATAGTTTATGGGAATATGTGGGAAGATAACGGTTAACCCTAGACTTGAACAGGTTAATGATCAAAGAAGAATCCTCTTGGTAGTCGGTTAGCTCACCAATGAATGGGAAATGAGGGTGATCGCTGCAATGTGCCTGGCATAGTTTTGGACGGTAAGAACTGATGGAATTAAGGAATGAGGTTTGACTGAACACTTTCCAGGGATATAGCAATAGAGTAGCGAGAAGCTTGCGACATTTCATCTCTGAGGAAAGGGGTTGTAAGGTGGAAAATAATTCGTCACCTACAAAGACGCGGAAACGCTTTTGGATTCTATCGATAGAGAAAAGTGAAAATTGAGCCGCTCTTACCAATATATTACAACAATTTGACCAGATCTGACTCTGGAGACACGGATAGCAGCTCGGATTATGGAATCGGAGTGCCGAGTTCGAAATCCACTCGAATCCATTACATTCACTTACCTGCTAATACCCTTGGGAAAGGTATGAATCTTCTTCTTCTTAAAGCTATGGGTAAATAGCAGGACAGACCAGGTTCTATAGCCTTGGATGGCAACTAGTCTACCGCAGAAAGAAATGGCAACCTACTGCTTACCTTGTATCACGCACGGCACATAAATGATAACAGGAAGAGTCAGCCAATTTGCTTTCAGCCCTTGACTTGGGCTACTTGTGCATAGCTACACTTCGCATTTTCTAGAACGTTTTCGCACTGAACGCAGCAAGTGTCCAACTGCACTGTAGTCGTGGTTACGGTGAGCTAGGAGTGCAGCACATTCAAAACTGAACCAAGGCTGACTGTTCGGTTTGGGATGGAATTTTTTATGGGCTATAAAACTCTGCATTCCAGAAAGGATCCATTCTTAGACGAGGGAAGCAGCTTTGGTGGCAGTATGTTTGAAGAAAGCTGAGTGTGGAGTTCTGAAGATATCCTAGTCTGCTTCTCACTACCTGTTTGGAAACTTCGTAAACCACTCCGAAGGCGAAACGCTTTTTTTTTCTTCAGATTATCTCCCTTGAAATAGTTGCTGACATCGAATTTTGAGATCCCGCTTTGTTTATTTACAGCAGTTTGTATAAGCAAAAATTTACTGCTTTGGTTTTGTGTTTACATATTTATATATTGTATTCACGAGATCAAGCGTCCAACGAAAATATTACAACTTCATTTGCTTTTTGACGGAAAAAACAGTGAAACTAGCTTCAGGCAAACAGTAGTTGTAAGTTTCAAAGTTTCCATCAAGTTTCGAAGCATGAAACTAAAGTTTGCCCAAAACAGCTGTTGCTACAAACTTTGGTTTTAATCATATGCCGATAGAACTATTCTAGTGTCAGGGTATTTGCTTTAAGGCAATGGTTCCCAAACCGTCCGGCGCGCCTCATAGAAGTGGCGGAAGAGAATAGCAGGTGAGGCGGAATTATTGAAAGGCAGTCAAAGATTTAGAAACAATTCATATACCAAAAATAAATATGTTTTCAATATTTCATATATGGATTACTTGTAATTGCATGCATGTGACCAATTTTATCATTGAGGTATTTTTGCATTTTATCAAATATTAAGAATATAGTAACTAAGGTCAGAAAATTGGAGGAGAGAGTAATCAATGGCAATGTTCTGACTTCGAAACCGCGGTTACCTCGCTTTAATCATCGCTCTGATTTATATTTTTAAATACACTTTTTATCACATAAACTTTGGTGAGACGCGAGCAAATTTTCATTCCGAAAAAGCGACCCAGAAAATCAAAAATGTTCAGGAAGCACTGCTTTCAGGTTTAGCACTGCCATTTGTTTCTCTTAACTCCAAGATAGGACCTTACTTAATCATACGCTTTTTCGTTTCCACCATTGTCGCCGCCATTTAATATCGTAACTTATTCTGTTCTTTTATTAAGTGCCTCGCCATCTGTTTTGTTGGGTGAACTTGATATAAATGATAAAAGAAACCATTCAACCACTCTTTTCTTCTCTTTGGCATCTCAGCTTCAACTCGTTCAGGCAAGGATGTTTTAGACTAACCGATGATATAAAACGGATTTTCTTTCCTTTTTTTTTTTTTTTTTTTTTTTTTTTTCCGTTTATCCGAAACAAAGATCTGGTAAGGATCTGTCAAAGCAAGCAATGTCATGAGAGTAAATGTTGTTAAGAGGAAATATGTTCGTTCCATATCAGTCAACTCATTTCTGACAAGCTTGTCTCTCATTTCGTGATGATCTTAAAAATGCCACTTTCTTTTCTTTTTTGTTTTTTTAGCTCAGGTGCCGACTATCGGCTTCTTTGTTGATTTACGCTGTTTGACTTTTCAAGAATCTCGTACCAAATCTCGCTCTACTACATTAACTTCGCAGTCAGTACATCACGAATTGATAGATTACACTCTGTTATCGTCAGATATCGAATAATCGCTTTCATTTATTTTATTTATTTAATTGGAGAACACGAAATATATAAGTCAGTCAGTCAAATTCATTCTTTATTGTAAATCCAACTTAGGCACAAAATTTATTCTTTGCCCCTCGATCATTACATACAGTCAACATCTTTATTTTTATTTTCTTTTATTCTGCGATTGTCACGTGGGTGAGGAAATCCAGTACATCATGTCTGCTATCAATTCCTTCGTTTAACATATTTAAGCATAGTGTAACTAACCATTAGGCTACAGTTAGCTTAAAAGTAGTTTTCCTGGTTTAAAAACGGGAATACAGGTTCGATTCCCGTTGGGAGGTATATTTTCTCTAGTAGGACTTCTCGATCTCTAGGCTGGTAGTATTAATTTTACTGTTAAAAACAACCCCCAGAAATGTCTACGTGTATCCACTAAATGTAATGTTTATAATAAGAAGAAAACCTTGCTTCAAGAAGAATATGGTCATTGTTTAAAAACTATGTTAAAGATTAAAGAGTAAGTAAAATGTGTCTTGAAACTAGAAAAAAAAGATTTTATAAATAGATGAAGGCAAACGCAATGATTTCTTTATTGATCTACTCATCGTATTCTGGTTATTCGAGTTCAGATATACTTTAAAAAATTTCGTCGAAATTGTTTGTAGAAGGACCTGCGTAGGCTATGTATTTTGTATGTACGAAAATTCCCATTGCTCTCTTTAAATAAAAGGAACTAAATATATAGTTGGAAACCCGTTTTGAGTGAACGGTTGCAAACATGATAAACGTGTCGGTAATGCATATATTTTTTTCTTCATATTGATTAAGGGAACGCTAAAAGCAAAGACGATGTTTGATAAAATTTATGAAAATGTTTTGGTTTGAAGTACTACACGTTTTGAATGCTTTCCGAGATTCAAAAAAGGTGAATTTTACTCGGAGACCAAACCACGTAGCAGCAGATTACAATAATTGGGAAGAAATAACTTACAAGTTCTTCTGAACGATTACTCTATTAAAATTATTTTAAATTAGTTTTAAAACTTCCTATCAATCACTCAACAGTTGTAAATTTTTTGCAAAATATTGAGAAGACCTCTAAAAACGAGAAAATATCATTCGATTACCTATTATTAGTCAGATATATAGGTTTGTATATGATAACTTTCAAAATAGAACCGCCATAAAATGAACAATACCTCGCACCTGAATTTCATTTCGTGCAAGACATTTTCTTAAATGTATGGAAGATTGTCATTGATATTAAAAGTAGATTCGCGACGATAGTCTGAAGCCTCAGAAATCATAGGTCGATCCAGGACAAGATTACGTCAACCAATGCTTTTATCCACTGGGCTGTGCCTCCCCTAGGAAGTGTTGATAACCTAAAGAATTGTGTCCAGCTCTGCTGGTCACAGAAGTGGTGGATAAATCTTGGAGAGTTGAGTTAATAAAAGAAAGATATCTGAAATTGAAATATCCAGAAAAGACACGCCACATGGAAATAGAACAATCTACTGCAGTGAACGAAAAAATGTCCGGTTCGAAATGTCAACATGTATTGCCTGAAGAAGGCCGAACCGTACAACAGGCGAAACGTCATAAATATGACAACAAAAATGAGAACAATACTCCGAATAATGTAAATAGTGTAAATAGTTACAATGGCCCATGTCAGAAATCGACAGATCTTGGAGAAGGCCGGAGCGTACAACGGCTGAAACGTCATGAATATGACAAGAAGCATAAGAACAATAGTCCGAACAATGTAAATAGTGTAAATAGTTACAATACCTCATCTCAAAAATAGACAGATCTCGGAGAAGGCTGAAGCGTACAACGACCGAAACGTCGTGAATATGACAATAAAGATGAAGACAACGACCCGAACTATGTAAATAGGGTAAATAGTTACAATATCTCATCTCAGAAATAGACAGATACTGAAGATGGCTGGAGCGTACAACGGCTGAAACGTCATGAATATGACAAAAAAGATGAGAACAATAGTTCGAAGAATGTAAATAATGTAAATAGTTACAATACCTCATCGCAGAAATGGACAGATCCTGAAGAATGCCGGAGTGCATACAACTGCCGAAACGTCTAGAGCTAAAAAATATTTGGAAACCACTGCGTTTGGTGAATTCCGATCTGAACTTTTCCCTGTAACGTTTGATTTCTTCACCACTGAATTAAGTGTATTGACGATGAAGGAGATTATGTTAAAAAATAAATATTTGTTGCGTAAAAAAAAACAACGCTTATTTCATCATTAGGCTACTGATTTACTTACGTAAATAATTATATATTTACAAATGTCCGTGTCTGGTGTGAGGTGATGATTAACAAGCTAGTCTCGTTCAACCTTTGACTCGTATTGTGAGCATGATCCTTACAAGCTGCTCTGATGTCCTTGTGCCAGACTAAACTAATAGTGACAAGTGGATGCACACTTTCAAATGCTTTCACAAAGCCAGAATTGCCTATCTCCTTCACGCTGTCTTTGTTGCCCTTACTTATCTACAGTCAGTTAATCCTTTTCTTCCACAGGATTTAGTGACCGTGACGACATAAACGGGAAAGCATCTACCTTAATGTTATCCGTTCGACACCAGGTGTAACTTTACAAGCACCAGATTTGTCTATTATAAATATCCACCCAGAAAGTGACTCATGCTTCTGTTCTGGAGCCAGACACGCTAACACCATTGATATAGCTTGGGTAACCATGTCAAAAGAAGCAAACAAGATTTCGGCTTAGAGTTTCTTTCTAAGGCTTTCATCATTATCTTACTGTTTAGCATCAAACTCATTTTTTTTTCTTTTTTTTTTTTTTTTTGGCGCATGCGCGGAACATCTACATACACTTACATGCAAAAGCTTTATGAAAAATAATCTACTCCGAGAGTTGTTCTGGCTGCTTGAAATGATTACGTTTTTAACTGAACAGATATTCAAAAACAAAAAAAAATTCATTTGCGATAAACAGACGTTTTGTACTCTGAACGAAGTAAACCGGCTGAGACGATATGAAAAAAGAATAGTGAAGATAAGAATATTTAAAAATCTTCACTTAATACACTCATTGCCGTCTTTTAGGGCGCCTGTTCTGATATGTACCGACTTTCCCACTTGAGTAGGATTTAACAAATAGTCAGTATTTACGTGGGGTCCTACACATATATATGTGAGTAAGGATGAAATTTATGAAAATGTTTTGGTTAGAAGCAGTACACGTTTTGGATGCTTTCCGAGATTCAAAAAAGGTGAATTTTACTCGGAGACCAAACCACGTAGCAGCAGATTACAATAATTGGGAAGAAATAACTTACAAGTTCTTCTGAACGATTACTCTATTAAAATTATTTAAAATTGGTTTTAAAACTTCCTATCAATCACTCAACAGTTGTAAAATGTTTGCAAAATATTGAGAAAACCCCTAAAAACGAGAAAATATCAATCAATTACCTATTATTAGTCAGATATATAGGTTTGTATATGATAACTTTCAAAATAGAACCTCCAAAAAATGAACAATACCTCGCACCTGAATTTCATTTCGTGCAAGACATTTCCTTAAATGTATGGAAGATTGTCATTGATATTAAAAGTAGATTCGCGACGATAATCTGAAGCCTCAGAAATCATAGGTTGATCCTGGATAGGATTACGTCAACCAACGTTTTTATCCACTGGGCCGTCTATCCCCAAGGAAGTGTTGGTTGAAGTAATCCAATTACTTGACTCAAAGAATTGTAAGTTCAATACCTGGTCACAGCAGAATTGAACAAAAACTTGGACAGCTGAGTTAATAAAAGAAAGATACCTGAAATTGAAATATCCAGAAAAGACACGCCACATGGAAATAGAACAATCTACTGCAGTGAACGAATAAAATGTCCGGTTCGAAATGCCAACATGTATCCCCTGAAGAACCCCGGAGCGTATAACAGCCGAAACGTCATGGATATTATTAGGTTGGTGCAAAAATAATATCGTTTTTTGACGTTAAAAAATACGTCAAAAAACGATATTATTTTTGCACCATCCTAATACAACAAAGATGAGAACAATAGCCCGATCAATGTAAATAGTGTAAATAGTTACAATACCTCATCTCAGAAATAGACAGATCCTGGAGAAGGCCGGAGCGTACAATGGCTGAAATGTTTTTACGTGTGGTCCCAAACATATATATGTGCGTAAGGATAAAAACTGCCAAGTCCTTTCAACCAGTGTCTCGCAGCCATCAGAATACTCAGCCCTTCTCATTTGCTACGATGGGAGATATGTTGCCGCAAGGTCATTATTTATTTCGCCCTCACTATCGTATGATGTGATCCAGGAACTCTTTCACGTGGGGTAACCATGCCGTAACATGTAAGCAACGAGAAAATTTTAATAAAAATGGAAACAACGTACTTTTTTTAATCAAATTTACCGCAAGCAAGGCAGTAAATCCACTAAGACAGGTCTGGGTCAATAATATTGCTGATTCTTCTTTGGATATTATCAGGAATCTCTAAATATATTGCAGGTGTGGCAGCAATATTCTAAACATAGAAGAATGGCAAATTTATAGATATGTAAGATAGATTCCGGAGAGAAAAATTGTCTATCCTCACAGAATGAACCAATTTTCTTAGCAGCTGACTAAGCAATTAATTCAATGTAGTTTTTCCTCTTCATGTCAGCTGAGATTATTAACCCGGGAAGGGGGCAACGAGTCACTCTCCTGGAGGTTAGCATCAGCCATAATGATGGAAGGCGGAGCGGGGTCTCTCAAATGATTAACAGGAAACAGTTTTGTTTCAGAGTCGTTAAAATTAACATTCAGAAAAAGATAATTAAAATTTCTTGGACACGTAGTAAGGAAAGAAGTCTTGCACACAGGATATATTGAATGCAAGAGGAGCAGAGGGGAACATCAAGTAACCTACCCAACGAGATTGTGTAAATGGATAGCAGAACAGTAACTGGAAATGATAGTAAGAAGACTTGGAGCTACGAAGGATAGGAAGTTGGGGAGAGACGTGATCCCTAACGCCCTGAAGGAATACAGCACATAAAAGTAGTCTCAAAAGAAATGTTTTTGCTACAAATGCGGAAATATTTTATGAAACAGTGACTCCCCGACTGAATTGCTTTAGTATAAAAACGAAGTCAATTGGGTCCTAAATGATTGGGCCTAACTGGACCAGGTTTTATGACTACATTGACAGTAAAGTCTAAAGTAAAACCGTCAAGGTGGTAATCCGCTGGTAGAAGGGAAATTAAATAAATAAATAAAAACTTTCGGGATAAAGTGCCACTTAACCGGAGGTTCGGAAACCCCAATTGCAGGATTATACACGCATGATCACAGTCAGAATGGACAGTTCGGAGCTGCTCGCGAGGGAGTGGCGAGCTGCACCTCGATATGTACAGATGGACAAGCGGGGTGGTAGGTGAGAGTCGAGTGATAGAAAAAAGACTGTTAAAGAAAGAGAGATATATTTATTACTGACAATAATTTTGTAGGAAAACGTCTCCGAGCTTAATAGATATTAAACAGTGTGAAACTCCGTGCGCCCGCAGAACGCTGTGGAAATTGTAGAAAGATTTACTGAAAACACCACATTGGCAAAGCAACAGTTATTTACTAAGTATAGCTTAGTTTTAGCATGGCTGTAAGTACGAGGCACACAGTGATGATCGTGGTTTGAGAAATCAAGCAAGTATGATTAAAAACTGTGCCGTACTAAGTACAGACTAAAGAGATGTCCTTAATCATGGACATTTAAGTGAGAACAATTTATAAAGATTTCATTTCGAAATTCCCTTACAATTTCCCGGATTAATAAGCACTTGAAGAAGACCAGAGATCATAACAGCCGAAATGTTGTGATAACAACAAAAAAGATGAGGATAATAGTTCGAATGTCCTAGATATTCAGACAGATAATCAAAAGATAGTAATTACCAATAAGAAAACTGAGAAATGCTTTCTTTTTTTACGAGTAAATAGAGGGAATCTTGGAACTTCGTGCTCACAAAAAAAAAAAAAAAAAAAAAAAACAGTGTCAAAAGGACAGTTATTTCCTGGACACCACAATTATTTTAACTACCTTCAATCCTCAGGAATGGTTTTTGTTTTTTAAAAAGCGATGATTAGAATCGCAATAAAATCTAATATATGAGGAAAATGAAGTTATACATTTTTTTTGTTTTTGAGAATTTATAACAAAAATATTAAAAACTATTTATTTGTTTATTTACAAGATTAATTTTATATTTACAACATTCTAAAAACTAATAGAATGCATTAAAACTCATGCAATGCAAATAATTATCATTTACCAATTTATAAAGAAATAAATATGAAAGCAATTTTTATTCATAAATTTATAAACATTTACTAAATTATTAAAATATGTGAACCAACTACAAGAAAATCCTTATTACTGACCATTTTATAAAGTTCGAATCAGTTGGCAATTAGCCAATGTTTTGCCAACCATTCCAATAAACAATAAAATAAATAAATAGTGCATACAATCTAGTAAATAAATAGTGTTTATTATTTTTGTTGTAAATTCTCAAGAACAAAGAAAATGTATAAATTCATTTTCATATGTTTAGGTTTTATTACAATTTTAATAATCTCCTTTTAAAGCAATAAATTTTGCGAAGCAGTGAAGGTAGATAAAATAATGGCGGTGTCAAAGGGAAAATTGTCCTTTTGTCAACTCTTTTTTTTTTTTTTTTTTTTTTTGTGGACACGAAGGTCCAGGCTTACCCAAATAGATTTGTGTACGTGTGTTGTGTGTGTGTGAATATACATAAATAATTTGTCTAATAGTTTCGAAATATTATAGGTGACTTCTACTGTGAAATACTTGCTTATAGACAATCACTATTTGAATAAAAACTAAAACAAATGATGTCGCTTAGATCTGAATATTTCGACGTTTATTTACATCATCATCATCATCAGAAACGACTCTTCATTCATAGAAGTAAATAACAAATGAATGAATAGAATAAGAACAGTGGCTAGATGGTGAATCGAATTATAAACTCAACAAATAAATAATGTGTTGAATTATATAAGCTTAAAAATCAACGCACCTCGGGCACGTGTACTAAATCAGGGACAACGAGAGACTTTAAAAATCCTTCAGTTTGGAGGTTCACAAAAGCACAGTATTATAATGGTATTATCTGCATTGAACAGAAACTGTGGGGGGTGAAAGTTAAAGAAGGTTGTTGTTTTATCAATAGATTTGATAAATATGCTCCTTATTGTGAGAATAATCTGGTTACTTCGTACATGAGAACAAAATCGACCTCACACTGACAACGTCGATATAAAAATATCTAAATAATATTAATTAAATGAGATAATGATTAGCAAAGCTAAGCTCCCAGCTACCACGGAACGTTCTTGCAAAGTTACAGGCGCGATGTATTTGGGTTAGGGGAGATGTGACGCTCTGGCGACGTTACTGTAACTTTACAATCAACTATTTTACTAACACCAAATTGACTGCTAATCACCAACGTTATTTTATTTACTTATTTATTTTTACAGTGTGGTTCTCTGTACAAGGCTCGGGAGCCACGAGCCCGAGTTACAGAGTAAGAGGCACATTTCAGGATTTCTTATGTGAAGAAGATAATGGTTAACCCTAGATATGAACAGGTGTAATGTAGTTCGTCTGAGTACATTCCATGGAAATAGCGCGATAGAGCAGTGAGAGGCTTGCGACGTTTCCTCTATGGAAAAATAGGGTGGAAAATAATTCATCACCCACAAGGACACGGAGACGATTTTTGATTCTATCGAGACTGCAAATATGGCAGCAGAACTCCATTACTTTTAGGCCTGATCTGGTTCTTGGAAAGGTAGAGGGTAGCACGTGGCGTCAGGTACTTACTGGAGCGATACATGGAACTGACCATTTTTCCTGGATCTTTAGCGATAGATCGTATGTACGATTTCCACTTTAGATCTTGAATTCAGTTTAAGGCCCAATAGTCACTCAAGGTACGGGGCTTCCCTGGGAAATGCACGTTCTGATATCTTCCAAGCATTTATTCTGTGTTTGATGTTAATGTCATGTTACAAGATAACGTATTTGTAACGTTACAAAGTAACGTTACGGGCATGTTGTGGGAAGCCTAAAAAAACACGTTTTTGCCACCAAGTGCAGCATTTTAAATATCCGAGAAGTGTTTTAACGAAACAGAAAGTGAAAAGCCGAAGATGTCTTCAAAACGTTAAGCAAAGTATTAAGAAACATAAAAAAAAAAAAAATATCAATTCTCCTTTTTGGCAATGAATGCTAGGCAATCTCATCACAGATGAAAATGAGACTTGAAGCAACATAAATGTGGTTCTACAGAAGGATGCTGAGAATACCATGGACTAAACATGTGTGCAACGACGAAGTTTTAGAGAAAATGGAAACAAAAAAGACATTGATACCTAACATCAGAAAGTGACAGTTGACGTTTCTAGGGCATATAATGAGGAAACAGGACACGGAAAATTTAATACTCACAGGACACATTGAAGGCAGAGAGACAGGGGAAAACAACGCATAATCTATCTAGCGAGCTTATGTAAATGGATGGTGGAACAGGGATTAGGAGAGATAACAAAATTTATTCAGAATTACATTAGCTTTTAGTAGAGTGTACGGAAAATAATGACGTATTTCACCACTGTGAATTATGAGTCAAACAACAAAGGCAGAACCAAGGTTAGGTAGGCGTAAACTATGTCTAGAATTAGTTTTTCAACTCTTTTATCTGTCAGTGTGTTGTTTATAGTGGATTTTAGAGTTTAAATTGGAAAACCTGTAAATAGGGAATCTGGATTCCTCATGAGTTTTCATTTGAATACTGAACACAACAATCTTTTAACCAGAAATGCCAATTTTCATTTTTCCGTCACATTGTTACATTGCTTGCACATGGACTGAAGACGGAGAAGACAATGGTGATCACACATTGAGAAACTAGTGTCAATACCAAAATCAAGACTTCATCCATAGAAGTTATTGTTTTGTGCCTGGTGGAATATGAAAAGTGTCGTCCATTAAGAGCTAGGGGAACATGGAAGGACCATCACTGCAGACGTTTGTAAACAACTTGAAAGAGTAATGGAAGAACTACGTCGAAAGTGTCCCCCTTTGGTAAATAGAAAAGATGTTATTCTCCAGCATGACAATGCAAGAACACTCTCTTCAAAACAAAACCAAAAAGAAAATAAGATCTTTAGAATAGGAGGTTCTTCCCCGTCTTTCATATTCATCAGTTTTAGTCGCTACAGATTTTCATTTGTTTCCATCAACATAACATTTCATCCGTAGCAGAACATTCAGAAAACAAAGAAGTTAAAAAGAGTCTTGCAAAGCTTTTCGGGAAAACATCATTATTTCTTTAAAGATGGAATCGAAAAATGGATTTCTCGTTGTGAAGCAGTCTTTGAAAATGGAGGTGTATACATATTTGATAAGTAATATTTAAATAGATTTAACTTACATTTGGTTATTTTTATTACTATAATTTTTGCTAAAACGTAATTACTTTCCGAACACATTAATATATTGCCTACTAATTTTGAAAGCGTCATCATCATAAATTTTATTCGTGTAATGTTGCATGTTGGAGGCTGAAGAATAGATTAGCCGAAATACTGTGGTGATACATTAGGAATACAAAGGAGATCCATTGTCCGTATGAAATTTCAACAACTGCTGCAAAAGATTTTAATAAGAATTTCTCCCCTTTTCCTTTGTTCGATACCCATTCTCTTGTTCGACACACATTCTCTTATTCGACATCCATTCTCTTATTCGACAGTTATTCTCTTGTTCGACACCCATTCCCTTTCTCTATTTTTAAAACCCTCTCTACTCTTTTTTTCTTATATTTTCCTAACCCTCCTCACTACCCTTAGTCCACCTTCAATCTTGCATTTTGTCAATCATTTTTCCTGTACCTCTATATTTTCAAATTCAAATCAAAATATTAATAGCAACAGGTAGATTCACCTATCGCCCAGTTCACCCTCCTCTCCGGACTTTTGAACAGATGTAGAGGCTTATCTCTTGTTCCTGGTTTAGGATTGGGTTTCCGGTTCCTTCTATAGTCTATTTCAACTCTATGCTTCTAACGTCTCCGTCTGAACTGTGAAATTTATATTATTACCAGGTTTCCGATTCCTTCTAAAGTCTTTCCTTCTGTTTCACTTCTAGTTGCTCCTTGCGTCTTAGTGGCGTTATCGCCTTGCTTGGGGTGAATTGATTAAAAAAGAAAAAGAACTACATTTCTGCCACTACCCCACCAAAAAAAAACAAAAAAAAACTACAATTATATCGTTGTTAATTTAAAATTTTCTCTCCCCATTAATTTTTGTCTGATTTTTTTTTCCTTTCTTCTTTCCGTTAATCCAAAACGCTTTTTTGTGTCTTCTTTTGTTCATTTTATCCGGATGCTTGATATTTCTACTTTTTCCTCTTCTTTCTATCTTTCTTCCTCGGATTTTTTTTTTTTTTTTTTTTCATAAATGAATGATGACCTTCATCTATGCTTCAGTTACATTCAATACCCGCGAAAAGAGAAAGCTGTTCTTTTAACAGAGACCAAAGACGATCGCTCTTACAAATATCACTTGATAAATTATCTTTCCATTTTCCGACTGAATATGTTAATGTCGAGCATTTAGTCGTCAAACACGACCTCTACAAGTAGATCTTTAAAAAAATAAAATAAAATAAAAAGAGAAAAAAAAAAACGGACGGTGACTTCTTTTCATCCAAGTGATGAGATGTAGAGCCACGGCAGGGTTATTTTGGAGTGTTGGTGGTGGTGATGGAGGTCGCATAAATAAATATAAAAGATAAATAAATTCAGAAACTGAAGTTTCGGCCCGAATTAATTACATGTTACTCGGAACTCTTCGAAATCGTCTCTGAGTGGATCAATTGTTTGTTTAGGTGTTTAGTTGTGGACTTATCACTTCTCCACGACGCCGAAATTATTTAATGACGGCTCTCCTTGACGACCCACTAATGGACAGTGGCGCTCCGATATTTATTTGATATACAATTAAACGACTCTGTTCCGTACTTCTCACTGCCCTCTCGCTTTCTAAGGTGAATGTTACTCAAATAGAAGTACAAAGAGATGGCTTTTTGTTTTCACATTTTTGTTCTTTTTCTTCATTGAATTTAACATTTATATTTGCGTCTTTCAAACAATTTTCATGCTGAAGGATAGAATAATTTTAATATATATTAATAGCGCTATTTTGTCTGTAAGGTTTAATACTTCATTACTAACAATCACTTTAAAAATGTCCAGTGTAATATATTATAGTAAGAATTATTAAATGATGTATTTCTATATAAAATACGTTATGTGTTTTATATATATATATATATATATATATATATATGTATATATATATATATATATATATATATATATATATATATATATATATATATATATATATATATATATGCCCCATTATATCAGTAAGACTTGCATTGCATTAATCCTTCCTCATCATCAAAGCAGTTACAATTTGAAGACACTGTAAATCAGAATGATTTCTCATATTCGACATGGCTACTCTTTTCCGAGCATGTCCATCTGCTCAGATCCATTTCCGTTTCTTCAACACCCACAGATCCAACCTGTGGTTTATACTGTTATACTGAACGGACCTTAGTTACTGTTCGAGTATGGGACTCACCATGGCTACAGACAGTTTGGGATTCAGAGCTATGCTCAGGGCTGGATTTAGATGAAGAGTGGCCCTTGTGTGCACCCTCCATTCTCACGAGTTGAGGAAAATGAAAGAATGTTAAAATAGATTGTGACATCTATCAGAGAGATGAAATTTGCATTATTCCAAAATTTTAACACATCAGCAGATAGCTATTAAATATCAACAACTGAGCACAAATATTGGTTTAGTCAGTGCATAATTATCAGGTATTTTCGTAGGTGAGTTATTTGTTAATAAAAATTGTTGTTTTTTTTTTACTTTTTTTAATAAAAATATTTTATTTTCAAGTTATAAAAATGCCTGTCGATGGTGACTAAGCTCCGGAATAATCATTTAAAAATGTTATTGTTAAATTATGTATTATTAAATTATATAATTATTATTATAATAAATATTATTTAAAAAACATCTGATAATTATGCACCAATCCAATAGTTATTAATTCAAAAAATATTAATTAATGTATAATATTATCGATAACTACATGTACAAGAACGTCGTTTTTGATAAAAGTTTTAAAAAATAACCATGAATACGTAAAAAAAAATGCGTATATTGTCGAAAATTCCTTTTTCCACAATATAGCTCTTTGTACTATGTTATAATGCTTATTACCTGGACAAGAATAATACTATTTTTTTTAAAAGTTAAAGTATATTTAATCACATCTCCCTAATATCTGTCGCGATCTGTAAATTAAACAACTGGAGTGAAGCGGAGGATGATGATGGGTGTTTAAAATTTCTGAAGGGTTATTAAGACTCTACAATGCGTTATCACAGTATGTGTAAAAAAAAAGGTGAGGGGCCTATGACAATGTCAAAAATATTATACACTTTGGCTGCAGGCCCCTAGGAGGCCCTGTTAAGCCTATAGGTACATCCGGCACTGGGTGTCCTTTTTCAACCAAGGCTAAAGAGTTTTGCCTGTTATTATAGTTAACCCATAGCTGGGCATTAATTCCTGACCACTGATAATTTCATTTTTTTTTTATTGCTAAACATTCAAATTGGTGTGCTAAAACTTGCTTAAATACCCAACTTTCGAATACAAGGGGGTGTAATAATTGGAAAGTCGAAATTTTTCGGTGGGTCTTAATAAAAAGGAAGGAAGGTTCAGAAAATTTACGCAAAAATAAAAGGCCCCCCACCTTTTCTCTTTGGCATATATGAGTACGAAATAAAAGATTTCAAACTTTGTTGCGTAATCATCAGATTTTCCTCTAAAAATATTTAACATATTAGTCCAAAAACAGAAATGAATTATTTAGGTACCTTCATGAGATCGCTAAAAACAGAGCATAGTATGATGAAAAAGACGCCAAATTGACGAAAACAAAATTTTAACGTCTAAATGTTTATGTTATTATTAAGAGGAAAGAACAAATTATTTTTTAATTATTTTTTAAAATTTTCCCTCTTTTTAGAACATTCTAAATTTTTATTAAAAAAACCTTGTTTCTCTTCGTGTCCGCGGAACTACTAAGTAACATAAAATTTTAGCGCGTTTTTTTTTTCTGTATAACAGACATTAATTTTGAAAATCTTGCAGAAATAAAAATAATTGTCGGATTTTAATAAAAGTTTCAGAAACTATTCACAAATGATAGAACTTATATTAGGTTGGTGCAAAAATATTTTCGTTTTCTAACATATGTTACGATGTGAGAAAACGTAATTATTTTTGCACCAACCTAATAAATATGTTTTCCTTTTTTAAAGTCATGGCAATTTTTTTTTTTCGTATGAATTACCCCTACCCCCTAACTAATTGTACGAAAACTCTATAATTTCAATTTTGGTCAGATTAGTGATTATATTAGTTAAAAGCACAAGACTTTGAGGAAACCAAATCATTTTTTTTTATTAGATTGGTGCAAAAATAATGTCGTTTTCTCACATAGTAACATATGTGATAAAACGACATTATTTTTGCACCAACCTAATAGTTGGACCACCTCTAGCTGAAAATCATCTCCGAATTGTAACATACAAAAATTAATAAAACAAAAATATTATTTAATTTCAAAAGCTTTTAATTGCTTTTATTTATTTTAATGAACATGGACAATATTATCTGAAAGCAAAAAGATATTTCGATGAAAATTGAATTTTTAAAACAATTATTTGTTATTTATGAAATATTTTATTATTTTTACATTAAATGTTGTTAATTCTTCTAAAATTAGGGAAAAGTTTGTACAATTTAACGAATGTTGTTATTAAGTAGATATATATTTACAGATTATAATTTCCAAAGCTTCTTACAAACTAACGAACACCAGTATATATAAAAAAAAATATAATTTGTGTCAATAGTATGAATGCAAATCAAATCTACGGAAGACTGGAAGGATCATGCGTGCAATAAAAAAAACGTTACGCGGATTGAGTTTCTGTCTAGTATTTAACTTAAATACTGAATTTTTAATACAATTATTTATTTCTTTAATTATAATAGATTTTTACATTTAAGTTGTTAAATTAATATAAAATTAGTTAAAAGCGCATTCAGTTTCGTAAATGTCCTTTTGAGATAGATTTATTTTTGCGAAACACGTGTGGAGAATTTAATTTGATTTTTCAATTTCAACTGAGAAGGGTACCTACAAGTATCAGTATCATCTTATGAAATTTTAATTTGTATTCTATGTACACTTCTGATAAAATTTCATAAGAAAATCCACTTATGAAATTTAATCTCACTCTCAACAGACTTATTTTAATGTCTTCATAATATATTTTCCATAAAGCATCATAGGTGAAAGCTAGGTACAAAAAAAATTAGAGCGCTGAAAGTTTTCCTTAAAAATAACGAGGTAAATAATTTGTTCATTTAAATCTAAATAATTTCACTTCTCTCCTTCCGTAGAATAAATTATCCTCACGTAAGCTATCAATACGTCATGAAAATGTCTTTTGTCACCTGTCAAATGTTATGACATGCTTTGTTTTATTTTCAGACTACATCTTTTGGGCGCAGAAACTAAGTAATACTTGTTTCAAAATATTTTAAATAAACATTATAATTTCTGATTTACTTAAAATAAGTTTTGAAAAATTATAATTGATTTTTAAAAGATTTTCAAACTGAGATTTTAATTTTTTTTATAAAATGGAAAAAAATGGTTGACATGATTGATTATCTGTTAATTTTGCTGACTAAAAAAAAAACAATATTCTTAACGAAAATTTTGAACGTGCTAGGAACGATTAAAAAATGTAAAAAAATACCACCAAAATACTTTGATCTTTCCTCTTAATAATAACATAAGCATTTAGACGCTAAAATTTTGTTTGCGTCATGTTTGGCTTCTTTTTCATCATGCTATGCTCTTTTTTAGCGATCTCATGAAGAATCCTATGCATTATTAATAAATTAATAAAATAAAGTAACGCTTTGAATTAAAGAAGTTTTAAAGTCAGTGGGTAGATTCGAGAAAAGCTTAAATTTGCCGATGTTTAACAAATTCAGAAGCAATTGCTGCTAAAAGACAGCTATGATTCTTGCTACATATTTTCCCCCTGGCAACAGAATTGATGATGTCACTAAATATAATCAATAGAGTGAATGGAAGATTTGAGGTATTTTTAAAATATGATGACAATAAAATTACATAAAGAGCTATTGTTGAAATAATTCATAATGCATTCCTATAGTAAAATAAATTATTTATCTATTTATTTAATAAATCCTATCAGTTATGGGCCAGGTTGAATAAAGAGCTCGTCTGAAAACATTTTAACTAAGAAAATTATTTTAATGCTAGGATTTTTTACAACACGCTGACACGTGTTGAAATCTTCACAGTATCTGATATTGTTAAAGTTATCATTAACATTTTTGTCGAAATTTAAAAACTCTACGTTTCGTTCAATTTCAGAAACAAATCGTTGAATTCTGAATAAGCTGATTTTATTTGAAAAAATACACTGACAAAAACACTACTTCGCGTTTTAATCATTTCTTTAATTTCATTTAATTTTATAGGACTTCATCTAAACAATATTTGTTAAGGAAATTTCTTTTGTTCCTTTTGAACAGCGAAGAATAAATTCTTAGGATTTCTTTCAAAAATGTATCAATAGGTACCTTCGAATGTTTTATTTTGAGCCGTCGATCACTAGAAATGGTAGCCAATTCTTCTTCTTCATATAACTGAAGTTATTTCGAATCTATTTCACGGCCTACTTAAAAGAACGAGTGGGAATCACTGATATAGATAATGTGTAGTAAGGAATATAAACGATTTTTCCTGTTTAAAAAATTTCGATCCAAATTGTTGGATGTGTGGTTAGCGTAAAGGTTATCGGTGCAGAAAGTGGAATCTTTGAGATGAGTGCGAATTCTGATCGCGTCTGTTTCTTTAACTTTGCACTAATGCCCTTGGAAAAGGTATGAATCTATCTTCCCCTAGTTTAGGTGTCGGCTCGTCTAGAAGGACAACTCTGATTTCAAAACCGTTGAAATCAAACAGAAAATCTGGAGTGGAGTTCCTTCCGGGAAGGCATCTCTAAATATAACGCCTCTCTTGTTGGGGTACATGTAACAAAGCCTCTATGCACCTACACCCGAGACAGCATCACTCTAGTCTTACAGCCCGGTGATCGTGAGCATCCAAGAGGCTATTATTATTTCACGAGATACCTGAAAACAAAATTTAGTAAGTTTTTAGACAAAAGAATTTAATTTCTGGCTGTTTTTCTCGGATAAGGATTTATCATTATTTGCACTATTTATATCCGGACATTTGTCGTTGTTGTTATCGCAATGTTTCTGGTTTCCTCAACCGCATGTCCTGCCGGACTATGGCCTAGTGGATAAAAACGTTGGTTTGTGAATTTGGTGGCATAGTGACTGTGAGTTCAATCCCTGGGTCGGTCAGTGTATATTTGCATTCAGTGGAAACGGGAGAGCAATAACTGAGCTAAATAATAAAAACTGGACGATAACCCTAGATATCGAGAACTGTCTACCCCAGTAGATTAAATAAAGGGTTCAGTTAAGAATTCTTTGTAGGTTACCCAGATCGGCATACACCTGAGGAAGGCCGGAGAGCACAACGGCTGAAACGTTGTGATAACAACAACTAGGATGAGGACAATAGTTTGAATATAAATAGTTTTTTAAAAAATTTTAAATGTCCTTTCATAATATGGATTATTATATTTGTTTCATGTTATAAATTATAGATTATATATTATATTTCATATTATCGATACGTAATACTCATTGAGATTTAAAGTGTTTCCAGTCGACTCTTTTGCTGTCGCTTAAGTGACTGCATGTAAATGAAATCTCAAGTATAGGAGTCTAATGAAGATAACTGAGAGACGCCATTACACTTTATTGCATAAAATAACAGCAATCAATCTGTATATTTCTTTGCTTTTTCGTTAGTCATATCGTACTTTTAGAAGGGTGAAGTTGTACTCACACTAAATGATACATAAACTTGTACCTATATTTTGAACATGTCTTCCTAGAAACACAGTAGATGTTGTTGGATTGAATGAATTAGTAATAATCGATCAAAAAATCACTGTTTTCACGGGTCTAATTAAGGAGTTTGAAGGACCAAGTAAGTTAAATAAATTCTTATTTGATATCTCGTTTTCTTTTTTCTTTTTTTTTTTAAAAAAAAACGATATCCCAAATAATTAAAATTTACTGGATTATATTTAATTATTTAATAACAGGGCTTGACTTTCTTGAAAATTGATTAGTTGGTTGATTTTGTTTAGCGGCATATCGATACCTCTGTGGGTTATGTAATGCCGAAATATACATATTTTGTACATAATTTTATACTTTCAGGTTAAGGTTTTTTTGTTTTTGCTTTTTAGATATATAATTTTTACTATAAAAATGTATCTTTATATTTATTTTAGTGTTGCATTGATTGTCATTTTGTTATAAATTTGTATTGTTTCTCATTTTATTTTAAAAAAATATACTGTTAATTTCTGTTTAGGAAGGGTCACTATTTGCCCATAGCTGGGACCCTAACAGGTACTACCACCACGGGTCAGGGTGAACCTGGGAACAACAGCAATTAAGAGGTGGTTCCATGCTCTTAAAAACGATTAGACGCCTTGCTGCCGGATGTTGTTTATCGTATTACCCAGGACGCTGAAAGTTGGTATATAGTTTCCTAGTGTGCAGGTAGTGTAACGGATATCGGCACAAAAAGTGGACTCAGAATAACTGAGTTATAATTCCGGGCTAATCTGTTTCTTTCACTTTCACATTCATGACCTTGAGAAAGGCATGAATCCGCCTCTTCTCCCACTAACTATGTGTTAAAAAGAGAGTAGACTGGACTCTCTAGTTAAAATGTTCAAATGAGTTTCACTCACCAATTAGTTCAGACATGTACAGCTAGGGCTTGCCATTCTGCGTCCGCTGGGCCTATTCATCCACATCTCCGTATTCCATTCGTAAAGAAGATGTTCAGCTCAGAGAACTTTTCTCTCGAGAACTGCTATTCTGCGAGAGAAACTCCCGCGTGGATTCTTCCCTGAACATTAAAATTTCTTTAGGTCAAGAGCCAATACCTATCTATCCTCTTTATCCACCTAACAATTCTTATATTCCCTCTACCAAGAGTGCTTGTATTGGTTGAAAATTAATATAAAAACGCATCGATTAGCAACCAATCTAAGAGAAGGAAAACTCTGAATTCTAAACCATGGTGAAGGCAATGGGAATCCACTCCACTATCTTTCCCACGAATGCTTTCCCCGAAGTTAAGCAACATCGAGCTTGGTCAGTACCGAAATGGGTGCCGGCTTTGGAATACCAGGCACTGTAAGCTTGGATGTGCAGGTGGTGTAATGAATAATGGCTCAGAATTTTTAATCAGAGAACAGAATTCTAATTCCCGTTGACTTGCGTGCAGATATCTTTGTGAAAGGCATGAATCCACTGCTTTTCTCTATCGTTAATTAGTAAGTCTTGTATCACTAAACTATTATTATCTCCCCCCACCACAAAAAAACAACTTACAATCTAAAAATATTTACTGGCTTTAAATAACCTTGCAAAGGGTTGATAAGCCCTAGGGTAGAAAACGAATCAATTAATGAAAAACAAGAATGCTTGGCGTTTCACACATAATAAAGAAGGGGAAAATTGTGGAGCCATAATCGCCTACGTTCCAAGGAGGCAGGGTTTTATGAAAAAAAATGTCAAATAAAACTTTTGTTTACGCTTATTTTTTTATTGCAATGTTTGCTTGTAAGTGTGATTTCTGATATTTTCGATATCTATTTGTGCTCAGTTAATTATTAAACGTTTTGTTTATTTTCGGATTTTTCTTTTTGAGGAGAGAAAATGTTCGTCCATTTTGTTATTTCTTCTCTTAGGAACGGGATATTATTATTTTTGCTTAATGTTTGTTTATGGTGGAGGTGTTGTTGGGAAAGGGAATCTGTATTTCTTGAAAAATACTGCCTCTGAAAACGAGATGTTGTCTCTCCCCTCTCTTTCCACTGTCGGGTTGATCCACCCTAACTTCTTTCAGCTTTTTTCAGACCACACACAGGAGAAAGTACACTGAATAACCTTTGTTCCTCACCTGACTTGCTCCTTAAATGTCTCCATTATGACAAATCTGCTGAAGGCAATCCACCAATTGCAATATATTTAATTCAGCAGAAACAAACCCAGCAATGGTTCTTCCAAACCGACGACTTTATGCGGATGTAATATAAAACGAGAAAAAAGAAAATCTATAAAGAAAAATTAACAGTTTAGTAGCTGTATTGATTTACTTTGATCTCTTCAAGAATTCTGAAAAGTAAAAAGCTTGAAAAGCCAAGATATCAGAATAAAAAAGAAAACTGGGAGAACACACCTCCCTCTTCTTTTGTCTGTTTATCTGTCTGTATCCCTTTTTATCGCTCTCTTTCTCTTTCACTTTCTGTCACTTTTTCCATCTCTCTCTCTCTCTCTCTCTCTCTCTCTCTCTCTCTCTCTCTCACTCACTCATTCACTTACTCTTACTTCTTTCTCTTATTTTTCTATGTCTCTTTTGTCTGTCTATCCTTCCATCACGGTATCTCTTTTACTCTTTCTCTCCCTTTTTGTCCGTCCATCCAACATCACTTACTCTCTCTCTCTCTCTCTCTCTTCTCTTTCTCTCTCTCTCTATCTCTTTCTCTTTACACCCTCATTTTATTTCTACCCCTCTCCTTGTCTGCTTGTCTTTTCCTTTTCAGTCTGTATGCCTATCTCTCTTTTGCCCTCTAACTTTTTCTCGCTCACTTTTTTTCTGTCTCTAAGACCTTCTTTTTCTTTCTCTCACTTTTTGGCTGTTTTCCGTCCGCCTCTCTTTTTCTCTCTTTTATTTGTTTTATCCCGTTTATTTATTTTCCTGTTTCTCTTTCCTTTTTGTCTGTCTGTCTCTCTCTCTCTCTCTCTCTATCTTTTCGTTTGTTTGCCTGTCTCTCTCTCTCTTTCTCTCTCACTTTCTCTATCTCCCATTTTTGTTCGTTTCTATTTCTCTCTATTTGTCTCTCCTCCTTTTACTCATCTGTCCTTATTTTACACTTTCCCTCTTTCTCTCTCCCTCCCCCATTTCTTCTGTTTGTCCGTCTATGTCTCTTTTTGTCTGTTTGTCCATCTCCCTCTCTCGCACTCACTTTGTTTAACATAGCGCCATAATTATTAATTTCATCTCACTAATGAAGTGAGTTCGATCCTCACTTGATACTCCACATTTTGTTAACTCGTACCAATTAAAACAAAGTAGTCTGGTAACCGAACATACTTTTGTCTTTTCTCTTTTACTTGATTACTTTCTGGGATAGGTATTTACACAGAGTGGATTAGTTTGCAACAAAGCCACAAACACACAGTAAGTATCGAACTTACTATTTAATATTGAATAGGCTTGTTAACCAGTACACAACAAAAATTAAGGATAGTGCGTTAGTGTTCCGACCATAAAACCAGACGCAACTTCTTCATAATACCTTTACAATAGCCAGATTAGAACGAAAATGATTTATTGCTACCTTATCTGAGCTAGAGCTGCCCCAATCCTCACTTACCAGTCTTGACAGAGTTCAAAATCCTTCACGTTGTCTTATGAACGCGGACTTATTTTCAGCCCTACAGACGAAACGTTGCAAGCCCATCGCTACTATATCGCTATATCCACGGCAAATGTTCAGAGCTAAATTACTTAGTTTCACCAGTACATACTAAAGCTACAACCCAACATGCTAAGTACATAGGATTGACTCATCCTCATTCCATTAGTAAGGAGGAAGTTCCACTCAGACAGCTTCTCCTCAAGAAAGATTACTTTCTGAAACAGACTCCCGAGAGGATGCTTCTCCGATCACTACAATCTTAACCACTTAATGTCAACCGTTATCTATCTTTTGTAAAGTAAACGAACACTCGTTGTCACTTTTGTGATGCCAACAAATACTCGCTGTCACTTTCATAATGCTTATTGTAGTAGAGACTTTGTAATCGCAGATACAACTATAGTACGCCGTTGAACAATACTGGTGTCAGACGCCTTCGAATATCACTCGCACTAATAGTACTTCCTCGATAATACTCGCTCGACAAGTAACCCGTGTAGTGATCCGAATAGGGAAATAGTATAGGGAATAGAGTAGAGAATAACGGTCCGTATAGTAATGGAGGATAGAGTAGAAATACAGAGATATTTATTGTACAAAAGATACAAATACGCCGCGTGGGCAAAATTGGGAAGAAAGATGACTGGCCTTCAGCTGTCTTACTTTTAACTTAGCTAGCCTCATTTACTGACCCAATCGTCCAAACATTATTCCTTTCACCAAAATATCTCATCCACACAATACTGTCATATACATACACCACAATGGCCACATTCACTCAAGGAAATCCTACTTAATCCCCATATGTACAGTTTTTGTGGGGGTTGGGCCGATAAAAAATTTCCAAACTAAAAATCCCCAAAGTTCGTGATATAAAAGAGTAGAAATGCATATCGTTAGTTCTCAGCTACTTCCTACATATATCCGTTTCCTCTATGGTCACGTGGTCTACATAATCCAATAATAAGATCGCCTGTGTTTATTCAATGGCGATTTATGTTCAAACTCAAGTGTCGGCAGCGACACGTTATTCCTATATAACACTATCCTACATATTCTCGTGATCTGAACTCACTTCATCCTCCTGTTCCTACAACAACCTCACTCAGTAGCCGTCTACCTTGGGACTTGTATTGAGTAAAGAAGGGAATTAATAGGTGACAACTGATAGCTGACATCCATTAGACATGGCACGTGGAACTAGAACAATCTACCCCAGCGAACGAAATAAAGAGTTCAATTCGACATTCCAAGCCCCGAACGGCCAAGATGAGAACGATAGCCCGAACAATGTAAATAGTGACTTCCTGATTGTATTTCCTAGTTCCTCATAGAACTCTTCTGGTTGGTGCATACAATATTGATGTTCATTGGTGTACAGCTCAGGATGTAGCCAATGTAGCGTAAAATTAAGGCTACTCCATGTTTAAGTTGCAACTCATGTCCGCTGTGACTGTCTCCCCGAAGCTAGTCCATCTCACCTCTGTTAATCCTATCAGATCCGACTGGTAACTTTTCAGTTTGTATTCAAGTTCTATCACTTTACCGCAGGAGTGTGTGAACATTCCATGTACCAATGGTAACCTTCTCAGATAGCAGCATTGTAGGTGTTTCTCACTTCAGTAGTTGACTTATCGCCTCCAACCTGGTGAACGTGGTCGTTATTGACCCGGGCCTCAACCGATCCGGTATGGTGCCGGCTGTGATTGAGTCTCCCATGTCTTTTATGTGGGCTTCGGGTATTCCTCGGTGGTGCCAGTCCTCTCTCCAAGTATCCCACTGAGGAATAAGAACACACTAGCCCTTCACAACGTTTCGCCCGCCAGCAGAACCGGTTACTGGGGTGTGGGTGGGTTAAGAATCCGGACCCCGATATGATAGTGGAGTGTCAGGTGAGGACCATGCTCTCGTCCATCCCGTGGGTTACTGCTTCCAGGTTTACACTGTACCATCACATACTGATCACCCCATACAATACTTCTAATAAGTTCATTTTAATGGAACCCGGAAATGTCAAGAAGAAAAACGTTGTTTCCTGAAGAAAGGAATTTTTTTCAGAACTTCATTGAAATTTTTCATCCTGTTCACTGTTTGTTCTAAAAAATAAATATATAACATTAACTCGAGCAAGTAGTGCTTACTTACCTGTTACTTACATCTTGCATTTTACTTGTTCAAATTAGTTGCACCTCACTAATCGGCCTAATGATATGTTTGTGTCGAATATCTCCAAGTCATAACGAAATTTATGACGTCTCGTTTTTTAACAACACGGCCAATGAACAAGTCTCTTGTGTCGGCCAAAGTTTTACTCATGATTGCGATTTTCAATAAATATACAACATAGTTTTAGATGTAAAATCCTTGACTTACCAAATAGAAGTTTCAAATATTTCTGATTACAAATAACATGCACATTTCATTTGAATTATGTTATAAATTCATTGTGTAATTTAACCTAAGAGTTTATTATATTTATTTAAAACGAATGGATTATATCAATAAAGAGCATAAAAAAAAGATGAAAGGAAAAATTGAATAATTACAATGGTTCATCTGAAAGTGATGGAATTATTATTAATCCATGTGGTTATTACGGATATACATATATATGCTGGCGCGCGTGACCGAGTGGTTAAATGTTATTTTTCCTACCATAAAACCGTGGTTCGAAGCTCACTATAACCCATTTGTGAAGGAGGTGGCTTCTTGATAATATCGGTCTTGGGTGACGAAACCCAACGAGCTGCATTGTTGGGAAGTTATTGAAAACCATACGACGAGTCTACCGAAGCCTTGTTAGTGAAAATGGATAGACGAAACTGTTCAGAAGCCTACATGGCTCTGTGGATGCTAGACAGACAGAAATGTGCTTGAGCAAGCGACTACAACAGGGATTAGCAAACCATCGATAAATGAACTATTCAAAAGCCTAGTTGGCTGCGTGGATGTTGAATAGAGGCAAGTTTCCTTGAGCAATTGTCTGCAAGAGGGATTAACTGTTCAGAAGCCTAGTTGTCTGTGTGGGTGTTGAACAAACAAGCGTCTGCAAAAGGGATTAGCTAGCCAACATAACAGACATACTGGGATACGAGCCACCATCGAAACTAGGGGCGGGGAAGGGGGTAATACACGACATGGAGTTAACGTTACCTTCGTTTTTTATTCTTTAAAGTAAATATTTATGAATGCGACTAGTGTCAGGGTGGAACTATTATGGGACACATACATTCATGTAGACTGTGAAATTGTGGGCACTTACTTCGTCATTATTGCTTTTATCAATTGAAGTTGCTTTCAACTCTATACCACATCACAAAAGTAAATAAAAACACACTTACACCATTAAACTGAAGTGCCAAAAAAATTAGAAACCGCATTAAGTTGGATAATTTCGGCGAACTCCACTTGCAGAAATAGACTCATTTGGGTGAAGCATGCTTAAAATAACAGATAAAGAGGTAGTGCGGCAGTGACAGTGTAGCTGTGGCAGCCATGTGACGTGACCAAGATTTAAAACTGTCTGACACGGGAATGACGAAAGACGTATCACTCTATTCCCAACATGGTAATCGTTCTAACTTTCCCCATGTAACAATACCGCGAGTATGCCAGGAACATGAAAACTGCGGGCACCCACAGGTGATGCAAGAACGGAGATCGCTGGCGACTAACAAGGATGGTAACCGCCCAACGAATAGGAAAATCCCAATTCAACGGTGGTACAGCTAAAAAAAGTGGGGCTAGACAATCGACCATAGCCGGCATCATTGAGTCGATATTTTCCTTAGCTGCAGAGTATGCACTTCGTCGGGGATACATACAGTTTTTAATTCAGAGTTTTCTTTCCCTCAGACCGATTGCATCCCAAAGCTATAGAACCCAATCTGTCCTATTATTTAACCCATAGCTGGGGGAGAAAGTTGGATTCATACTTTTCCCAATGGTATTAACACATAAGTGAATGTGGAATTCGAACTCGGCTCAACCGATCCCTCAGTTCGAGCCGCAATCCATTACTCTACTGCAAACAATCAATTAATTTATAGTTGTCCTTTGGATCCGAAGAAAACTTTGTCTTGCAATTAATTAGTGAATGAATTTTCAAAAGAGACCTGTTCGAGAACAATTTAAGGTTGGTAAATCGATGCACTCGCTCGGCTTTGGAAATCTTTATCCGGTGACACAAGAAATCGTTACAATTAGAAACTTCCAGGCCGCAGTAAATGACCAGGACTTCTACGTACCCCATCCATGGTCTGATACACTCCATATCACTTGCTGCCACCACATTCATGACTGTTGAATTTGTAGTAAATCTCATTCTCTCACTCCGCAAGGAATCGGTCTTTACATGCAACAGGGCTGACAGATCCGAAATTATCGAGAATTTAGACCTGTCATCTACCCTCGCCTTGGTTTGATCGCAACTCGGTTTACCAATGTGTGGCCGCTGTTGCATGCAAACAGCTATTTGGAATCACAGGTGAGAGTTAGGAACTTCCAAAGTAGTACAATTATTTGTCCATCCATGGTGTTATCCCTCCTCGACACGCCAAACATTTCTTTTTACATTGGACCGGAGCAAACGAATCGTCGTCAAATATACCAATTACTACTACAGTAAGTTCCCGGTTTACGACAGTCCCGACCTACGTCAATTCGTGGTTACGACGTAAACTCCATTAATCTTGTTTCGACTTATGCTTTTTCCTTCGTACAGAAATAAGGAAATTTTCTCGTTAAACTATGAGCTGGTGATTTCCCGATAAAAAAAGAAAAATAAACTCGCATTTCCCCGCCCCCAGATTTGCTGCTACTTCCGGTTACTGCAAGAGAGACAAGATCTTACGCTACGTCATCTCATCTGCCGAGAGCCAATGACATTACTGGCAATAAATATACAAACAGCTTAATTTCATTTTATGTATTATTTTCATTTCATTTCATTATATGTATTTATGTCCTCCGTTATTTTTTTCCCCTAATTATGTTAACATAAGTCACGGTGGAGTAATGGACAGCAGCTCGGTTTGAGGAATCGAGTTCGAATTCCAGTCAAATCCATTACATTCACTTACGTGATAATATCCTTGGGAAAGGTATTAATTCTCTTCTTCTCCCCCCAGCTATAGGTAAATAGTAGGACAGACCGGGTTATATAGCTTTGGATGGCAACTGGTCTACTGCAGGAAAAAATGGCAACCTACTGTGGGAAAAAAAATCTGCCTCGTCAGTTATGTATCGAAAGATATATGATCACCTAAGCGTGTATCACGCATGGCATATAACTGACTTACTGATGTCATATAAATATGTTATTATGTTCTAGATTATTACTTTATTATTGGATTAGCACTGGTGAGTGACATAAGTGCTTATTCGCGGAAAATCGCGACTTACACGGAAATCCAAGTAACCGTCTACCACGAGTCTTGTGTTGAGTGAATATTAGTAAGAAAAATATAGGCCAGAGAAAATCACCATTTGACCATAGAAAACTGGCACTATATCACTTACATTTGCAACTCTTTTTGTCTGACAGTCGAATACGCGCGTGGAAGACACTGAATGAGGTTATAGATTCAGTCTGTCAGCAGGGTTATGAGCAAGGTGATGTGACTCTGTAACAGTATAGGAATCACACGTTAGACTGTTTTAACAGGTGTGATATCGATAGATATTTTTCACGGTGATGATGGTTCGTTATAATAACGCAATCGGGTGACACGAAACCTAATCAAAAGTCCTACAAAGAAATTATTACGATATATTGATAATGATTGCGCGACCACGTGTCTTGATAGAATAGCAAAATTTACACAATGAATCGCGGTGTCAAACTAAAAAATAATCAAGCGGTTATATTAAGTTGGATAAAAAAAAAATGTTTCTTTTATAGTCTCCCTTTACTTTTTTTTCAAGTGTCCCAAACTGAAAGATGAAAAGAATTTTTTTTTACAGGAGAATAAGGGAATAGGAAATCAGTTGAAAATTATTATTTTTAAAGCTGGTTATAAGCTAGATCATGAAACTGTGCTATTAACTACTCTCCTGATGTTTAGAATAATTTTTTCCTTGACAAATGAACTGGCAAAAATGTATCTTTAATGAAAGCAGAAAAAACTCAATATCGAACCCGGTGACCATGGAAACCCCAGCTGCAAAACCCGACTCCATTTTTTCAAGTAGTCTATTTCTCTTCACAATTTGCAAATGCATTTGGGAAATATCAATATAGGTTTTTCAAGTGAGATCAAGTAGAAATTTTATTTGATACTGACCTACTCTTTGGTTGCTGTATCGACACCATTGCGTGCAATTTGTTCTGAATGAAAAATGGCGGGCAGAGACAAGAAGTCATAAAGTTCACGTTATTTGTCGGCTGCTTTTTTATTTATTTATTTATTTATTTATAAAAAAAATAAGTTCCTTTCGTCCCAGGTTAGAAATACAATGCTATTTTTTTAGGTAAATATTAATTTACTTTATTCTTCTTGAATAATGTATTTACAGCTTTTTTATACAACTTTTTCTTATGCTTTAATTTTTCAGTTCTACTTTTCTACATTATATATATATATATATATATATATATATATATATATATATATATATATATATATATATATAATTAATTTGTAAAAATATGATTCCATCTAGATAATGAAAGAAAAAACCCAGATTACACCTTCATTTCCAACCTATGTGTAAATAAAGCATTTCTTCAGTGAGTTATTCTAAAACATCGCCTGAGAATGAAACTGTACTCTAAATTTTAAGTTTAATATTGAAATTAAACGTTAGGACTTCAGTCAAGTTTCGGAACATAATAATTTCTGTGTTGCGATGGAATCATATTTTTTTTAAATAATTGTAATTTACGCTCTACTTCTGTATCGAGCACTGTTTTTTAAAAATAAATATCATAAGCACTAAAGAACTTTGATTCATTAATCTGTTCTTTCCTATTACATCAATATATACACACACATATATACATGTGTGTGCGTGTAGAGAGAGAGAGAGAGAGAGAGAGAGAGAGAGAGAATTAATACAAATATATATAGTTTGTCACTTAGACTATTGGTGTTGCCTTCAGCATCCCGACTCCACAGTTTCGTAAAAACGCCCTCAAGAAATCACTCCATTCACTCGTAAAGATATATAATATATATATATATATATATATATATATATATATATATATATATATATATATATATATATATATGTAATTAACCTAATAAGTCTGATGAAGTTGAGCCTACATATTATTATTCTAGGTACCGCCTCGAACTTTCTAAAAAAATAAAACCTACATTTCAAATGCCTTCTTTGAAGTTAAATTTTGATTTTATTTGAAAGATAATGGTTTAAATCTAATACGAATTGAAGGAAAAATTAATATTTGTATATAAATAATGTTTACGCATTTTTAAAGCATTGGTACATTTTTGTCACACATCGAATAGCCATTGAATACAAAAAATATAAACAACAAATTTAATTTTTTTTTTTTAAATGCAATATTTGTTCTTGAAATGTGTTTCGAAGTCTATTAGTAAATGTAAGGATTAATTAACTGGAAGTAATGTTTACCTTTTATTAAATAGAGAATGAAAATAACTTTTTATTTACGCACAGTAGCCAGTGAAGTTAAAGTACAAAGTAGAAATACTGCAATTTCAAGCCTCTTCGAAAAAGTATATATCAAATTTAAAGGAGTACGGAAGACCAGCTGTACAATAATCAAGAATTTGTTAATTATGTTTAAAACAAAATTTTCTTTAAACACCACTAATATTATCAATCTCTCCCTCTCTCTCTCTCCCTTTCTCTCATTCTGTCTCTCTCTCTCTCTCTCTCTCTCTCTCTATATATATATATATATATATATATATATATATATATAACTTCAAACATTTTTTTGCTCATTTGAAATTTTGTCTCAATTTCTGGGATAAGGGATTATCATTATTTGCACTATTTATAGCGTAAATAGTTTTAGCATTATGTCAGTAGTCCTGTGCTCTCGAGAAATCTTAATAAAGAAAATGTGTTCACCGGCAGCTTTCGAACCTCCTCTCCGCTACCTTGTAGGAGAAACCGTCGTTTGATCCTGCGTACATTGGAACCGCTCAGACACAAGATGCACAGTAATGTTCTATTTTCTCTTTTACACACCCGGGTTCAGGTTTTTGTCGAAAAGCTCCTGTCTGCACATTTTCGTATCCGAAACGGGAACAAAGCGACTTTTAAATAATTAATGGATTTACTTTCAATCACTTCAACAGTTATTTATTAGTGGTTACCTGTGTTTGAAATAGATGCTCCGTTTTTATTTTAAACAGTATCTATTGCGTCTGTCGGCTTGTGCACCCCTGAAAACTTAATAAAGAAAATGTGCTTTCTGGCAAAGTTTGAACCTGTGACCCCTCCCCACCTTTGAAGGAGAAAATATCGTTTGATTCTGCTTGCTTTAGATCGCTTAGAACCTGTGGCCGAACGGGCTAAAGCACACCGCATCAAAGGTTATGTACTCGGTGGCCTATAAGACCCACCCCTATTCACATTTGATATTACAGTATTATGGAATTTGGCTTCGTACAAATGCGAGTAAATCTATAAAGATTAGTCTATCAGATTTCATAACTTTGCATATAAGAGAGGCGAGATATTTTTTAGCCATTTTCGAGTGGAGAAAAGATGTAGTTATATTTGCCATTAAATACAGTAAATGTTGTTTTTTTTTGTTTTTTTTTTTTGCTTACGTTAAGAAATGAAAAATGAAAGACTAGAGGAAGGAATAAAAGTCAAAAGAAATGAAGCAAAAACTGAGACAGAAAACATACTTTGGCGGTCATCTTGTTTTTTGCTTTAATTTTTTTTTTTTTTTTTTTTTCATACTCTTTTTGACCTATGGAGAGGCGTATAATCGGCCTTTAAATGCTGGAAACCATCGATATGAAATTCAACTTGTTCATTAACTAGAGATTAATATTTAACTTTGCTGTCAAATTCAAGTTATTGCTGTTTTTGAAAGGGATTCGCTTTTCTGTATAATGTTGGTAATTTTAGAACTGAAAAAAATTATTAACACCACATGAAAAGCGAATTATTTTTTAAAATTGACTATAAACTGAATCTGGTAGCATGGTTAAATAAAATTAATCTCTAGTTAATAACGTTGGTTTTGATCTCAATATGATCTGAAGCGGATCATACTTAGCAAATTCTCAAGTTTTTAGTCTTATTCAACGCCTATTTCATGTATAAATTTTGAGAAAAGTGAAACTACTTTAAAATAAAGTAGCAGAGCTAAAGTCCAGCCTGAACTTCCTGTGTTTAATATACGCGCTTCATTTTTTGGATTACATTAAGCCTTGTTATGTTTGTAAGCCTCATGCTATAAAAAATGCATTCCTTTCAATACGTGCCCCGCAGCACTTTGCTTATATACTCTGATATCATTCAGATACACGCTTAGGCGATCATGTATCTGACGAGGCAGATTTTTCCCGCAGTAGGTTGCCATTGCTTTCTGCTGTAGATCAGTTGTCATCCAACATAAGTGAATATAATGTATTAGCACATAAATGGAATGGACTGGAATTCGAACTCGGCTCTCCGATTTCTCAATCTGAGCCGCTATCCATTACTCCACCGTACTTATTGTTATTCAAGTAATCTTCTCGGCGACATAATTATTTGGTTCCACTTTTATTAGGTTGGTGCAGAAATAATGTCGTTTTTTGACGTTAAAAATACGTCAAAAAACGACATTATTTTTGCATCAACCTAATACTAAACTTATATATAAAAAATTACCAGCGGAATGTTTATTTAAACCGGCACGCTTATTTTATAAATTGAAAAATTCCCACTAGATGGCACCTGTATTTGCTAGAAAAGAGTACCTGTCCTCAGCCAAGATTGCTTGGTTACTGGCGTTCAACCTATATTTCAACCTGCCACGTGACAAGTCACAACTTATGACTAAATATGTTAAAAATATGCTATTACTTTCCCGCATATGTATTTCGTTTTCTAAATTGCAGCAGTTTTCAGCTCGATGAAAAGAAACGAAATCATAAAAGGTTCAAACATTCACATCCGTACTTGAAACAGGGAAATCGGGATTTAAATTTAAAAGCAGGAGAAAAAAAAAAAAAAGAAAAGAGAGAAACGAAGAAAAAAAAGCGCCCGGAAATCATATTCGAAATGTACACATCCTCGTCAAAAGTTATTTATCACCCTTATATGTTTTAATGAATAAAACGTGTGGGAAAAATTAGTTCCAACTAAATTTCTAAAATCTTCAGATATTCATAATTTGCTCTTTGATTCACTCTCAGAGGAAAGCTTGTTTCAGTCCTAAATTTGGAAAACGGAAAAAGGTAATTTCTAATGTAAATCCACACCACCTTTTAGAACGACAATTTAATTTCCACATCGATGCATTTCCTAGCGCATAACCTTCGTAGCATGTCTTATTATATTGAACAGTGATTATGCCTAAGTACTTTGCCATTAATGACTTCCCTAAAATATACTACTTTTTTCTTTTTAAATTCTAATGGCAATGCAAATTTATAAAATACTAACAGAGTGCCCATAAAAAATGATGTAATATATTTACGTATGGATTAGTAGTTTTACCTTCAGATATTCATAATTTGCTCTTTGATTCACTGTCAGATGAAAGCTTGTTCAATCCCAAACTTGGGATAAGATCGGTCAGATCTGCATTTTGCTTAGGATCAAAGTGTTAATTCCAGGCACTTCTGCCTCGGATCTGTGCAATCTATTGAAAGCGTTACACACACAAACATATGTGTGTGTGTGTGTGTGTGTGTGTGTTGTCATCGACTTTATCTTGTATCCCAAAATTTAATTTCTTCTTTGCTGATCGCTTCCTTGATGAGGATAGCGTTAATGACTAAGTAGACCAATTCTTGCATGGAAGAGTCGATGGCATTGACTACATGGTAATGTCGGTGTAGGAAGTGGTTGATTTTGTTGAGCCTTTCTCTCTTGTCGTTTGACCTCTTCCTTTTCTTTTCCGGTGACTTCGAAGATTTTAGGCCTCCGATGGTGATAGAATACCGCGAGTTGTTACGGTCTTGGGTTTGTGTTTCAAACGATTTGGGCTCAAGTTTAGTGGTTTTCGGTGTTTAGAGTTTGTTTTTGTATCCTCGAAGAGGACAACTCCTGGTCTTTTCTCTGAAGTGCGTTCACTTACTAAAACTTGACGTGGAAACCTTGACTCTTCAATTCTTGCTACATATCCTGATCATCGAAGATGGTGTCTCTTGATCAGTATTTGGATGCTTTGACTGTTGGTTCTTCCCAAGACTTTGATTTTGATCACACAGTGTTTCTATTTGATGTTCAAGATTGAACGAAGCTTATACTGGTAAAAGGGTTCTAATTTTTGGATGTCATGGAGTCCAGGTTTCGCAGCCATATATCAAAGTCGAAATAACAACAGCATTACAGACCATCATTTTTGTTGCTAAGGCCAGATCTTTTTGGCTGAAAACGCATTCAATTAGCTTTCCAAATTTCCTGTTTGAGATTCTAATTCTGTATTTCACATCCCTTTTCTGAGGTGCACTTGTTTGTTAAAAGGTTGCCTAAGTATGGAAAATGCTCTACCAGCTCGGGGTGTCTTCTCCTAGGGGACATGACCGTCTGGTTATGGCCAGACAACCGATAAGCAAATATGTGGCATTAATTCAATGATATAAAATATATACGTTACGCAAAAACATGGTATATATTAACTACAAACTTCCATAACCAATGTACTTGATAGAAATCTAATATCAATATAGTAATTATCGCAAACAGAGACATTAACCATATAGAATGTAAATGGCCCCAGAAATATATCAGTGAAACATGCTGAAATTTGGCAATCTTTGTCCTTCGTATCCGCAAAAAAACGCTGTTATCAATATTATTGATATTATTTTAACTTCCTTCACTCCTCGGCAATGGTTATTCAATAACCATTAAGACAATAACCGTTATTGTCTTAAGAAGCGGCCATTGGAATTGCAATAAAAACTAAACATATGAGGAAAGTGAATTAATACAGTATTTTGGTCTTGAGAATTTACAAAAAAATATTAAACACTATTGTTTATTTACAAGAATATTTTATATTTACAACATTCTAAAAACTAATACAGTTGCATTACAATTAATTAAATGCAATATCATTTACCAATTTATAAAGAAATAAATATGAAAACATTTTTTTTCATGAATTTCTAAATATTTACTAAATTATTAAAATATGGGAACCAACTATAAGGAAATCCTTATTATTTACCATTTTATAAAGTTCGAATCGATTATCCGATGTTTTACTAAACATTCCAATAAACAATATAATAAATAGTGTAAATAAAAGATCTAATAAATATTGTTTATTATTTTTGTTGTCAATTCTCAAGAACAAAGACAATGTATAAATGTACTTTCATATGTGCAGACTTTATTACAATTTTAATCATCGTTTTTTTAAAACAATCCGAGGAGTGAAGGTAGTGAAAAGAATAGATGAATATAAAAACAACTTAAAATGAAATAACATCAACTTTAATGAACTTGAATGCCACTGAAACTTTGTGATCACAATTTAGACCTGTAAAATAGCGTTTTAATAATGATAATAAAATGAATATAATTTATTTTACTCAGATGAAGGTGCGTTGAAAATGCCATAATTTATAAGCCCCCACCTATTAATATACGACTAGTTTATTTTAGCTTATTGCTTGTTTTTACTAAATTACGACTAAAACAATGTGGGATATAAAAATCTTAAAAATAATGAATATATAAGTAAATAAAAATAAAAACTGATTTGAAATGAGTTAAGATCTAATTTCTATAATGCGAGTAAAATAAAAATCAAACGTTCAGACGATTAACATAAATCGAAGTTCTGTCTTGGTAATGTAGATTTTGTTGAAATAAATATTTGTTCTGATGAAGCCGATCCGTAGGCAAAACTTGTCAAAATAGAAGTTTTCCAAATTGTCATATATTTACTATGTTAACACCTTCAATAATTTAAGATCAGAAGCCATGCCTGGTGCAACATCAGGGAATTTATTATTATTATTATTATTATTATTATTATTATTATTATTATTATTATTACAACACTTAGAGAAGAACGCAATTTAACAAAAGGAAAATAAAGGACACGTTGTTTAACACAGTTTAGCGATATTTTGACAGTATGTCTTTCTTCTAGTTATGTTTAAAAATTGCGTAAAAATATTTACAAGTTTTGTACAAACGTCGCTTGTTTTAAGAAAAAAAACGGTTGTGCCAACGAGTTAAAAGCGAATAAAACACAGCCAGAGTGAATAGAATGCAACTGAAATGTGAGTAAAATGATGGTAATCGTGCTTACCTTGAAAAATTCTGTTATTTTTTTGGTTAGTTTTTTGTATGGACTGTTCCCGAGTCTCAATCAAATGCATCAAAAGACAACAAGCTTTTGTTTCTAAACTGATAACAAGTGATTTGCCATGTATTTTGCGGGAGTAGAAAATGCTCAAAATTTGTGCAGAAATTTTAAAATTTAAAATTCCATAAATTATTGTATTAATTTTTAAAACTTCCTTTATCTACACAGAAAGGATTTTTTGTAATTTTCTTTTTTTTCAATTCAATTGTTTTGAAATTGCCAGAATTTTAGGCTACATATTTGCCTGTTTCGACATTATTGCCAGTACTCTAGTGACTCCTAGTATCGTGATTGTATTGAGATACCACATTCTGCCAATTTCTATCTCAAGATCCGTGTATTTGCTTAATTTTTCAAATGCTTTGGGAGGGGTATTTTTGTCAGCTGGGAGTGTGACATCTACCAACAGGCACATCTTTTCAACATGATTTTTGAAGATAATATCAGGTCGATTAGCCTCTATCCTCCTGTTTGCACACTGATGTTCCAAACGGCTACGGCATTTGCCTTTTTGACAACTGGCGGTAGTTTATGCTACCACCACTTCATTCCGTGAAGGAAGTCAAATGCTCGGCATATCACCCAGTGTCTGTACCAGGCTGGCCTATCGTGCTGTAATAAACTCTCTGTTCCAATCGGCCACACCCAGAAATTATGTGGTCAATTGACTCGGGATGTCCTCCATACACACAGCATAATGGACCGAATTACTCGAAACCTGGGGTAAGGCACTTTGCCATACTCCAGGTTTCGAGTAATTATATGTATTCTGTTCTGTTATCGAATAAATATATGTATTCTATCCACATAAATTCTCGTGTTATGTGATGTTCAAAATGCACAGTTTATATTTTCTTTATGTTGAAAATTCTCTCCGATGTAGAGGAGCAATCCAGACAGTGCTTTTTAATCACTTTTAAACAATGTTATGACTAATCGAGAGTGGTCTCCCCTTCTTTCATTACTCTCCTCTTTGAGAGAGCTATTTCTGTTTACTGGGACTATAAAAGGATACTATACACGAACCTTTTATTCTCAGTTGAATAAAGCTTTTTTAAAGCCTACACCTATGTACTTTTGTCATTACACAGAGATTGCTAGAGATTTTGCGGTCCAGGGACTATGATCAAATTGTAGTATCTGTTCAGGGGTCTTGAATAGCTATGTTCTGCTAAGAAAAGCTTTGTGCCCGATCTCGCTGGGTAAATTTGGACTAATGGCACGCGCTTGGATTCTCCTTGTCTCACAACCTAACCCAGTGAGGGGAGGGCTCCCGTAAATACCGAGATTGCTAGAGATTATTTTATCGTACCCAGTGTCTAATTTTTGTCGTTGTGACAGTAGTTATAAGTTGCCATTTTTTTTACATTTCAACATCCTTATATTTCCTTGTTTCGTATTTTTACCAAACAGGTTTTTTTTTATCTAATGACACTACCATATCTGTAAGATGGGGATAATTCGACATGATGTAATGATTCGCGAGCTTGTCTCGCTAGATCAGTTACTTCTGAGTAGTGAGTTCGATTCTCACTGGGTGCGTCCTAATTTCGGCCTTGTGTCACATCTAAGCTATGTTTATAGTAAATCACCATATCTGTGAGAAGGTATTTGCTTTGTAGTCTTTAATCCCAAAGTGTGGCTTGTTAGCTTACATATGTCTGTCAACAAGAATAGTGATGTCGCAAAGAATAGTAACCTTATGACCTTCTATGACTAGTTCAGGGTAATATTCATAACATTTTTCGTCTCTGTAATATTGATATATATTCCAGTGAATATTTGGCCCACATCACTTATCATGTTTAACATTGTATTCTTTCAGTGTCATCGTTGGACAGATAGACACTGCTCTCAGTCAATAATCTCAATATATTCACACAATTCTCTATGATGTTTGACTGGCAATTGCTCAGGAATAGGGTTTGGTCCGGTATAGCCATTATAAATGCTTCCGTTTCTGCTTTTAGCCTTGCACTTTTTAGCTACTGATGAGTTTTGTATTTGTCTACATCAGTACCGTTACTTTTGATTTCATATTCGTCATGTTAGGCTTTTTGTTCTCAGGTGTTTTTTAATGTTTAGACCTTCTATATTAGCACCCATTTTTAAATCGTTTTAGCTGCATTTGTTGGTTATATATTCTTTCTTTCTTTTACAGTTAACTAGTTGGAGCATCCAGTTACATGCGTTTTCTAAATAGTATTTAAACAAATTATTATTATAAACAATGTGCTACCCAAAATTTTGGGGACACAAAAGTCCTTGAATATTGATTGATTCAATAAATAAAAACGTAAAGTAAATTGTTATCGTCCTTTTCTTTTAAGTTTAAAATCCAGTCTTCTGAAATATTACCAAAATTGAATCGCTCTGGCCACTGTGAATTGTGATCTTTATTCGTTATATGATTAGGATATTGGGGGATTTTTTTCCTTTAGTGAGGGCAACGAAATGCGAGATATGTGTCTAAGTTTCGAAATAGAACGGATTGGAAATTAATGTCTTTGTCAGAATTGCTAAGCTTCTTTTGGCTGTTGTAGTTTTCGTCTTATGGTTAACATAGTTGCTAAAATAAAGTATAATTAATCATTTTAGGCCGCTGTTTATGCAAGTGGGGAAAGTATCAATTGAAAAGGGATGGCCAGAGACCAGTGCGGATTTCCTATCTACATTTCGGGCGCCAACTGCTTTGTTAAAAAAAAGGAGGAATATGAAATACCAAATATCCATTCTATTTACACAAATTACATTATTATTAATTACATGATGCATTTTTATATATAAAACTTGGGTTTTGTTTGCGAAATATATATGAGCAGCCTTGGGTAATATCTGTCGTCGGCACAGAGATTTACACAAACATTTATAATAGAAAAAATAAAGACAGCTAGGAAGAAGTCGGAAAAGCGTAAATAATTTTTTTTTCTTCACTAGAAAGAGAACATGCTAACAAAGTGTAGAATTGTGTGACATGCCTTCTCTCCGACTCTGAAAAGGAAAGTTAACAAAAGTTGTCTTTACTCACAAGTCCGGTATATCATATTACGAGAAGCTATGTTTGCTCACGAATTTATAATTTCTTTGCATTATTTGGGATGAATTAACAGAAAAGATCATCTAAGCTTGGAGTTAATCTTTAAAATCACCATCCTTTATTAAAGAGATTCTTCTTTGCTTAACTATCTGCAAATTATTGAGGTCTTATTATATTTACTTAAAACAGTACATGATACGAGAGTCAGTTGAAAGGTTCATAGGCTGACCAAGATATAAATGTAAGTAGATACACCAGTTGACAGACTGAAAGACATACAAGTGTACCAGAATACAACAGTTGGTCGACCAACTATTGTATTCTGTTAGACTTGCATGTCTTTCAGTCTACCAACTGATGTGTCTACTTACATTTATATCTTGGTCAGCCTTTGACACTTTCCAGCCAACTAAAGTAAATTTCGTTACACTGATCTCATACTCAGAGATAAGACTTGCTTTCGTTGCTCTATTGCTATTCTGAGTCTAATGCTTAAAAAGAATCTGTGTCAGCAATTATGGCTCTCTACAACTTCTTACTTTTTACAGCTCTTAGCAATGTTTGCTTTGTACTATCCTTCTCACCCCTTGATCTGACATCCATTTACATAAGCTTGTTAAGTAGGTAACTCGCTATTTCTCCATGTCTCTCTAATTTACATTTCCTGTGAGTGTCAAATGTTCCAAGCCTTCTTTCCTCATTACGTGTCCCAGAAATTTCAACTATTTCTTTCTGATTCTAAATATGAGCGTCCTTTTTATTCTTATTCTCTTCAAAACTTACTCATTGTTCACATACTTTATAGTATTCTCAGCATCCTTCTGTAGAGCCGCATATCTGTTAACATCAAATAATGGAAAAGAATGTGCGATGACTGTAACGGCTGCAGGCGCGGAAAGTGGAATCGGCGATCCATGTTCGAATTCTCGTCTGGTCTCTTACGTTCACTTTCTTGAAAATGCCCCCGAAAAAGGGATGAATCCATCTTTTACTTACATTGAATATGAGTGAAATATTAGGATGGACTTCTCTGAATTCAAAATTCGTGTTAACGGCAAAGAGAACTACACCACAATCCTTCTCAAGAAGTCGTGACAATTCACAAAAGAAAAGAATTAAGAAAAAGTCTATGGTGAGATATGATTATCTGTTGCCTCAAAAGACATTGCATTAAATAAATTAAAATATTTTTCTAACGAATACAGGGAGGTTAAGACTACTACACCTACTTTTGTTAGGTATAAACAAATGTTATCTTGTGAGAAAGACTTTTGCTATATATATAAAGATATTATCCTGTTAATTTCTATAATAGAAATTAAACTATGATCTCCATAAAAAAAAAGATTTATCATTCACAGCACATATTGAAGGCAAGAGTGATCGAAGAAAACAGCACAACTCCTGCTTAACGAGCTTGTGTAAATGTATGGCAGAATAGAGTTTAGGAGTGATAGGAAAAAGATAAGTTTTACTAACAGCTACAAAAGGCGGGAAATTGTGGAGAGCCATGATCACGAACGTCCTGAAGGGACACGGCACATAGAAGAAGAAGAAGAAGAAGAAGAAGAAGAAGAAGAAGAAGAAGAAGAAGAAGAAGAAAAGTGAGCTTGTGTAAATGGATGGCAGAATAGAGTTTAGGAGTGACAGGAAAAAGATAAGCTTTTTTGTATTAGAAACAAATAAATCAACAAAATTTATTTGACATCAGTGAAGAAATATATAAATATTTATAACCACATTTTTTTTTTATCTCAAAAGAAAGAATTGAAATAACTATTGTATAAGCAAAGATATTTTTTGTTTGAACTTTCCTCTAAGCAATATCAAAGAAGGCGTTCTTTGGAATAAAATAAGTCGAGTTACATTACAAATACTTTTCTTAATATATATTTATGAACATTCGAACGACTTATAAATTTATAGACACTCTTCTACTTACAAACATTTAAGTTATTAGCTTTCAGAGATATGAATAAACCTGTCTGTAAATTCAACTTTTGAACACTGCCAGTTTGGAAGTTCATCTGTTGCGCAATACATGGAATTAGTGCAAGCCTTTAAACATAATATAGATGTTGCCGTCTTTCTTAGGCACCATGTACTTATATATGGTTATCTGTTGATTTAAAATACTTAATGCAGGAATTTAAGCTCAGAGTACATCTTGATTAAAAAGGGTTACGCTTATTTGCTAAAAAAATGTTTCTTGTTTTTTAATATCCACTGACATTTTTGGACTTTTCTAAGGTACGGTATAATTTCCATAATTAGACATTTTTCTTTAATCTTTACGCAGCGGCACCTCGGCGTGGTGTAATGGTTAGAAAGCTCGTCTCACTAGAACAATTACGACTGAATAGTGCGTTCGATCCTCCCTGAGTGCCCCATAATTACGGCCTTGTACCACATCTAAGCCACGCTTAGAAATTTACCGTAAGCAGTAGCAATGTAAGTTGTTCAAGCTGAACAGCATAGATTTCAAAGCTGTGAAGGAATAATAAAGTATTAAGAGTTAGTGAGAAACAAACAAATCAATAAGCTTTATTTGCAAGACATCAGTGAAGAAATATTTAGAACATAATTTTTTTATCTCAACATAAAGAATTAAAGTTACTTTTGTGTGAAGAAACGTTTTTTTAATTTTCTTTATACAGTATCAAGGAAGGGGGTGTCAGAATAGAGTAACATTGCAAATACTGTTATAACATATATAAAATATTTCGATGACTTACAAACTTGAAGAACTTAACCTGTTCAGAAGTAAAGGATCTCCTGGAGTTTTTGGTGCAGCTGGAAGGCATAGTAACTGTTATCAAAACAGCAAAGAATCGAGTTCAAATCGAGCCAATGTCGTTTATGCTTGTTATTTACAGTTTTCCTAATACCGCCAGAAAAGTCATGAGCTTACTTTTCCTTGCTCTGTCATGCCATCATGTATCTTGAAAAATATTTCGTCACTGGCATGCCACGATATTTGATGAAGAAGGGAATTAGTGAGTGAACACCTTAACAAACAACTTTCCCATAACTATCTTACAAACCCATGCAGTAACAGAAAAATCGTTACATTCATAGTTAAATGCACTTAAGTTTAGTATAATAAAATAAAGATATTTCTTAAAACCCCTGAAAAGTGCTGCCTATTGATCATCTCCTTAACATTTGCATTCTTAAGGACTTAGTCAATCAGCTAACTTCTTTTCTGAAACCAGATACTTGGATAAGCAAAACATAAGGTCAAACAACCTGCACCAAAGCGAAGGGCAGTCCTATCACACTCATCGCACTCCTCGACTACAATATAAACCGAGAAAAAGAAGGCCTCAAGGTCAGTTCTCTCTACCCTTTCGCCAGAAAGCGGGGCCGGCTGATCCACTTCTCTAACCACTAAAGAACTAATCAGGATGACTACCCAATGCAAAGCAGGTGGGGGTATCTCCCCACCCCCCTCTGTTCCAGCGTATCGTGAGCTACTAACTCTGTCGAAGGATACAAGTTTGTATCTGTATACAAAAAAGAAACCTTCCAAAACAACGTTCATCTAGCGTTCATTCATTTTCAGTGTAAATACCAACATTCTGCGCCAACCTCCACACAATGAATCTTCATTTTAATTTCAAGATTCGTTCGGAATGTACACACCAGAGAGAATTTCACTAATTTTATATTTGCATCGTCATCGTCGACTGCACCCACTCGCATCCAGGCATTGGGATCGTCATCCTGCCTCTCTATTCCATTTCTAAACCCTGCCGGTGAAGGAGAATGGCTGTGAATCAAAGGCCATTCACGTGAATCTTTGCAAAGAAAAAGCCCACAAATTTGGCCACGAGCCGCCTCCCTCGAAGGAAATTGAGACAGGCGAGATCTGGCAAACCTATTTGCATCGGGGTGTCGGATGCTTGGTCTGTCAAGGTCCGTCTTGGTTACGTCAGTCCAACTGGCGCTGCCTTCTTCCGTCGGCTTGACCGTTGAGATCGTGTAAATCTTCGGGGGGGGGGTCGCGTTAGATGTATTATTATGTGTTTATTTATTTATTTGCTACGTTTTCTTTCATTCCATTTTTTTTTCTGTTACTCTTGTAGGAACGTATTCTTACACTCTACGTGCGATGGAAAATGGTTACTTTACAACAATGTGGAATGCAAAAGATCGTAGGAAAAAACGAAATGAACTACCACCAACCATACCAAAGACTGGTCTCCCGCCAAAGAAGTTGATGTCTTGTATCCGGTAGGAATAGAATGGACTCCTTTCCTATGATCATCTTTGAGAAAGCAAACATTTAGAGTCCGGTTAAGTAATATGTTTATATCTGTTGTTGTTTACGTAGCATATTTTAAGGCACAGAGTAAGTTAAATTCAGAAGCAGTTTACAACAGTGAGTTACTAGAGGGTCAACTTCTGTCAGTAAGCTGATTAAATAAGAGTGGCCATCATAGCGTTGTGGTGCAGTTGGCAATTATTTATATATGAATCCAAATAAATTATCTTTCACCAACAAAAAGACGTCCTTTTAAAAGGTGAGTTCCAACAAAATAGTTGAAATTAAACTCAACCAATCAAGAATAATGTGCATGAATAAAAAAGAGAAAACAAAGTTGCAGTTTCAAATAAGGTAGCAATAATTATTTTAAAAGAAAAACTTTTTTGTTCATCTTTGAAAGCGGTGTGAAATGAAACGAATACTCCAGAATGGAGGAGAAGTTACAATCGGCCGTTGGAGAAAGGAAGTCATATAAGACATGTGAATGTCTGGATGTGTGTGTAGCTTGCAAAGTTGACTCTCTCTGTGTATGTTTGGTGTGTATGTGTGTGTGTGAGAGAGAGAGAGGTGGGTATGTGGTTGTGTGTGTGTGTAACGGCGTCGAGGAGACAAACATGTTCGAGGCTGATTAAACTGGTGGACATTGTTCTTATATAGGGTGTTAGTAGGATCATACAAGCTATATTTTTGAGAGTCGAAATAAAACGTTCCGATTGGTCAATAAATCTAAGAGTGGCGTTTCTTTTCCAAATAGAGCAATTTCTCCGGGTGTTGTCGGTTGAATACTTTGAAATCCGAATTAGAATATTTTTGTTCGAAAGAAGCTTGTCTAATTGTTTAATAGATTTGAATTTATGCTGAACCATATTTGACTGATTCGCTTCAATAATCTCTATCAAGCATATCATGCGAGACTATGACTGATATTGCAATGTCCTCGAAACGTGGCCTATTACTGTAGCTCTGTGCTTAGGTCAATGAGATTTTTTCAACGGGCATACCCTTTCCCGTTTAGAAGATTAATGTAACAACAATATTTCTCGCCTCATTACCTTCGTCCATTTGACTTTATTCTGTACTAAACGTTATATATATCAAGTTTTTGATCTTTTGCTGAGGATCAAATTATCGTATCTGCTCTTTTCATTTCAATGTTGACTGACTTTTCATGATGATTTTAAACTCGTAAAAGCGGATAATTTTCACGCGAGAAATTAGTTCGTGTCTGTCAAATATTTCAAAGATTTTTCCAATAAAGTTTCATACTGACAAGAAATTAGCTACGCTTTTAATTTCACAGACAGAATGACACAGATGAATGCAATTTTTTTTAGCTTATCGTATTTTACGCGAAAACAATGCACTTCTTTCATGGCATAATAACATTCAAATCGTCAGTCTAGAATATCGGCAGTTGGCTATGAGCCACACACAGCTCATTTTTCATCATGGTTCAGCCGGCATTGTCTATTTTTGCAGTGAAAGTTTTATTTCATATGCGTTGAGAATAGTCAGATCCAATCGGTAATTTTTTTTGTTTTTTATCTAAGTCATAATTCCGAAATCCAATGGATAATTTAATCGAAGCTTAGGGTCCTGATAATAGTAGCACGTGTAATGGCATGATGCTTTTTTTCCTCGGTAAATAATCATTCTTACAATGTCACTGTTGCATTCAGCATTTTCACTTTTTATACTTTCAGACATCCCACTACATACAAAATGTTGCACACACACACACACACACACACACGTATATATATATATATATATATATATATATATATATATATATATATATATATATATATGAATATGAGATAACAATATATACTTTTATATATCAAGAAAAATATTGGGAATAATGTATAACAAAGTAGAAAAAGTTTTCTTGTGACGCCTTTCGTAGACGGACCTGTCCGTCCACTTGTCAGGAAGTATCAACAATTACTGTTTATAATACGACTCGATTTTTCTTTATATACAAATATATATATATATATATATATATATATATATTTGTGGGGGGAGGGGGTATGTGTGTTTTGAACAATAAAAAATATTAAATAATTAAAATTTTCAGACACACTGGGTTGTATATTAATATTTTTTCGTTTTATTATTTCAATTAGATTCCTCAACTAGTTTCGGCCAGTATGGCCATCATCAGGAGAAAAAAATTCCGCTTGTTAGTAGCAGTGAACTACAGGAATTAATATATATATATATATATATATATATATATATATATATATATATATATATATATGCAATTAGTGGATTGTTTTAATCTGACAATACTTCTTACTGTCTAAACGTTATGAATTTAGGTAAAAATGGCACAGGTAAAAATGGCACTTTAAAAAATGGCACAAGTGGAAAAATAGAAAAAAAAAATCTTTATCTGACAGAAGTTGATCTTATAATCCGTTTTGTATACATGTATCTTCGGAAGCAAATTTTCTCTTTTCCTTTATTACTTAATATGAACCCCATGATGGGGTTGTTGTAGAAAAGCCACTGAGATCAATGGTATGTACTTCATGGTTCTCTGACAACTGAACCAGACAACAACTGTCCTCTGATTAGAAATCTAACTTTAAATAGCTTAAAATTAAGTATTAGGTTGGTGCAAAAATAATGACGTAATAATGTCGTTTTTTGACGTTAAAAAATACGTCAAGAAACGACATTATTACGTCATTATTTTTGCACCAACCTAATAGATACTGATGCTTCATTTTAACTTGTTTAAAGAGTCTGTTTTCACTTGTGTCCTTATTACCTGTGTCATTATTACCGTTCACCAAACGGTTATATTCAGTCGGAACACGTATCTGAGTAAATAACCCCGGGTTTTTTTCTTGTTTTTCAACAATTAAATTAATTTCTACCGACCTAGAAATCGAAAGTCTTATTACAGAAAATGTGTCTGCCGACAGAAACTGCACTTACCGTAATTTCTCGACAATAATACGCACCCCAACAAATGATCCAAAAATTAAGAAATATATCTATTCCTATGTATAATACGCACCTATAAATTTTGTCAAAAAAATAAAATAAAATAATTACGAAGATATTTTGTCGACTTTGACATGAAGAATAAAATCAAAACTAAATTGGTAAAATAATGTTGAAAATTACCATGTGGTTTTCCCGATACATATGGGATTCCGTCAGTGAGGATGTTATAAAGAGAGGTTTCAAGAAGTGCTGTCTTATGACAACCATGGAATGGCTCTGAAGATGACATGCTTTGGCAACAGAATGAAGAGGCCGAAGATAATTTTGAACAGGACAAAGATAATATTGGGAATGATTTTAATGTTTAATGACAATTTAGATATTGATTATATAATAAAAAGTGGTGATGATGATGATGATGAAAATTAAAATTTCAATAAATTGTTGATATCCTCTTTTCTTCAAAATTGTTTTTTTTATAGATTTTTTTATTTTTTCGCCAAATAAAAAATTCGGTTACTGAAAAACAAATTTATTGACAAAAAAATGTTACAATTATTATTGTTGGATTTAAGATGAAAATTAGAATATTTTTTTTATTTTAGAACAACAAGTATGTATTTATTATTATAAATCAATAACGAAAATATATTTTTTTAAACCTATTAATAATACGCACCCCTACTATCACCTGTAATTTACAGTAAAAAAAAAATGCGTATTATTTTCGAGAAATTACGGTATATTCTCGCTTTAATCTGGGAACCCACTTTCAAGCCAAGAGTGCTTAAAAGGGATTCTAATATCAAAAAGGGAATACAGGTTCGATTCCTTTCGGGAAACGCATTTTTGTGGTAGAACTTTTTATCTCTAGACCGGTTAACATTAATTTCACAGTGACGTCTACTCAAACACATGTACCCACTAAATGTGTTTGTGCGTGTGCGTGTTAGTGGATTAATGTGTTGATTAAAACATATCTAATTCCTTGGCAGTTGTAAGTCAAAGTCATAAATCTGGTGGTGTTGAAAATCATGTACTCTAATTCAGTGGAAGAAACATATAAGAGGACACAATGATAAATAAGACTGGTGTGCGTCAACTGATATGAAATATTCCCTAAGCATAGGAACCGAAATGAGAATAATCTACGCATAGAGCTCGATCTAGATTAAAGAAAGCGTTCATTTCAAAATTCCGAGAAGGTTGCCGAGTATGACGATGAACACCTGAAGTAGGCCGGAAGGTACAATGAGCGAAACGCTGGAAGAATTACAAAAGAGGATTCCTGCTGGTCGGAAAAGCAAAGTATATAATTATTTTATCAGTAGTAGGCTATTTTTCAGTTCCATTAAGGAATCCATTCAAGAAATGTTTCCTAAATATTTCACACACACACACACATACATATACATATATATATATATATATATATATATATATATATATATATATATATATATATATATATATATAGATATATATATAGATATATATATATATATATATATTATGAAGGAGGGTACAAAATTTAATTATTACTGTAAACACGGACATATTAAAAACAATTTAACCGAGAATCGAAGAGCAAGGAAGAAGGAAAATATAATTACCATAAAAAATCGAAAAAAGAAAAATATACAAAAAAATGCTGACCAGTTATCGTTTCAAACTCTAAATCGATGAATAAAAAGCTGTGCAAAACAATTAAAATGCGGAGGAAATACAAAAGACACACACACAGACAGATATTTTAGAGATATAGATAAATATAAATTTTGCTCTACGTAGTCTATTGAGCACTTTTACGTTTTTATTTGATTTACTCTGTCGGTGATTTTTCTTTTGACTCGTCATTGCTGTGTTGATTGTTTATTTTCACCCAACACGGATGTCTACATGTCTTTTCTTTTTTTATTAGAATTTTTTCCCTCATATCGGTTTGTTCAAATATATTTTTATTTACAAATTTTATTATCAATTTTTTTCTCACCGCCAGAGTTTAGGTATTAAAATAATACATAATATATATATATATATATATATATATATATATATATATATATATATATATATATATATATATATATATATATATATATTAAATAATGCAGCTTAAATGTAGACATTCAAAGAATAAATCAATAAAGTTAATGTAATTAATGGCGAATTCACTTCGCTAACAGATAGAATAAGGTATTAACTCACTGATCACTCGCTGAAAGACACGATCCTTGTTTTTATTAATTGTAAAATGGATTAGATGTTCGGTCCATATTGCAAGTACTTTCGGTAAATGTTTACTATCCTCAGGTGTAGATGTTTTTTTTTGTTTTTTTTTTCAATTTCAGGTAATTTCGAGAAAAATTCCAAGACGAAATGTTATAGTTGTCGAAAGATGTTATTTTTTTAAAGTGTACTATTATTAAAAGTGAAGAGCGCTCAGTAATGCGATGCTAGATTTTTTAATATTGTAGTAATTCACGTTTTCTATTATCGTGTTTTTTCATTAACGTGACAAGGACTATTGGTCCAATAATTAGAGCAATGTCACAAATTTCAGAAAGTTTTTTTACTGCTGATAGATTCTCTTTTAAATTATTAATTAATGCAGCTTAATTAATATTGTAAAGTAATCATTCAAAGAATTGTACTTTACAATATATATATATATATATATATATATATATATATATATATATATATATATATATATATATGATTAATACATATATAAAATGTCATTTAGCTTATTGATGTTATTTTCAGCATCCCGACTTTGAGTTTTGTAGACAGATCCTCCAGCAATCGCTCCATCCACACGTCAGGAGATACCAGCAATTAACTGTTTAGTCTCTCGTTTTTCGTCACATTTTTATTCAGTTTTAAAATAATTTTTTTCTCGTTTTTCATTGTACCTGTGTGTGCGCGTGAGCGTCTGTACATGTTGAATGTCGTGATTATTTCTCCTTTCCATTGTTTTTTCTTGTCTCTCTATCCTCTCTCCTCATTGGTTTATAACTTTTCTTCGATTTCAACTGTCAGAGATAAATGTAGCAATCCAGTATCCTTTTTGGTAGACAATCTCTGCCCTTAGTAATTATTTAGCGTTCTTGGGTTTTCTTGAATTTGGAAAATTATACATATATATATATATATATATATATATATATATATATATATATATATATATATATATATATATCCATGTAAAATGAGAACAAACGGAGTATAATTCCACTGTAACATTTAATTTAAAAGTGAGCTCAATACAGAGTAGAGCTAAATATTATTTATTTTAGGATATTAAAACAAAAACGTTAAAAGTCGCCACACGATTAAAATCATGTTTCAACACCACAAATGTGTCTCCTCGGGCGATACATCCTAATATATATATATATATAGAGAGAGAGAGAGAGAGCGAGAGAGAGAATTAATACAAGTAAAAGGTTTGTCATTTAACTGATTGATATCATCTTCAGTATCCCGACCCCAGAGTTTCGTAGACGGACCCTCCGGGAATCACTCCCTCCACTCGTCAGGAGTATCAGCAATTGGCTGCTTATACTTCTCGAATTTTCTTTTTTATATGCACTTTTCATTGGAGCGAGTGAAAACTGAAAGAAAAACAACGAAAAGAACAAATAACACCGACATTCTACACAGACCCACATACGCGTAGACGGGGCGTATGGGTGCACGCGTATGAATGCACACGTGTATATATACACTATAAAACAAACTTGCACCAATGAAAAGTGTATATAAAAAAGAAATATCGAGACGTATAAGCAGCCAATTGCTGCTAACCCCTGACGAGTGGACGGAGTTATTCCCTGGGGTCCGTCTATGAAACTCTTGAGACGGGATACTGAAAGTAACATCAATCAGCTAAGTGACAAACCTTTTATTTGCATTAATTCTGTTAATGCTCTATCTCTCATATCTCATTATTGCAAAGACTGCTTGAATATCTTTTCTCTCTGACAGCATTTTTAGCGTCACACTATCTTTGATATCACTATATATTTATATAAACAAACAACATCCAGTCCCAAAAAACACTCCTTCTGCTTAGAGATAGCGTTTTATATATATTGTTTCTAAGACTTCCTGTGGAACTCTGAATGGTATAGGACGAGGCATATATTTTATTCCACGATTTAGCTCTGAAGATTAGGGCAACAATAACAGGTCACCTTTGTTTTTAATATTTTTCTGTCTATTCTTTTCTTTTTCCTTACTTCGTTTCCCTATTAGTCTTAATATGTTCAAAATATTTTATTCGTAAAATTGAAGAAAAGACTACAGAAATTTCAATTCTCAACAGAATTTCTTGAACCTTATGTTAATATGCAAAAATATTTTGTATTAGTTGTTTAAATTCAATGGTTAAAATGAAAAATTGCTCTTAAAATCTAAACAAATTCAAATTTGCATATTTCTTTTTTATAATTAATGAAACTTTTAAAAAAATTGGTTCCTCGGGGATTTTTTTAAAGAAAAACGAAATTGGTGTTATTGTAGTATGCGATCTGTCACAGTATTTAAGGTCTACCTTATTGTTGTATGATGACTACGTCACCATTTCTGGTCTACCATATTGTTGTATGATGACTACGTCACCATTTCTGGTCTACCATATTGTTGCATGAGATCTACCTCACTTTCTAGTGAAGAATGCTCATATACATTTCTGAAAGAGCGCAATATCCTTAATAGTGCGCAAGAAATTAAATTAAACTCACGGAAAAGTTATGAATTCGTCTCTTCTCTTCCCCTCCCCCCTCCTCGGCTATGGGTTGAACAGCAAGACAGACTGGGATCTCTGGCCTTGGATTACAATCAATCTAAGAGAAGTAAATGTTTGAATTCCAACGCGGAAATTTAACCGAAAATCACTCGCTATTATTCTAGGATGCGGTCTACCTCAGTATTTGCATCAGGAGTCGTTTCGGGAGTCATTGGCTGCGATTAAAGCAATCAGACGAGACTGAAGTGGAAAAAAAAAAAATGAAATATAAAACCAATAAATAAGTTGCTTACCAAAAAATTAAATTCTTACACTGTTTGCAAGCATTAATATTTTAAATGCCTTTTACTTAGGTAATTCCGTGAAATCGCTAAAAAAAAAGATCATAGCATGATGAAAAAGACGCCAAACTTGACGAAAACAAAATTTTATCGTCAAAATGTTTATGTTATTATTAAGAGGAAAGAACAATATTTTAAAATCATTTTTTAAAATTCTTCCTTTTTTTCAGAACATTCTAACTTTTGATTAAAAAACCTTGTTACTTTTTGTGTCAACGGAACTACCTAATAACACATCAAATTTTAGCGCGTTTTTTCTGTATGAAAGACATTTTTGGAGGTACCTACTTGATTTTAAATATTTTAATAAATATTTTTAATAAATAGGTGGAAATGTGCAATAAAGTTTTACTTTGTACTAAATGTTAATTCCATAAATCAACTTTGAATGATAGGTCGTACATTGCATTAGAAATATACGACGTCGCGAAAATGTATTTTAACTTTTAATCCAGTCCTGTTTCTGGCGCTATTTTTTGTTAAACGACGTTCATTTTTGCCCGATATTCATATCCACGCCTAGTTTAAATATCAGATTTAGGAAGAAGAATAGGAAGGTTGTTGTGGCTTAGTTTTTGACTTACAACAGATTGTCAGATGCAATGAAGTCAGACCTCTTTTTTAACAATGAACTTTATGTGTACATATGTTGAAATCTAGACTCAAGACAAACAACTGAGCCTCAAACCTTTTGAATACACGCCTCAGATTACATGTAACAAGATGTCAGGGATCAAGGCTTAAATTCTCCGGATGATGATCTGCTTCACTTGATACACAGTGTCACGGCCTGAAAAGTATTCATATTGTGCATTTAGATACAGTTTCTAACACGACAAAGATCCTTGATAGCTTCAGAGGGAAGGTATCTTTAAGATTTAAAATAACATTATGACAACATTTATAATAATTTCCTCGCTTAATAATGTCATATGTATTTCTTTCGTCATTATTTTATCAAGATCTTCTGTAAAGTGTTATGAATTTACAACATATCGAGTTATGAACTCCAAATTCAAAAAAGAAAAAGAAAAAAAAGGTGGGTTCGCTCAGATAGGAACACACGACCATGTACGAACGATTAATAAACACAAGGTGAACGTTTGTAAACGATTTTATATAACAAAAAACAACAAAATATGGGAAAAGTTTGGGATGACATGTAAAATCAATAATGAACACTTATCTGATACTGGGCGTTAGTTCAAACATTTGTGTTTCTTGATTTTCTAAGTTTCAAATATTTATAACGGCAAATAGACAGAATCTCTTTAAAATGTTCAAGTAAAAGTCGGTAGTTCTTTCCGCAATATAAGTTGGACTTCTCTGGAATAGTGCTTGTATTTCGTTCAACTCCACCCCACCACCCGATAATCAAATTAAATCCAATATGAAATTGGGATGATATCTCCGGGTATATTTTTTTATTCTCTACACATGAAGTAGTCGAATAAATCCACAGTCTTCGGGAAAATATCTATTTTTATTCACTACACATAAAGTAATTGAACAAATCCGGGATCTTCCGGATTGATATTTCCTTATTCCTTACACAACAAGTAATGGAATAAGTTCATGGACGCATCTCTCATGATCGCACGATGAAAGTTGATTTTCTTGCGATCAGTCTTGGTCAGAGATTATCGAGAAACTGAAATTAAATTAATAAAAATCCCACGTGGTGGTGTATGTCAGGTGATCTTGGGTGACAGACTTTTACTTACTCCGTTAGGAAGTCAATCGTGTCTAGTCGTCAAGCGACCCGGATTCCTTCCCGCCATTGCTTAGTCGAGGCAGAATTGTCTAGACAGGAAATAAAAAAAGAAAAGGAAAGAAAAAAAGAAAGAAGAAGAAAAACAAAAACAGCGTGTCCCTTAATAAATTGATCATACGTCTGATTTAACATTCAACATTGAGAGCCATGTCACAAAAGAAACATCCAGTCGCTGATGTTCCATTAAGATGAAACACTGATTGTAGGCGATTTCGTTCTGCTGTTGGCGACTTATTCAATATTTCTAAAGGGAATCTTGCCTTCCATCATTTCACCTAATTGTTCCTATTTATCTCTCTTACACTTTATTTCCTGTGACGAATGATATTTAAGATTAACGCTAGCAATTTACAAAATTGCTGAGGAATGTAAAGGGTGTTGACTTTTGAAAAACTGTTTATACATATATATATATATATATATATATATATATATAATATATAAGTACTTATTTTATTGTAAGAAATGAACAAGACTGGGATAGGTTAGGTTAATTTAACAACATGTGAACTCTTGTTGGGTTGTTTAATCACAACGAATCACTTCGCTTGACACTTGAGTCAAAAGATAGACTTGGGTCTGGATTAAAATTTTGTCAAAATGTAGGCATATGTTCGGATTACAATTGAATTCAAACGTAGACATCGGTCCGTAATACACTTCTGTTAAAAAGAAGACATAGGTCCGGATTACACATGAGTCAAAATGTAAACATTCGTCCGGATTATAAAAGGTCGACGTACGTGTGGATTAAACATGAGTCAAAAGGTAGACATACGTCTGGATTATAACAGAGTCAAAAGGTCGACGGACGTATGGATTAAACTTGAGTCAAAAGGTAGACTTAGATTCGGATTAAATTTGAGTTAAAACATAGATATAGGTACGGATTATAAGTAAGTCAAAACGTAGTCGTAGTTTCCGATTCCACTTGAATCGAAAAGTAGAGATAGGTCCACATTATACTTGTACCGAGTAAAACACAGCCATAAGCCCGTGTGAGTAAAAACCGAGACAGTGGTCCGGTTTGTACTTCCATCAAAAGGTAGCCATAATCCCGGTTTACAGTTTGAGTTCAAAATTTCATGGATCCGGTTTACAATTGAGTTTCTTTTTTATGCGTCAAGCCCTTTAATTTTTCTTTTTTCTTTTTTTTTTTTTTTTGTTTGTTGCTCTAAGTAAATTTTACCCTTCCTCTTTGTGCCTACCATCCACCGACCCAGACTTGCTAAGTAGGTCCTTCGTTGTTTCCTTTGCTTTCAGTATGACATATGACCGTTAAAATCTCTAAGCCCTCTTTCCCTATTATGCGTCCCAGATATTGTATCCGTCTCTTTCTGATTGTAAGCTTCAACTTCTTTGCTGTTCCTGTTTTTCTGAAGACTTTCTCATTGTTTACATGGTATGACCATGGTATTTTCAACATTCGTTGACAGAATTACATCTCTGCTTCTTCAAATCACTTTTTCGTCCATGTAAAAATTGTTCAGCATTCACTACCACATGGGATAATAGCTATTACATAGCACATTTTTTACAGTAAGGTTCACCCAGTACAGGGCCCGGGGCGCACTCAAGGTAGAGGATTACGTTAAGGGGTATGTTAAGAAGGGAAGATAATAGATTAAGATTATAGTGATCTGGGAAAAAACCTGTTGGGAGTCTGTTCCACAGAGCAGTGGCTCATAGGAAGAAGCTGTTTGAGTGGAACTTACTTCTCACCGACGAAATACACTGGGAATATGGACGGTTTTGCTACAATGCAAGTGACATGACGGGTCCTATAAGTGAAGTTTAGAACTGGTGGAACCAATGAATATATTTTGTCCAAGCATTTTCCATAGAATTAGCAACAGAGCAGTCTGCTTTATACTAGAGTCAAAAAAGTTGACATTGGTCAGGTATATATTTGAGTCTGCACTTGTAATAGAACCAACGTATTCTAAGCATCGCCAACAGGAGTGGGGGGGGGAGAAAGAACATTCAGAACACTTACACAAATAAGAAAGGAACAAATTATAAACTGGAAAAACAGTAAAAATATAATTAAAAAATTACTGAACGGTGCTTACATTAGAGGATTGGCTTGCAACAGTCATTTGCTAGTATATTTAAGCCTAACCAGACACCCCACTAATGTGACTGTGTGCTAAAAGTAAGCTTTGTAATTATCCATATAGTACCTGATTATGATTTTGTTTTTATTATCATTCAACTTCTTTTATTCAGACAATGGATAATAATGTTTTCAATAGTTTCTGAATTTCTTCTAGACAGTTCCCCTCAGTTCCCATGAAATGCTACTTTATGGAACATACTCTCAAGAGGATATTTTCCCAGCCACTACAATCTTTGTCAATGCCACTAAACCAGAGCATATGACTATTTATGTTTCCAAATCCAGGGATTGAACTCACAACTGCCAGGTAACTCAATTCACTTAACCAATGCTTCCATCCAATTCAGTTGTGAAAAGTTAGAGCCATAACCCTAAGGTTATTTATGTGCTTCTAAATTTATGTATATGTCTTCGGTTGAAATTTGGTAATGAAATTTTTTAGTCCATGGTTTAATGTTTTTTCTTGATTAAAGGATCCATTATGGAGTTCATTTCTAAGCTAGGCTTGCTGAGATTGTCTTTTATCTTGATTGTTATTGTTATGCTAATCTCTAATGAGTTCAAGTAAATCAACATAATAATTCCTCACCCGAAAGAGTCAGACAAATATATATATTGTTCTTTTCTTTTGTTTTTATGAAAAAGGAAACACAAATAACAGCTGTTATATTTTCGATTATGGATACATGAATATTTTTCTACACTGCAATCAAAATTTAATCTAGGAACATGATACAGACTTGTTGGTCCCTTTTTGATATCAGCCTTCAATAATTCACTGTAGCATCTGTGAAAGATAGCACTGTACACATATGATTTAATAGACATACATATAGCAATAAAAGTTACAGTTTACAGTAAATACTTTTATTTTAGCCATTGTTCTTGATTAAAATGCCTAAGCTCTATTTGATCCCTTAATCAGACATTTAATATTAATATAAAATTTAACAATCTCAGGCAATGTTGCCTTAGTCCCCTTCAGAGTAGTCTCCTTAGGACCTGAAATGCTATTTCCAACATCTTATCAACTTTTCAAAAGTTTGAAAAGTTCTCTGTTGTGATTGCTATCAGCTGCCTCATCACAATCTCCTCTTGCATAATAAAGTCCCGTCTACTTGGCTGCCAAATTCATAAAGGCTATGAAAGCATTACCGATAGCACAGGACTATTAAGCTGATAATAACAGAAATTTTTGCAGGAAAATGAAATAAAATCAATAAATAAAATAATGATAATGAATATCAAAAGAAAAAGAAATACATTTTCTCATGAGTCTAATTCTCATGAGTAATCAGAAATTTTATTACCCCCACTTGACTTTACCAAACATTCATTAGGTGGTGCTGTTTAAGTTCTATAAAAGTTAAACATTTCCTTCCTCTCACTCACTTTCTCCCCCTTGCTCCAATATGTAGCAAAACATGGATGAAGATGTCCCCATTGGGATCATCTCTTTTAAATCAGCTGACTAATGACTAAAGGCTCTTTCAACTTTTCAATAAATAGTGTTCACATGTGTTTTAGCAAAACTCCACCAATGAAGTAAATACAAACTTTACTTTGGTCATTCCAACTCAGCACAACGCTGACTTGTGCTCAACCATTATAACAATGCTTATCCTTACTTACCCTAACTTCTAGACCAGAAAAAGAAAACAGATATACCCAAGAGATGTTGAGAACTTTGTTTCCCTACAGTATCCACTATAAAAAAAATAAACAGTCTTTAGTATAAACCCAAGTTTTTGTCACTTCTTCTTTTTTATAGAACATACACCCCCACCTACAAGACACGAACATGTAACCTTTAAATTCCATGATACATTTCCATCTTTATAACAACTTTTTTCAGTTTTGTGTTGATTATAATTCATAACAAACTAGTATTTTCATCTTTTTTAAGTTTCCATTTGTTGAGTTTGTTAATTCAGAGAAAGGATTTCGGTTGATTTATTTAGAGCCTGTATATTGTATTTTATCATTTTACAGTTTTTCAACTTGGTTGTAATAGTGATTACATTAACTCACTATGCGTTTTTTTTTTTTGCAAGTTTTCTTCAACAAGCTATGGATCAAACATTTTTCACACTCTTCTCATGAAAACAATCAAAACTCATAATTGAAAAAAGTATTTTTATTAGTAGTATTTAAAAAGACTGAAATTTATTTTTTACAAAAATCAGAGATAATTAAGTTTTCTGCTTTTTTTTTTTTTAAACAACATCTACATGCTACATCTAGGTTCTGTCATCTTCTTAATATCAGTTAGAGAGTTTTTTGGCTGTAAAATAAAAATGGACACAATGAGAATTTTGGTTACTTAAGATTGATGAGAAAAAAACATTGAAGTATACCATTTTACAATCTGCTTCAGCCATTGTTAAAAAAAAAAAAGAAATGTGTCCCATCTGTGTTTATTATTGTGAACAGTATCTGATTTCAACCACAAACAAAAACCATATTGATGTTTCACTGCCAAGATTTTCTAGAATTCCTGAAGTTGTTGCAGTAAAAATATTTTTTCTTTTTTGTCAGGTGGAATCCATTATAGCATAAAAGTGGTAAGCCAATTAAGAGAAACAAATATTAAAATAAACCTTATTTAAAAAGTTTTACATAATTGTAATGATTATAGAAAAAATATTCTTTGTTAGACCAGAATGGATTATGAACCTCTTAATAGTTTGGTTCAATTTAAAAGCTCACTGCATTAATTGTAGGAAGAGTCTTTTGGATCCAAATAGTTCACTTATATAGTAAACATATTTTAATTTGAAGCCACATTGTGTAATTGATGAAAATTTGAAAAGATTGTTTTATTAACCCTTTAAGAGATTGCTTTTGTGAATTATCTCCCTTAACCCCTTACCAGATATATATTTTTCCAGATCTATATTGTTCCATTTTCCAGATCTATATTTTTCCCATTTCCAGATCTTTATTTTTCCATTTTCCAGATCAATATTGTTCCATTTTCCAAATCTAAATCTTTCCATTTTCCATATTTATATTTTTCCATTAACATTTCATGTTAAATTATATTTTTTCTTTTGTACATCTTTAAATGCAATATCTTTTTGAAATAGAAAATCCTGATTCTCCACAAATTCTTTCCTCTATTTTTTGTGAACTGCCATGACTTCTTTGGAAGGAGAGAGTGCAGTGATTTCCCATTACCTTCTCCACAGCATTCCTTTTCTTCATTTTCTGTCAATTGCCAACTTCTTGGAAAAGAGAGTGAAGTGGTTTCCTGTTTCTTTCTCCAGACTTTAGAATTCAGAGTTTTCCATCTTTTAGACTGCTTTCTACCCAAAGCTAAAGAGCCCAGCCTGCTATGCTATTTAACCTGAGAAGAGACGGGATGGATTGATTCCTTTTCCAAGGTTATTAGTACAAAAGTAAATGCAACAGTTTACGCCAGAATTTGAACTCTGCTCATTGATTGCATTTTCTTTGCCAATAAACATTACACCATCAACACACTGCTCTTATATTTTAAGAGAATTCCTAATGAATTTAATATAAGCTTGATGAAAATATATTTCCTTTATAATCAATTTTCTGCCTTAAAACTCAATCCTATGTGTTAAAACTTGATAAATCTAGAAAAAATTGTTAATAAAATTAATGCAAAAAAAGTGAATAAACCAAAAACAAAAAAAAAAAAAAGATTTAATTTATTCAATTGTTTTGGTAATTTGTGTAATTAGAAAAAAATAACCTTTTTCAATATATTTCATATTTCTGAAATAAAAAAATGAAAATTCATTTTACACAATTTACATTTTTAAATCTGTCTGAATCAAGAATGGTTTTCTATAAACTTGTGATATCCTACAAAAAAATAAAATATAAAAAAATCTTCCTAGACTTGCAATAATCCATAAGGGGCTATATATTGCACAAAAAAAAAAACAAAAGATGTATTTTATTGCATTATTCATGTTAACTGAGACAAAGAGAAAAGCATTTCAATTCAAGTCGGATGTCTTGAGTATCATGGGTGATTTGTAGCTGAGGAAATAGCAGTTCTGCTCGACAGCATTTTTATCACATTTAAACCTCTCACCTTTTCACACATGTGTAACATAAGAATGAATTGTTTTTAAGTTGTTAAAATGTAAGTTGTACCTTTTTGTTACTTCTCACCTAACAGTCATTTTGGACTGGATTTTTTTCTACTACACTATAATACTTTGTTGTTTTTTTTATTAAAATAAAAGCTACTTTTTAGGTAACATAATCTCATGAGTAAGATTTATTAAAGAAATACATCAAAATTATTATTCAAACTGATCATGTTATAAATAATGACACAATAAATGCTAAAAACAGAGACAGGAAATAAGCCAATTTTTATTGCGTATTTCGCACATGAAATGATATAAGAAACGGGAGAATGTGATATACAAAGTTCTTTATGTCAAAACAGTGTTGTGTAATAGACAGACAAAATGGAGAAAAAATTATGTGACACATTTTATACTTTAAAAAGACTTCAGACAAAAATAATGTTCTCATTGATGGAATTCTATAAATGTAGAAGGAGGTTAGAAGATATAAATGAAAACATAAGTTATAATTGTGCAATGGGAGGAAATGCTAAAGATATAAGGACATTTTATTTTAAATTTTAAAACTTTGTGGCATCCAATATCTCTAATGCTCAACTGATTTCATTTAGTTTCTTGATACTTTTGTTTTTATTGCTGCTGTTTTTAAATATTCCGCAGTGCGACAAAAGAAGTTTTGTTAAGAAAGGTGAAATGTAAGAACCTGGACGCAAATTTACCATGGAAGACTCAGAAATTGGCACACATTCTCAACATTTTCTCCTTAGTAAATTAATTAATTAAAAGAGAAACTAATTTAATTAAACTAATGAAATCATTCTTATGATTCCTCTTGTATTTAAACTGAATGCATTTTCTAATAAATTAAGTATTTTAAATAGAAAAACAATTTAGACTGGAAATTTAATGATCCTGTTGTCAGCGAAGATACATGTAGCATACTAGCAGATATAAATTCTAAAAGTTGATTTGATTTTTTATCTTTTTTTATTATAAGATGAATTAATGTAAGCATTATTGATAGAGTACAGCTATTATATTGATCTGATATTTATTGCTTTTTTCTTATAAGTCATCAAAGATTTTCCCATTGGGTAGTAAGAATACATTTTAGTCTTCAATCCCAGAGAAAAAAAAAAAACTTTATGATTGCCCAGTTTTGCTGAGTGTTGGTCTTGATACCAGAAGGCAAAAAACATTCAGAGAGTGAAGAGGATAAAAAGAATACTTTTTGACTCCCTAGTCTCAGAAAAATTTTCCCTTGGTCTTGATGCCAAAAGACAAAGATCATTCATAGTGAAATGAATGTAGAAATAGTACATTTTGTTTCCATTTCCAGAAAAATTTATAATGGCTCCCTTTTGTTGAATGTTAGTCTTTGTGTACCAAGAAAGTAGATATTATTCACAGGGTTATGAACAAATTAATATCCCCAAATTAGTGTATAAATTACATAATTTAGACACCATATTTTACAAGTTCTGTCTGAAAATCTGTTAGAATAAGTTTCAGTACTTAATTGCACATTAAAATCAGAAAGAAATGAATTGTCATTGGTCAAGAATCAATGTAAGCATTACTGATAGAATACGGCTATTATATTCAAGGCATTCATCATCATTGTTGTTTATTGATAATAAAAATGAATAACAAATAAATAATTCATTTGCTAATAAAATTTAACTCAAAATGATAATAAACATGTAAATATATTACTATATAAAAATATATTAGATAAGTATGAAAAATGCAATTAAAAATAGCTATCTATAATTATCAATAAAAATGTACTATAAATATAAATGAAAATATAATAATAAATGTAAGTAAATAAATATAAAATTAAATACTAATAGAAAACTGCAAGTAAATAAATCTAAAAATTAAATAACTATAGCAAACAACATGGTGGATGTGTAAATAGTATTAGGTTGGTGCAAAAATAATGTCGTTTTTTGACAATTTTTTTGATTATCGTTCACCCATTTATCCAACTTTTTTGACTTCCTTATTTGCTTTAAATGGCAAACGACTGTTGAGTGGTCGACCTCGAGTTCAACAGCAACTTCTCGTGTGGTTTTGCGAGGATCGGCTTCAATTAAGGCTTTCAAATGTTCGTTATCAACCGCAGTCGGCCGGCCGCGACCGTCTTCATCTTTGAGGCTCTCATCACCATTGCGAAATTTCTTGAACCACCATTGTGCCACACGTTCATTAGTGGTTCCTGGGCCAAACGCATCATTGATATCACGAGCTGTCTCGGCAGCTTTTCGGCCTAGTTTGAACTGGAACAAGAAAATCGTGCGGATTTGAATTTTGTCCATGCTGTCGAAAAGCCTGCAAAAAAATGAATGAAGAGATTGAGAACGGTAACGAATAACACGATTCGATAGAGCGAAAAACGCACTTCAAAATGATATATAACATGGCTATATATATCAATGAATTAATTCAGAAATCATATATAAAAGTAACGTATGTGAGAAAACGACATTATTTTTGCACCAACCTAATATAATGGTTAGCATCTTGGAATGAGAAATCAAGGAGCTGTGTTCAATTCTTGGTTGAGATCATTGCATTTACCTTCACACAAATAGCCTTGAGAAAGGAATCTGTCTCTTCTCCCAATTTTGAATTAAATTGCAGGGAACACTAGATCAGGTCAGATCCAATAACATTGCAGATTCTTCTCTGGATTCTATCAAGAATCTCTAAATACATAACAGGAGCACTAAACCAGATGTGGCAGTGATATTCAAAGCAAAGATGAATAGTAGACTTATAAATATGTAAGATAGATTCTGGATAGAAAAATTGTCTAGCATGATACAGTGAACCAACTTTTCAACATAATCTTTCTACTTAGCCTGAGAATGTGCAATACAGAAATTTTTCGATTAGTTCAGCTAATTGGTAACTATAAAAATCAATTTTCAATTACTATGATTAAACTGAAGAATGTTTTACTGTACTATTCAAGGATCAATTGAATTTTTGTATGTAAAAATTTTAGTGCACTAATCGAAAACATTAATTGAGAGATGCCTGTAATTATAAAGGTATACACTTAGAGAAATGCTGAAGATGCAAGGAGTCTTGACTTTAGATTTAAATTTAAAATTCCTGGCAACCTAGCCAAACTCAGTCAGCTTTCTGCCACTTTTGTTTTTATCTTCTATTTTTGCTACTGTTTTTTTCATATGCCACATTGTACTTTTTTTTTCAGTCTTTTTTTTTTTACAGTAAGGTTCACCCTGTACAAGACTCAGGGGCCACTCAAACTAGAGTGTTATATTAAGAAGCAGTTTATAAAGATAGGAAGGGAAGATAACAGTTAACCCTAGACTTGAACAGGTTAAGAGTGTAGTGATCGGAGAAAGATCCTCTTGAGAGTTGGTTCCACAGAGCAGTGGTTTGTGGGAAGAAGCTGTTTGAGTGGAACTTACTTCTTACTGATGGAATACAGAGGAAATGTGGGTGGTTTGCTACAATGTAAGTGGCATAGCCATGAAGGTTATGACTAGCAGAACCAAGGAATGTAGTTCATCCAAGCACTTTCCATGGAAGTAGAGATAGAGCAATGAGAAACTTTCCACATCCCAATTGTGAGAAAGAGATTGGAGGGTGGAAAATAATTTGTTACCCAAGAGGACTTTTGAACTCTGCTAAGACTGAAAAGTGAGATCTAGGCAGCTACTGCCCAAATATGACAACAGTACTTCATTTTTGGCCTGATTTGGCTCTTGTAAAGATAGAGGAATCATGTACTTACTTGAGTGGCATTGGAAGCCACCATTTTTCCTGCCTCTTTAGCATATGTAAGAGTTCCACTTGATATCAGAGCTAAGTTTAAGGTCCAATAGTCTTTCAAGGCGTGAAGCCTCCCAAAGAGGACATCCATTTATTATGACTGGTGGTATTTCAGAGTCAAGTTGGCAATGATAGAATGCAACTAGTTTGTTTTTTGAGGCATTGAATGTAACCAGCTGGGAAGTTAGTGCTAGATCCAATGAAAGATCAGCTGGTTGTTGATTGTTGATTTTGTTTAACAGTATATCAACACCTCTATGGGTTACTTAATGCTGAAATCTAAATATTTTGAACACAATTTTATGGCTTCAGCAACAGTTAAAATTTATTGTTGGTCATTTTGCTATAAAATGTATTGTTCATAATTCTGCCTTAAAAATGTGTTGTCGGTAATTTTACTATAAGAATGTATTTTTATACTTCCATAGTGTTTTGTTTTTGTTTCAGAATTTCAGTATTTTCCCATAGCTGGGACCCTAACAGGTGCTACTACCCCAGGTCAGGATGAACCTGGGAATAACAACAATTAAGTGGTAGTTCTATACTCCTCAAAACCTCCAATCTCCTGATCAGAGGCCTTGCTCCTGGATGTAGTTTATCATCATACCAAGGACATGAGAGATCAGCTGCTAATTTCTGAACATTAAGAGTTTTAGATAGTAATGTATGATACTGGGTGTAAATTTTCTATGAAAGATTCAGAAATTAGTTCACTTTCTATACATTTTTACCTTAAAAAATTAATGTTAGTCTATAGTCTTATATATATATATATATATATATATATATATATATATATATATATATATATATATATATATATGAAGAAATATAGTCATAGGATGTGCTATATTTATGGGATAAAGTGCTCAATATCAGAGATAGAGCATGTATAAATATAAAAGTGAACATAGAAATTAGAGCCTCTAAGTGTTGACTTCTATTAAATTATGACCATGGAATATTAGTGTTTAAGCCTATTATATATATATATATATATATATATATATATATATATATATATATATGAGTGTGTTTGCGTGTGTGTGTGTGCTTTCAATTAATGCCATCATTTGATTTATCCTCAAATATGGGCAATGCAGATATAGATTTTTAGTCCTACTAGGGACTTACACTCTCCTGTGATGATGTGGCAACATTGACTGCCTATTTTAATATGTGTTCATTGATACCCCTGAAGTTCGAGGATTATAAGGTTATCAACTCAAGAAAGAAGAATCAACAAACTGAGTTCAAATTACAACTGAGACTGCTTGCCGATTGGAAAGGGTTGAATTCAACATACCTAGATTTTGCCTCTCACCAGATATTTTAACAAAAATATCTTTGTCACTGGAAGGTCAGAATTATTAACAATAAGAATTGGTGAACACTTAAACAAAACCACTTTCTGATAGCTACTTTACTAATCAAACAACAGTAAAAGCAAAATACACATTGTTAGCCTTGACAAGAATAAGCCTCTCACACAGATACATATATATTTATACTTTTTCATTTGAACTGTTGTTATCATCTTAATTATTCTAAATATCTATAACATCTGTAACAAACAAATTTGAATGACTGATTTGTTTTTTACAGTTTATTAACCCTTTTCAAGTTAATTAAAGCCAGAAAATATTTTTTTAGATTGTAAGAATATTTTGGGGGGATAATAATTTAACTATATAAGAAGTAGATTCCTACCTTTCTCAGGGATATTTGCACATAAGTGAATATAAAAGACCACACTGGAATTAGAACTCGGCTCTCCATTAACAATTAAGAGCCATTATCAATTACACCACCCACACATCCAAGATTACAGCATCTACTATTCCCAAGCAATCACCCATCTAAGAACTCACTGGGCTCAACATTGCTTAACTTGGGTGATCATACAGGAACTGGTGTTTCACATGATATGGGTGTAAGCCTAACAAACAAGATGAGAACCATAGCTAAGATAAATTAAAGTATACTGATAAACACCGGATGAGCTTTTAAATTCCTTTATTTAATTGTTCTTGTATTTTGTATTGATCCTTGTATCTTATATTTATTCTTGTATCATTTATCAATTCTTGTATTGATTCTTGTATCTTGTATTGATTCAAAGATTTATATTGACCAGCTGAAGTGGATATGTTGCTCTATTAAACATACCTGACCATTTATTAAATACTTTCTTTTTTAGGCAAGACTTGATTTTTGAGCATAACTACACTTATCTTAACCATCTTGAATTTTTTACAAGTATTTCTTTATTTACATTTGGACTGTTGTCCTATCATCTATCCCAACATTTCAACTGTTGTGACTTCCAGATTTTTAAGGGTGTTAGAAACCAATACAATATGACAGCAATTAATAGAGAACTGACAGCAAAGCTTCAATAGCAACAACAGCACTAAGAAAAGAGAAGCAACATTGAATGTAGTCAAACAGGACAGCAGCAACAGTAGCAAACAATATAGAATAACATTAAGTTTAAGGTTTCACTTTCTACATTCAGGAGTGTCCAATAGAACAATTATCTAATGGATTAAAGACTTGGTTGGTAAATTTGGTGACATAGAAATTGTGAGTTCAATCCCTAGCTGGGAAGTACAGATTTAAACTTAGTGAAAACAGAGCAAGAAATAACTGAAATAACATTGCAGATTCTTCTTTGGATTTTATCAAGAATTTCTAAATACACAGCAGAAGCACCAGACCAGGTGTGGCAGCAATATTCAATGCATGGATGAATGGTAGACTTATAAATGTGTAAGATAAATTCTGGCAAAAAAAAAAATTATCTAGCACAACACAGTGAACCAACTTTCCTAGCAGCAGATATAGTAATTGATTCAATATAATCTTTCCACTTCATGTTGTCAGAAAACATTAGCCTGAGAAGGTACAAAGAGTCATACTCCTGGAGGTTAGCATCAGCTATACTGAAGGCAAAAAAGGTTTTCTTGGATGATTAAAAGAAAGTAGTTTTATTTTGGAGGCTTTAAAATTAACAAGCCATTTCTTGTCCCCTGTTAACAACAAACTGTAGGTCATTTTTGTGATCAGCTACCAATTTGACCTTATCAAACTGACCAGACTTACTATATCTGTTATTGTTTTTGTATATGTTAGTAAATTTAGTACCAGTAAAATTATCTTGAGTTTTTATTAGATGAAGTATTACACACCATAATTATTTTTTTTAACTAGATGAAAATTAAGACAATAAAAAATACCAGTCAAAATTGCTTTGGCTACAAAACTTAAATAATAATAGAAAATAAATCAAAATTAAAACCAAAAAAAGAAGGACCTGAAATGGTGTGTGCTTTTTATTATTATTATTATTATTTTTTATTTTCTTTGATTTCTGGCGTTTACACATTTCTTTCCAGGTCCCGCCCAGGGACCTAAGGTTAGAAATGCCATCATAACACTTTCCACTGACAAAAAAAAAAAAACAAAAAAAAAGAAATTACATAGATAAAGCCCTTCGTAAAGTGTGGGCTGTACTTGTACTTGAGGCATGGACTTCCAGGAATCCCTTCAATTAGTCTACTGCAATCTTTTCCAACCAGTCCTAGGGCTCCAACTACAACAGGGATTGTTGATGTTCCCATGTGCCACATTTTCGAGATTTCTATTTCAAGGTCCTTGTATTTTGACAGCTTTTTGAATATCTTCAAAGATACATTGCAGTCAGCAGGGACTGCCATATCAATAAGGAGGCACCGTTTTTGTTTGTGGTCTTTAATAACAATATCTGGGCGGTTGGCCTTGATTGTTCTGTCAGTGTATATTGTGTAGCCCCATAGAATTGTAACAGGTCCTATCTCCGTAACCAGGTCTGGGTGGTGTTCATATCAGTTTCTTTCAGTTTCCTTCCCGTAGAAGTTGCAGATTTTCCAGTGCAGATATTGGCCCACTCTGTCATGTCAGGTTTTATATTCAGTGGGTGCCAACATCGTGCAACCTGATACAAGATGATCAATCGTTTCTGGATATTTATCACAGAATCTGCATTTTGGGCTGACACAATATTTTAGTATATGTGCTTGATAATTCCTAGTTAACAAGCATTGGTCCTGCACAGCAAGGATAAAACCTTCAGTTTCCACTTTCAACCCTGCACTGCGTAGCCACTGATGGGTACGGGTTTTGTCTACATCAGCTTGTTTGTTACGGGCAGAGTATTGGCCATGAAGTGGTTTATCTTGCCATCGCTTCTGTATCTGGTCGGTTGCATTCGTCTTTGCTGTCTTTTTTAAGTATTTTGCAGTTTCAGCCGGTGTATTGTGCTGTAGTTGCATCTCTACACCCATTTGAAACTCCATTTTGAATTTGTTGGCTTTTTTCATTACGGAGTAAAGACGCTTACTACTTTCATGTTCCTTGACACATACCATCATCCAGTCTTCTGTAGTTTCCAAGTATCTTTGGAGGCCAATTGTTGTAGTTTTGTAGGACAGTTCTAGTTGAACTAATCCTCTGCCTCCTTCAGATCTGGGCACATACAGACGATCAACATCAGCTTTGGGATGATTCATGCGATAGCAAGTGAGAAGCTTTCTCGTTTTGGCGTCCATTCGCTTAATTTCAGCTATGGCCCAGTTAAGGACATTAAAGCTGTATTGCACCACTGGGACAGCCAATGTGTTTATAGCTGATATTCTATTTTTTGAGTTTAGTTCAGTATTTAGTACCAGATGTACATGCCTGTAGTACTCTTTTCTTATTTTTTCCTTCATTTGGGGGTGTTGTATGCCATTTCCTTTGCTAATTCCTAGGTACTTATAAGCTTCATCATGCTCCAATTCCCTAATCTTTGTGACAAAATCTAAATCTATTAAAGGTGTTTCTGTAATTCTACCTTTCTTGAATGTTACTTTTGCACATTTATCTAATCCGAAGTCCATACCTATGTCATCACTGAAGTATTTTACAATATTGAGGAGGCCTTTCAACTCATTGTCGTCTTTGGCAAAGAGTTTGAGATCATCCATGTAGAGTAGGTGAGTGAATATTTTCTTATTTATTTTGTAACCATAGCTACTGTTCTTCAGTTCATGTGTAAGAGGGATTAAGGATAAACAAAACAGAAGGGGTGACAGAGAGTCTCCTTGAAAGATTCCACGTCGGATATTCAGACAGTTGGATATGGCAGTGCCCCTGGTGTGACTAAGGTATAGCTTGGTGTTCTACATTCCCATGCTGTACTTAAGGAAATTTAATACCACAGGGGAGACTTTGTACATTTCCAAAGTCTTAAGGATCCAAGAATGTGGAACACTATCAAAGGCTTTACGATAATCAATCCACGCTGCACTGAGATTTCTGCGTCGTCTCCTGCAATTTTCCAGGATCATTTTATTTATCAGAAGTTGATCTTTGCAGCCATATGAACCTCTTTTGCATCCCTTCTGTTCCAGCGGGAGAATGCTGTTTGTTTCGAAAAAGGAATAAGTATGGTTCGTCAGTACAGATGTGATCAACTTATACGTCGTGGAGAGACATGTTATCGGTCTATAATTTTTCGGGTCGTCTGTTTCAGTTGTTTTTGGTATGAGGTATTATTATTATTATTATTATTATTATTTTAATCATTTCACTTCAAGCAAGGCTATAATGCCACTAAGACACAAGGTGTTAGAGTGAAATTGAATCAGAAGACATTAAAGTAAGGAACCAGAAACCCAATCCTAAGCAGGGAACAAGGGATAAACCTCTACTCCTGTTCAAACAATGGAGGAGGAGTGTAAACCAGACGATAGGCAAATCTATCTACTGCTATTAAAAAAGAAGCAGGTAATTTCAACCAACAGAATTGGTTATATTTTTTGCTGTAATATTTCTTTACAAGACTATTTTAACAAAACTATTATTCTTTACATTTCAACTAAAATTCAAATTAGATTAAAATGGTGTAAAAAATGAATTATCATTTAGTTTTATAGCATTCAAAAAATGAACTTCCCCACCCCAAAAAATAAAAGAAAACAAAAAAGCTTATAAAAAGACAAAAAATGAAAATCACTATCTACTCAACAGGATGAAGATGGTTTCCTTCAAGACATGGTGCAGTATGAATGGATGTTAAGTAAAGAGATGCATAGCCCCACACCTGCCCTTTCAGCTTATTCTACAGGATCCTGTATCAAAGTGGGGTCCAGAATGGCTGATGTTGAATCAGTTGCAGTGAATGGTTAGCCTAAGCTTCAATACAAATAACCTCCTTCATAGTAGAAAAAGACAATATTATTTAATCAGTAAGATTTTTGAATCTTAGAAATAAAAACTAGTTAAAAGTAATGTAAAAACAACACCCTAAGAGGAAACTAGATGAAAGGAAACACAAACAAATGAAAACTCACTTCTACTGTGTTGAATAAGAGGCTGATAGTTGAAGAGGAAAGGGAGAAAAAATAGTTATTGTAATGTAAGCCTGACACAGCACCACCCTGGCTGTACTCTGGGTAAGTAATTGTAATCTTGGAGATTTGGTGCTTAGGATGACACTACAGCTGTCATGATAACTCTTATTCTAGTCTCTCTTCTTTTTCTTTGTCTGTGAAACTGATGATTGGGCATGAATGAAGAACTAGGGCATACAGAGTAGGGCCAACATGTGGGAATGGAGCAGGCTGGGGGTGGCTTTTATGGCAGATATAGAGAAAGAAGAAGAGTACACCAAGACCTAGAAATGACTTCTTTTTTTTTTTTTTTTTTTGTTTTTTGAATGAAATCTTTCTGTTGCCCTTAATTCTTCCCCACGCATCCATTGTCTTCATCCATGTACTTTGTCACTTCTCATCCTCTGAGTGAGACAGACACCAAACATGATTGGTTACAGTCAGAGACAAAAAAAAATTCCTCTGTTGGTGCATGTGTGTATATGTGTGTGTGTGTGTATGTGTCTGTGCACGCACACACACACAGTGTATACATACATCTTTTTCTGTGTATGTGTACATTTCTTTTCTGTGTGTTCGCCTGCAGATTTATTTTCTCTCTGTTGGTATATGTGTGTGGGTATGATCTATAGATGTGTGTAATGAAGTAACTTTTTTGGCATTTTCCATTCATGAATTTTTAAGTAACTATTATTTTTGTAGATTATAACTTCATATTTTTTTGGCGCAGTTTGAAACGATTCATATCTCTATAGATCTCAAGTATCCCATATAGGTATATCTTTGTAGATTAATCATTATATTTTCATTACCTCTTACAACATTTTTACTGCTACAGGCGCCATACTTATTTTGTGTACATTCTTCCATGAAAAAAGAATACAACATATACCCAATATTGTTAAGAAAGAATTGAATCTTTTCTTTTTGTATTCATATTATTAACATATTTTAACACATCCATTCTTCAGCTGTTATCAGCTGTACAATCTGCATATAAAAGAAAAGAAAAGCCAATATGTATTAAGGGAAATATCATTTTCCTGATGAAGACTGAATTGGTTGAAATATGGTAACAATATTGAAAGCACAAAGAAAGAGTTACTTTTCAGAATCAAATTTGGAATGTTATAATTTTTCTCAAGGTTATAAACAATATATATATATATATGTGGGGGCGTGTATGTGTGTGTACAAGTGTGTGTAATATTTAGCGGATTGGAAGAAGAAATTACTGAACTGAGTTCAAATTCCAGTTGAGTTTGTAATATTTATTTTCATTCAAATACCTTTAGAAAGGATATGAGTCTATCTCTTCTTGCCCCAGTCATGGGTTAAATAGCAAGACAGATTTAAAACTAAGTATGCCCTGGTGTGGCAATTACAATGCAGTCGTCAACAGAATTATAAAGTTAACAATAACTGTCTAATCAATCCCAACTGCAGTTAACCTACAACTGCATCCATCAATGTAATATATAACGTTTTATATATATATATATATATATATATATATATATATATACATACATATATATGTATATATAGTTGGATTGATATGAGTTTGTGACCCTGGGTTTCATGCTATTTGCAAAAGGTAATCAATGAATCATAGATACCATTGACCATTTAAAAAATATAAAGGGCAACAAATACATTAGATGGTTCATTGGAATTCATTTCAGCTGTAAATTCTGGACCATTGCTTTATTGAATCATCATACATTTTTTGAACGTTTTTGTGGCATTTATTAAAACTTTCTAACATTTGATATTATTTTTGATGACTTGGGTATATATATATATTTATACAGAGGGTCCTAAACTTATATTGGAGATCCATTCCTATGGTGCAAGATAACTTGATTTTCGACATCAGTTGAAACTCACCTACATAAGAACCCATGAGTCTGCCTTATGCTTGAGAGCCATAATGAAGGGAAAAAATTCCCCCTAAAATGACACAAGCAAGACATAGCAAATGTAGCACAATCTAATATGGCATATGGCCGGTGAAGAAGCAACGACATCTCTCTCATATAGCGCTGTATGATGACATATTATATTATAGGAGATGGTGCCATAAACACAAAACACTGTATGTCAGGCCCAACATAACCCTCTTCATATATATATATATATATATATATCTGTGTGTGTGTTCATGTGTTTGTGTGTGTGTGTGTATGTGTGTGTGTGTGTTCATGTGTTTGTGTGTGTGTAGATATTCACAAAAATGTTGAAATTCAAGATGTTTTTACTTGCATATTTAGATGGTATGTTATAAAAATTTTCATCGTCGTCATCATCATCATCATCATCATCCACTTGGCTTTTGTAATTGTATGGAGATCCTAATGCAGAAGCCACACCTAATCTCCTCCACAATGGTCTCTCAATGGTAGCCATTAGCAATTCTGTTATAGTCATACCTGTCCATTGTTTGACATTGTCCAACCAATTTTTTGCGTCGACATCCCTCCCCTACATCCACCTTTAACACTGCTTTGCATGATGGTCTTGTACAGCCTGTTGTGTTTTGTAACGTATCCAAACCACGCCATTTCTCTCCATTTAAGAATGGTGCGAAGAGATACCTAGAGGCCCACAAAACTTTAGGAACCTCTAAAAATGGCTGGTAAGTTCAGTGGTGATGTATAAATGTATATCAATTCAATAGAATAGCTATGTCCTTATTGTTGGACAAGGGAAATAAAACTATGGAGAACTAGAAACAAACAATGAAAGTAAATGATGTTAAAAGCATATGACTGTATACAAGTAGATATGGTGACAATATATTTGTCAATTACTAGATCACACAATCAAAACTGCAATTTCATGACATCACAAAATAGATACAAACCTTATTTTGGGCAAAAAAAAGATTATCGTTCTCATGACTTTGTCTCCATATTCTAATGAAATTCAAATGACCTCAAATATATAAGCACTTTATAGCAAATGATAAAATTGCATAATTATGACCTTACAAGTTTTTTCCAAATTATATGTATCCTAACACCATCATCTTTGTCAGTACCTTCATTGGGTACTCCATATACTGTTACCGTATACCATATTTACTAAGTTACAATTAATAAATAAAAAAGATACATTGTTTAGAAAACTAATGTCAAAGAGTGTTACCATAATAATGAGGTCAATCATTACTGAGTGACACAAACAAGTATGGCTCAATAAATCCAGACATTAGCTGAATTTTGATGTGAAATTTTCACTGTATAATATTTGATTCATTTGATTAATATTTACAACTGAATTAAATGCTTTGACAAAGGAGGAGATTATGTTGATAAATATTTGTTTCATATAATAAATGCTTCTTTCCTCATTCAGCTGGGAATCTATTGATTTACTTATCTGACCAATACATACCATATTTTCTTTGAAGGTCAGTCTTGAGGCTGACCAATACATACCATATTTTCATTGAAGGTCAGTCTTGGGGGTTAAATAAATGCTTCTTTCCTAATTCGGCTGTGGATGTATTCATTTACTTATCTGACCAATACTTACTAACTATATTTTCTTTGAAAGTCAGTCTTGAAGGCCATATAAAAGCCAGGATGTCAAATATTTATTTCCAAAACAGGCCAGCACACTTTATACTTTTTGAATTATGTGGCAATCATTTTTATAACTTCTAAATATCTGGGAAGACCATGGGAATCCAAAGATTCATAATGGTGAATAATGCTTTCTAAAATCTAAACAAAATATTAAGAAACTTTTGTTAGAACCAAAGATAAGAGCTCCCAACTGTTACATAATATGAATCCTCCAATATAGCAGTGATTGTTGGATTGTTTTCTTGCAGATCCAAAGGAGACTTGAGGCGATAAAGATATGGTTCTGCAGACGGGTACTGTGAATACCGTTGGCAGAACATATGAGTATCAAGAAAGTTTTAAGGAAAATGTGAATGAAAAGGAAACTTTTGCTTAGAATCATAAAGAAACATTTAAAATTTCTGGGACACATATTAAGAAAAGATGACTTAAAGGAATGTCACTCTCCTCACTGGACATATTGAAAGTAAAAGAAGGAGAAATGAGTAAACTACCTAAGGAATTTGTGTATAGATGGCAGAATATAGACAGGGAGGGATAGTAAAAGGTCAAGCATTGCTTAGTGCTACAAGAGGTTGGAAGTTGTGGAGAGCCATGATCACCCACATCGTGAAGGGAAACGGCACATACAAGAAAAAACATTGAAACTTTATTAAGTTTTATGTTAAAATTTGCATAAATCCAAGTTTAACTGTCAGTATATTCTTTATCCCCAGAAATAATTCGTACAGAAAATTAGTTAAAAAAAAAAAGATAGCAGGGAAGTAGTGGAGTATGCATATCTCAACACCCTTGGAGTGCGCTGAGAAGCGTTTATTCGCACTGAATTATATCATAAAATATTATTTTAAGAACAGATATTGGGTTGACTGGATGGATTAAAATGACAATGTTTTAGTTTTTTTCTAATCGAATCAAGTTATTTTTTAAATTAGTTGAAATAAATAACGGAATATATTTTTTTTCTATAATTGCTAAAAGAAAATGCAAGAATTATTTGACGAGGAATACGAACTTTGAATCTTTATAAAAATAGTTATTTACAAAAAAAAAAAAAAAAAAAAACTAAGTTAAGATTAAAGAAAGAAGCTTAAATGTAAAATACAAACTAAATGTGTGTTAGTGTGTAGTGTACGTTTCTGCGCCAATTGTTTTAAACAACAAAATCTTTGTACTTTTTTAAATTGTACAAAATTAAGTTTGAAGTTGATTTATTTCGAATGCCATGAGATTATTTCACGAAAAAGCATTGTAGTCCTCTAAACAGTTTCGGTGAAGAAAAAGAAAGAAAAAAGACAAACATTGTTGTTTTAGGTTTTGTTTTTTGTTTTTTGTTTTTTGTTTTTCGTTTTTTTTTCCGTCGATTTTACTCCCTGTCTTCGTGAGTTGTAGATATTTGTAAATAAATTTTGACTAATCAAAAGTCGCCTACCATCGGAATGACTATACAAGCCCCGCCTCCTTGGTATTTGTAAACAAAACTAGCCAATTAGCGCTTTCCTTTTGTCAGTGCTTGGGGCACACTCAACTTTCCCGATTAATTAGTTGAAAGAAGCAAATTCGTTTCTAAATCTTAGGTACCGTAGATTTGTTTTTTTTTTTTAGTTTTCTTTTTTACTTATGTGCAGTATATTTTCTTTTTGTCTTTCTTTCTATCTCACTGACTGCTGCGCTACGTCAACTACCTTTCTTTTTCCCTACATGTGATTTAGAAAAGGCTTTTTAAACACTACATCATTTTGAAGCCACCCAAACAATAATCGCGGCAACATATCAGACACACTCTCACCGCACAAGAATAGAACAAAAGTTCACTCTTCCTTCTTTAATTTTGCTGTAGTAAGATTAGAGTGAGAAAGTGAAAAAAAAAAAAAAAATAGGAAAACGCAGGACTTACTGCTTTTTTTTAAAAAAACCCAGTGGACAAAACACTTTTCTTCTTTCTCAATCTATATTACAAAGTTACACTCACAAACTTCCTGACCTCGTTCGTTCAAAAATTTTGGGAAAAGTAGGTTGTTGTTGTTTGTTTCTTTTACTTTCTTTTCTTTAACAACTTTTTTTTCTTTTTAAAACGCTAAAAAAAAAAAAAAAAAAAAAGGGAAGAAAGAAAAACCGCATATATATCAAATTCTGTCCTAAATGAAAAGTATTGTTTGAGCAGTGTCAAACTTTTCCGAGAAAAGTTTTTACTTAAAAACATTTGTTTTTTTTTTTAAAAAAAAAAGTTTATCCCAGCTGTAAAACCGACCTTTTTTGGAATTTTCCGTAAGTTACATTGTGATTCAGGGTGTTCGTGTTTTCTTTTAATTTTACTTATTCAGTAACTTTTTTTTTTTCTTAGCTAATCATTTCTCTCTCTCCGTGTGCGTCGCCTGTAATGCATGATGTTCTTAAAACAAAAACCCTGACCCAAGCCAACCAACATGGCGTTAACACCCCCCACCAACCTTTACCTTGTATTCATTCCCACCCCGTGTTTTTCTTTTTTTTTTTTTCTCCTTTTTTATTTGTGTGTGCGTAATTCTTTCAGTTGTCGGGTAAATTTAAAGTATTTTTTTTTTAAAGCCCAAATTGAAGTTGCATTTGAATCATTTGATTGATTGAACACTTTAATTTGCATGCGATTTTCAATTTGATGTTTCAGAAAATGTTTTAAGACAGGACTGACCCATATTTTTTTCTGTGGTCAATTCAGCTCTTGTTTTTGTTCAATCTTTTATTTTTTTAGTCTGATAAACTTAAAATGTATGTTACTTTTTTTTCCTGTATGCAGGGTTTTTGTTTGTTGTTTTTTTTTTTTTTTTTTTTGCACTTGTTAAAAAATAAATTTAGCCACTGTAAAAAAAAAAAAAAAACTTAAAACTAAATCCTACTGCACTAAAACTTAAAATTACGCCTTTAATTTCAAATTAAACGTTTTTAATTTTTCTCAATGTTAAAATGAGATTTAACAATTTGATTCTATAAGTAACTAACGGCTTTTAATGTTGCATTTGAATTTATTTTATTTAAGTAATGATTTGAATTTAGTCGAGCGAGCTAAGTACTGAATATAACCAAAAATGCAATTGATTTCATTTTCATCTTTTAAAAATTACCGTGTGTGTGAATAATTCGGTAATCTGTTGTGTCATTGTTAGACTCTTATTGTGAAAAAGTGTGTCAGATGTGAATGAATGAAAGGGAAGCAGCCAGCCTACGCAGTGGCAGGAGTTTTAAGTCTGGCACTACTTGCTTACATACATATGTGATAGGCAAACCAGTATAGTGTAGGTCTCTGCTTGTAAATAGTAAAAAAAAAAAAAAAAAAAATACCGCTATGGGTTGGTTGGTATCATTCACAAAGTATAGACGATGATTCTGTCTTGTTTCTTTCTACATTTTTAAATACGCCAAGTCTAAAATATTTTCATTTATTTTTATCTCTGTGCCGACATCCGAGAATGGATTTTCCCAGAAGCTTTACGGTTGAACTTTTTAAGTTTTTAATTTAATCTTCACGCTAATAAAAAAAAAAAAAAAAAAAAAGCTATTTTTTTTTTTTTTTTTTTTTTTTTTTAACCTAAAAATGATTCCTAAAGTAAACGCTGCCGTATCCCAAAGTTATGCAATAACAAACAAAAAAAAAAAAAAAAAGTAAACTAAAAGATGATTTCATTATTAGCTTCCCAGCAAGTAATTTTTTTTTTTTTTTTAGTACAGGACTAAAAACGGTTATTTAATTACTTATTTTAGTGCATCATTACTTACAATTATTGACTGCCATGTGGCGCAAACAATAGTCAGTGCATTATTTAAGCAAATTTACCTTTTAAACAATCTACAATGCCTTTTTAAAGCAATCTGTCATTTAAGTTTATTTATTGCCAATATTTTTTAATTTTACATAAGAAGCAAAGAAATCGTAAGTAATATGGTTACGTTTAAACGGTTAATCCGAATCGAAATAAGTGCTGCGCAACTAATTTTGTTGCAGGGTTTTTTTTTTGTTTTTTTTTCGCACTACCGAAAATGCTTGACAAAAAAACATTTAAAAAATTTTTCTATTGTCTTTTTTCAAAGAATTAGATACCAAAATATTTAGCGTAAAAATAAGATTTTTTTTTATCTTGTACGTATGATTTTTTTTTTTAATGCAGGTCGTAGAAAAAAATGGATGTAAAGTTTGGGTTCTTTCTCTAAGTACCAAATAAAAACTTTATTCACAACACTTCTGGGTGCCCTATTGTGCTTCGTGTTTAAGACATTTACTTGAATTCAGCTAGATTATTAACTTGAACCTAAGCCCTCGGGTTTGAAAGGAAGTTCTAAATTCAGATGACGTGAAATAAATTTTAAGTCGGTTGTTGTTTTCTTTTTTTTTTTTTTTTTTTTTTTTTTTCAACCCTTCCAATTAAATATTTTCCAATCAACTTTGTAAAACTTGTGTATCGATATTTTAGTTTCGTCTGAAAGAAAGCCATTCTGGAAAAATTCCATCTATGAGGCTACACTACAGTATTAAATAGTTTACCAAACAAGCTGTTAACCACAGGCACGCCATAGTTAGTAAACAGCTCACTCTGATAAAAAGCTATTTTTATGGTAAGAAAAATCGAACTTACTACAATAGATATTTACGTTCTCCATGTAGACGGGTTTATGGCACGAGGCCTTCAAAGTGAGACCTCCACATGTACATGTGAAATTTATAAAATTGCTCATCTCTCTCTTCCATTTCAGTTTGGGATATGACATTATCCCTATTCCTTTATGTGAAATGGGGAGGTATATCCTGGGTGAGCCAACCCCTGGGGCATACAATCCTGACTAGTCAAGTGGGAAAGACTTATTTGCTACCACTCTCTGGTTAGCTGCTCAATAAATGGAGTTTATATTAAATTATTTAAAACAATTTTGGAGAGTCTGCTTATGTAAGGTTTAAACAGAAAATGAGTTCATAAATGAATTAACTGTTTTCAAATAAATCTTAAGTATTTATAGAAAGAAAAGAAAATAATGTTATTGATCCTGACCTAGCATCTTGGCTTGTCATCTCCCTACTGCTCTAACATAGCATCTCTGTGCTTTTTCTATAAATACTTTCATGGTAATTGTTTGTTGAGCTTTCTTCTGATAGCTAGATTTTATGAATTTAAGTGTAATGCTAAATTGGCGACAAGATCTCATCATTTAACAGTGGAAATGACTAGATATAACCGTAATTTCTATGCTATTAGTTTCTTCTCTCACTTCTTGCTTGTAGAACTTCCGACTTCTTGCTTTCCAGTCAAATTTGATCTATCTTCAAAAATTTTATATGCAATGTCAATTGTTATCTTCTGTTTTCTTAATTCCTGTTCTTTTATTCTTCTCTCTCCTCGAGTGTTTTATTTTTTATTTTTTTTCTTGCACTCAGTAACCCCTTGTCTTTCTTGGTGAAATGATTAAAACAACAAACAAAAAAAGAAAGGTCAATTTTCAACAAGAATTGAAAAGTCAGTAGTAGGTATTTACAAGTCTGACAAAAGATCACGATTGAAGTGATCTCAAATGTAGATTGAACAAACATAATGATCTGCAAGACTTGCTTGTTAACCACTACTCCACAGCAAGACATTTATAAAATTTAATCTGACAAATTATCCTTAAGTTGCTTATGCTAGTGCTACTCAAAATGTGGTTTGCATATATGTACCAAGTTGTCTGACACAATGCTACCAATAAAAGGGAAACAAAATGATCCTTTTACAGCACCTTTTCTTTCTCTTTGGCAAAAAGTAAGAGCAGAATATCTTGAGGTTACTGAAATTGGTTTGAAAACTCTTCTAACATTTCTTTAAACATCATGTTTCTGAGAAACTGGCTTTGCAACCAGCATAATCATTAGGACAAATTACAATGGATATCCATTGTAATATCTGTCATGTGTGGCATTTTCTTTAACTGAACCAAGTTTGAGTTCAATTCCTGGGCTGTGTATACTTGGAGTCAGTAGAAACGGGGTTCGACAATAACTGAGCAGTACTAAAAAAAAAAGAACTAGGGATAGACATGGGCAGTGGAACCAAAACGGTCTACTGCTGTAGATTAAAGGGTTCAGTTTGAAATTCCCTGTAGGTCACTTGATGAACTCTGGCAGGCACAACAGCCTAAACATTGTGATAAACAACAACTAAGATGAGGACAATAGTCTGCATGTAAATAGTGTAAATAAGTATAACTCTTTGAACCAGAAATTCAGACAGAAATGAACCGAGATTGTATGAATTAGATGAGGTATTCATTTTAGAAAACGGTATGTATGTATGATGTCATTAGTTTACTCATTATATTTGTCATCTTTACTTTTTAGTATACATTATTCCACTATACATTTTTTTGATACCAGATACAAATTCATTTTTAGTATTTTTTTGTATTTTATTAATGCTTGTCTGGTATGAAAAAAAATTATTTTCTTTTTATTTATTTATTGATAACCTTTGATAGGTTTACCTATTTCTTAGTTTCATTTTGTAACCTTTCATTGTTTACAAAATTATAAATTCTAAAAATGAAACTTCTCTGACAAAGATTTACATTACTAATGTTCAATTATTATTTTACTGATCATATGCAGATGTGTGACCATCCCATTGAAACATGTTGAATAAATGAAATGCCTTTTAGAGTTTTAAAACCACTGGTTAACAATAACTGCTGTTTTTAAATACTGAACAGGCTCATTCTTGCTTAACTTCGGTGATCTAGTGGATACTGGAATTCATTTGGTGACATTTAAGCTTATCTTTGCCTGTCATACGGTTGCATCCAGTGTTTGTTTTGTCTTTTTTTATTTTTATTTTTTTTTTTTTTTTTTTACTAATGTTCACCCAATACAAGGCTCAAAAGCCACTCAAGGTAGAAGGTTAATGAACAATATTTTTGTATTCTTGGAAGAGGTAAGAAATGCAGTTTGTAAGGTTATGTAGGAAGAATAATGGTTAACCTTAAACTGGAAGAGGTTAAAATTGCAGTGATCTTGGGAGTCTGTTCCACAAAGTACAGTTCTTGGGAAGAAGCTGTTTGACTCATTAAATATGAAGGAGATGAGTTAGAATCAAACTCACTCTGGTAGTAATGGTCTGTGACAATAACTTGCAGATCATGCTGCAAGGAAATCTTTATTTAATTGCAAAAAAAAAAAAAAAGTACAAACATATTTTTCAACATATTTTTCAAATACTGAAGATTTTGAAATAGGGCTTGTAGTTTTAGAATCAGAGTACATTGTCCTACCAGCCATCTCTCTGTAAGCAGGAGTGTTTGGTGGGGTTAAATAGAATTAGCCATTAATGTTTATATATATATATATATATATATATATATTACACACACATTAGTCTGGGGTTTGTTTTTTGTTTTTTTGTTTTTTTTCCTTTCATTTTTGATCTGATGAGAGAGGATTGGTAAATCAGTTGTTTGTTTGTTTTTTGTTTACATTCTTTGGGCTGTTGTCTTAATCTTTGTTGCCATATTCATGATATTTCAGCCATTGTATGATCCAGTCTTCTTCAGGTGATTGGGATTTCAAACTAAACTCTTTATTTTGTCCACTCGGGTAGATAGTTCTACTTCCATGTGCCATGCCTCTTCCAGATGTCTTGGTTATCTCTCTTTGACTCAACTCTCCAAGTTTTTGTTCACCACTGCAGTAGCCAGGTATTGAACACACAACTCTTTGCATCAAGTCACTGGAACCAACCACTGCTTTTATCCTTGAGGATATATGGCCCAGTGGATAAAATCAGTAGTTTTTAATCATTTTTCAGTATTAACCTTTTATGCTAATATCTTTTTTTTTATTTTATTTTTTGTTATGAATTGCTTTTTTTGATATGTCTACTTTTATTGTTCTAATAAAATTTTATACCGCTATGAAAATTTTTCAAATGTAATTTTTGTGAAATGAAAATATCAATCTTAAAAGCATCAATTTAAGATTTGACTGAAAAGAAAATATTCTCATCAGCCATAAAGCACTTTTGTTTCTCTTTCATTAAGTTGCATCTTGTGAATATGCAATCCTTTCCGTAGTCTGTGTTATTTGTCATCAAAACTGATTCTTGTATGATCTTGTAATCAGAGTAAATCACCAACCATACAATTGTGGTTTATATTGTCTTTTGTCTTAATTTAGAAACTGTGTTACTCTAAACATACAAGTAGTTTTCTATATGTGATTTACTCCAGATGATGCTAAAATAAACTTTGCACTCAGTGTCCACCAGAGAAGTCTTGTGCATCAGTAGATTGACTTGAAAGATGACCTCTTAATGAAAGGTGGAGATCCAAGCTTTACCTAATGTCAGTGTATTCTTTGACAAAATCAATCCATCTTCAACGAGAATGTGCACATATAAAAAAAAATAAAAAAACATAAGTTGATATATAAACATCCATTCAAGAGAGAAGTGAGTCTTATACATCCTCATGAGAATGTAGAGTCCATGTTTGGAGAAGGCCCCAAAACTGCTGACAGGTGGTGAATGATAGTCCAAAGTTAAATAAAATGTAATGTCTCATGTTCTCATTAAAATTTATGATGAAAAGAAGTATTTATTTTGTACAACAAATAATTATTTTTAGTATAATTTCCTTCTTTGTCAATGCACTTAATTTTACACATTTCCATTTGATCAAACATTATACAGTGACTATTTCATATCAAAATTCAGCTTACAATTCTTTCAGGTTATGAACTTATTAATCTACTCTTCTGTATAGTAACAGCTGATTCTGGTAGATAATCATAGCTGTTTCTTTTTATGCTGACTGCATTTGAACTTAGCAAGGATTTACCATTGCTTATTGTTACCCACTTATTTGATCACTTCTCCATCGGTTTTCATAATTTTCTACACTGATTGAGGAAAATATTCATAATTATAGTTTTAACTAAAATTTGTTTTAGAATGTTTCAGTAGTCAGTTTGCATGTTATGCTTTAAAGATGAAACTGATTGTCACTAGTCAGGATTTTAAAAGTTACTGAGAAAATACAGTTTCCATAATTATAATCACATTTTTCAATTAGATACAAAGAAAAGAGTGTTTAATTCTTATAAAATAGTAATCTTCCTATATGGCAGTGAATGCTGAACAATTCATTCACAGATGAAGAGAGGACTTTAGGCAACAGATGTAGTTCTATAGAAGAATGCCGAGAATACCATGGATGGAAGATGTGAGCAATTAGGAAGTTTAAAGGAAAATGGGAATGGAAAAATCACTTAGAATCAGAAAGATTTCTGTTGAAGTTTCTAGGGCATATGAATATCCATCAAAAGTAACGTTTAACCAAAATAAATTAAAAATAACGTGAATAATACTGAATAATTTTTTTTTTTTTTTTTTTTTTTTTTTACATTAAAATATATTTAATCACATCTTCCCAATAGCTGTCGCAATTTGTCAATCAACTTCATTTTTCAAATGATTGTTACACTTCTATACACATTTTATATGTTAAATGTCTCAACTATTATGAGACAGAGGTATATTTTGTTACATTTATACATTGTTATACATTTTATATCTAATTCATGTTGGGGGTATTACTCTTGTATAGGAAATCAAATTTGTTATAAAGGGTTGCTGCAAAGTTCTCAGCCTGATTCACTTTCTAAAATTGGTTCAAATAGATTTTTAAGAATTTTTCTTTGGACAAGAGCTTTTCAACATCTTTTTTGTGCTTCCTGTTTCATCACATAATCAAATCAACACCAGTGCTATAGAACATCTTGGGTATGATGATAAACTACATCTGGCAGCAAGGCCTCTGATTGGGAGATTGGATGTTTTGAGGATTTGTGGGACCACCTTATAATTGCTGTTGTTTCAAGGTCCACCCTGGTTCTGAGTGGTTGCACCTGTTAGGATCCCAATTATGGCCAAATAATGACCCCCCCCCCACCAAACGAAAATTAACAGTACATTTTTATGGCAAATTGATTAACAATACATTTTTGTAGTGAAATTACCAGCAATACATTTTATGATCTACAAACTATGTATCTAAACAAAAAAAAAAAAAACATATTTAACAGGAAAGTATAAAATTATCTAAAAAAAAAATATTCAGATTTCAGCATTAAATAACCCATAGAGGTGTTGATATGCTGCTAAACAAAATCAGCTAACCAACCAGTGCTCTGCATTCTGAAAGTCTTACTCTTTGTGATCACCTAAGACCAACAGAATAAAGAAATATTCAGAATTTTTTGTTGCTTGATTATTACCATTCTAATTTTCATCATCTTACATATGCACACACACGGTTTTATCATATATGTGTGTGTGTGCACAAAACAGACGGATGGAGCTAGGGGCCACCAAATTCTGTGATTACAAATGGAACCACTGAAATATTTTTAGCATATTTGGGCTTTTCAGTTTAATATCAAATGATTTGTGGTTTTCATGAGTGGCATGTGTATATATATATATATATATATATATATATATATATATATAATGCTCAACTGGACCCTTTGGATCTACTGAGTTAGCAAAACTAAAATTTATCACTTTCTTTTAATATATAAAGTAAATAAATTTCCTCAATAAAAAACACTTATGACTCCATTTCTCTGTTTCTTCTCCCCCCCCCCTTTTTTTTTTAACAAATTTGAATTTCTAAGATGAAGAGTTGTTATCATTGGACTAATGTCCTCATCTTTATTGTTATTATCACAATGCTTTGGCTGATGTGCCCTCCAGCCTTCTTCAGGAGTCTGTCAATCTAGGGAACATTTGGGCTATGGATTAAATAGGGTAGACTAGGCTCTTTAGCCTAAGAGAAAAAAAAACTCTGAATTCTACAAGGAGGCAATAGGAAACCACTCCATTATCTTTCCCCTCAGATAAAATGTAATAAAGGAATATGTAGTGTCAAGTTTGCTTGTTGACTGAAGGAACATTGTATTTTTTAAAAATCCATGCAGAAAGCTAAGTCTGGAACTTTTTGATTAGCAGTGATGTCTGAACATAAAAAGATTTTATAGTAACAATATACATAAACCTTGCTTGTGCTCAATAATGAAGATTTTATTTTTATCAAATATACAAAATGATTTGGGTTTTATTTTTAAACTTATTTTCTAAAAGTAAAACAATTACTGGGCCATTAATTCTGTTACCCAATTTTTAAAAGTATTTGCAGAGATTATCTCTCTGGTCAAAGGAGTGAAGTAGGCAGGTGTATTGGCAGGGTTGCAAACCTCCTTTTATCAAATGGAGTTGCAACACTTCACTCTGTTTAAATATAGCACTTAAACATTCCATGATAAAGTAAAAAAGCCATTCTGATCTGACTGTCCCAGTTTTGTCTAGTAGGGTATCATTTAAAGAGTTTAGGGTCACCAGGTAATAACCCTTCTCATGTAGTATGGGGGGGAACAGTTATTTGTTTCGATTATATAAAAGCTCAGGGACAAAGGAGTGGAGGTTTAAAAGAAAAAAAAGTCTCTAGTCCTTGTTCAGAAGAGTCTATTGTTATATTTTATTCTATCTGGCTGTAACTGCTGACCTTGTATATTGGGTCATTTACAAGTGCAAACAACCAAGAAAAACTTAAAGTTGACGTCACATGTCATCACCCCCCCCCCCCCCAAAAAAAATAACAGTTGCAGGTTTTTCATTCATTTAGTATTAGGAATTTTTAAAATTTTTACTTCAGTTCAGGCATGATTTTAAAAACTAAATAGCTGCTGGTGAATTTCTATCTTTTTTTTTTTTTTTTTTTTTTTTTACATGTAATCTTTTCTGTAATGATTGCTAGGTTTTCAATTTAAGTAGCAAAAGAATTTTGCATTTTGAAAAATTACTACATGGATATGACATTTGCTGACTTTCTCTAGTTATCCTGATATTGAAGATAAAAAACTCCAAAGTTATGTTTTGTCTCATTTAATTGCATAAATTTTAATCTTCAGTAAATCAATCACGAAGAATACTACAAAGATGTACTGAAAAATTCAGTCAATCCAACAATACTTTTAATTAAAAGAAATTCTGATGTTTGGTCAGATTTAAGGAAATTTCGTCAGGCTGAGAACTTTTTGTGTGTGTAAATGTGTAAAAATTTGCTATATTTAGAAGAGCAAAGTACTCAATATTAGAACATATTTCTAGATGTAGACATTCTTCATGAAAAACGTAAAAATACTAGAAAAATCGAATAATAAAAAAAATTCTAAATATTCCTCATCTGTCATTTTCAATGAAAAATGCATAAATATAAAAGATATGATGTATTTTAGGTACTTCCCAAATATTTGCTAAAAAAAAAAAAAAAAGAGTGTACGTGCTGAAAAAGCTGTACTAATAAAAATCTCTAGAGAGTTGTTAACACCACAAAAAATACCCACAATATTTTAAACTAAAAGTAATATGTTTCAAATCAGATTAATTAAACTTAAAATCAACTAATTGTCCTAAAATAAAGTTTCAGAAAAGTATATTTTTTAAATGTTTTTTTTTTTTTTTTTAATAAAGAGAATTGCATTGCGTTGACAGATTTGTCAATATGAATGATTTTATTTTTACTGATAATTAAAAAAAAAAACTAATTCTAATCAATTTAAATTCAGTTTGAAACAGCAAAATATTTTGCATATTGGAAATATTGAATTTAATCTATTAGCTTGAAATTAAAACTAAAATCAAAGCTTCAAGGATGATTTTTCATTTTTAAAAATGCATTTTAAACCATAGGTATCACTTTTCTTTGGTACCTGCCATATTTTCTTGTGCATAGTACAACTGTGTTTGTGAAGTTAAAAACCAGGAATAAATTGTCATTTACTATATGATCCCGTATTTCAGCCATCTTTATGTAAATTTGTTTGAAAAGTTGTACCATATTATCTATTAAATTCTCAATGTCATATTTATATTTCACTAAAATATTTAATTTTTCCCAATATTAAAGAATAGAAATCAAGTGAATGATAGCCTTTGTGTTTCTTTGCCTAATTTCTATTTCAAAACTCATTTTCAAATTACAGTGTAACCCGGATATAAGAGAGTTGTCGGGACCGGAGATGAAGTCTCTTATATCCGGGTTTGGTCTATTTTGTTTAGGTAAGTATGGCACTAATTTGGGACCAGAGAAAATCTCTTATATCCGGGTTACACTGTAGAATTATCAGGAAAGCTTTTTTTTTTTTTTTTTTTTTTTTTTTTTTAATAAAATTAATATTATTTAAACATGACATCTCTTGTGTATTCCCTTTATTAATTTTTTGAATCAATTTTGGTAAATTTCCTGTTTTTGAGACAAAAGATCTTTAATTACACTGATTCTCAAAGAACAAATATGGCCGACATCAAATATCTTTTGTAAACAGTTATCAACATTTGCCTGTTTTGTGTTTTATTATTTACTCTAAGTATATTTGCAATTTTGCTGTTTAAATAAGTTTTTTTTTTTTTTTAAACTGAGTGAAATTTTCTGAAAATTTACACTTGTGTATAATATGCCTCTCCCCCCTTTGCTTTTAATTTTTTTCAAAATTTCTTGTCTTGTACTCTAGAAAATACAGTAGACAGTGTAGACATAGGAATAAACTTTGCATGGTGACTAAGTCTGAAAATCAAATTAAGACATGAAACTGACATTGACCATACACTGCTGTTTATATACTATATATATAGTTTTTTTCTTCACTAAATAAATATACAAACAAACAATGTTGGGTATAATAGAAAGGAGTAGGAAAATGTGAAGAAGAAAGCGGGGAGAGAGAAGAATAACAATAACATATCCTATATGAAATTAAAAAAAATTGTACATATAGACAACCATATATAGGGATGACTGTCTGATGATAGTACCAAACAACAGAAGAACAAATAACACTATAAAAAAAGCGCTTTTCAAACTCTTGAAAAGTTTCAGCTTTGAAATAGAAGTCGAAATGAGTAAAAAGGTTGTCAGCTATCTGGATGTAGAATTAAATCTTTAAGCTGGCAATGTCTCACCATACATGAAACCGAACGCAAAATTAAAATATGTGAATATTAGATCTAATCGACCTGCAGATATAATAAAGTACATACCTAAATGAATAGTCTAGGCTATCCAGAAACTCTTCTTGTAAAATGATTTTTGAGGATAAAAAGAAAAAATATGCAAACTTAAAAGTAGTGGGTCACAAAACCAAACTAGAATTTAAACCTCAAATTAAACAACTTATAAAGAACAATACAAGGAAGAGTAAAAATATCATTTGGTTTAATACCTCCCTCCTCTTAGAGGTAAAATAGAGAAATTACTTTTGTAGTTACTTACTAAACACTTCCCAAAAAATTCATAATTACATAAGATATTGAATAAAAACACAGTTAAATTAAGCTACAGTTGCACTAGTAATTTAGAAACAATAGACAAAATGCCAGAAATTTCAAAACTAACGCAGCAGAATATACTTAACACTGGTAATTTATGCAACTGTAGAAATACAAATAGATGTCCATTAAATGGAGCTTGTAAAACAGAAGCTATAATTTGTAAAACAGAAGTAACAAATATTAATGGCCAAAATAAAACTTACATAGGATGTACTGAAGGTACTTTCAACCGTAGATGGTACAATCATAGGTTGTCATTCAAGCTAGTAAGTCTTGGGAGCTGTACCAAACTAGCTAACAGTGTTTGGAATTTAAAAGAAAAAAACGTATCTATTTGTAAGCTGGAAAATTTTTAAAAACACGGTCTTGTAAGAGCTGCAACAATATTTGCAACCTCTGTCAACTGGAAAAAATTAGCAATTATGACATTTCTGGATCCAAAGAACCTTTTCAATCAGAAATCCAACATCTTGAGTCCTTGCATACATTTAAAAATGCTTGCTGGATTTAAAAAAAAAAAAAAAAAAAATTCAATTACCCCCCCCCCCCAACTGATACATTTGATACCCTTGCTATTCTTCTCTTCCCCCTTCATCTTCCTTCTTCACATCCTCCTCCTTCAATTTGTTTTTGTTTATTTATTTATTTAAAAAAAAAAAATATATTGTTCATTTAAAAAAAAAAATAAAGCATTGGGAGGACAATTGATAAAAATCACCTGAGGATACCATAAAGTTAAAATCAAGGTAGCAGATTCAACTGATTTCCTGATTTTTAAAGTTAAAAGCTCTACATGTTATTTTTTATTTTATTTTTTTTATGTGTATTGAGCACTTTTTAATACCACTGTTTCCTGGTATGATTCAACTCTGACCATTAGCTTTTTATATATATATATATATATATATATTATTGTTATTATTTTATATGTGCAGTACTTATTGGAAAGTGTTCAATATCATTGATAGAGCTAACATATTCAGTTGTATGGATATGAGTGTTTGACCCTGGGTTTCATGTTTGTCTGATGATTACAAAAGCATGAAACACAGAAAACTCCTATCCATAAAACTGAAAATATATATATAATCCTATGAATATGACCACAATGTGCTGACCGTGTTTGGAAAATAAAACATTCCTATAACTCTAGTTAGATACATAAAACATTCTATACATTTAGTTAAAAGTAAAAATAAAATTCATCCTTGGGAGTGACTAAAAGTATAGCCAAAAGCACTCGGACATTTGGACAATTTATATATAATTTATGTCCAGAAAAGAAGGAAATTATAAGAACACATGAAAAATTAAATAAAAAACTTAGCCATACCTTGTCAGTTGTTTTTTATGAAACTTGTATAAAAGAGATTGCTGCCCAAACACACAAAAATATATCGGAGTGTGTGTGTGTGTAACAGGTTGCAATTAAAATATATTCATCTATTTTAGTAATGCCCTATATCAAAAAATCACTATATTTGCCAGTAATAAGATGAACATAAAGAAAATAAAAAATATATACACTGCATTTAATTTGCTGGTATTATGACTAGGTGGCCTTACTAGAAGCTTGAAATAGAAAAATAGCTATGGTGTTTGGAAATTAGTTTTGAGAAAAGGATATAATTATTTAACAATCCTGATAGAACTCGCTATTCAGTAGTAATGGTCAGCCAGATTAGCTTGTTAACCATTACCTGATGCTTAGGCATCCATGAAGCTTGAATGAATTGCAGTGAATATTTGTCTACCAAATTTTTTTTTTTTTTTTTTTTTTTTTTTTTTGTATTTTTCATGAATTATTTTTTGCATTTAATTTTTTTTCTGTGCAATTTCTCTAGCTATCTGCTTACATCCACTGCTTGTTCTATGTAAACTTTAAGCAAGCATCAATGAATGCTAATTAGTGCATTTTTTTCATTGAAGAATTTGATGGCATATCTCTGCTTTGTATGCACTTTCATGTCAGATGCTATTTTGCCACTCTGCTGCTATCTAATAAAGCAAAAGAAAAAAATCAGTATTTGTAGCATTTTTACTATCTCACCACCAGGAAAATATATGTAAAAAATTAAATGTGAATTCACAAATGTATTTTATATATGTGGATTATTTAATTAAAAATGAATTAGTGAAACTTTTATAATCCTTTTATAATCCCTCCTTCTATTGAAGTCAGTGTTTCTCAACCTTTTTCACTTCAGAGCGCACTTGTTGAATTACTAAAACTCTGGGGTACACTTTAAATTTTAATAAGGAAAAACTAATCATGAAATTTTAAAATCAGAAAATAATAAAGTCTCTTGAAATAAGCATTTATTTTCAAGACATTGCATTATCGGTAGCTTTTTAAAAATAGATTTTTTTTTTTTTTTTTTTTTTTTTCATAAATTGCTCTTCTGTTAGTTTAGGGTGTACCTGGCTACCTTTCAGGGTGCATTAGGACACCTGGGCACACTGGTTGAGAAATGCTCATTTAGGTTATACAAAGTGGTGCTGAAAAATTCTTAACCTGATCAAGAAGGGATTTAGAAAAAAATACAAAATTCTGATGTTTGTCACAGATTTTGGGAAGTGTGTCCCACTTCCTGAAATGTGAGCAAATATCAGAATTTTTTTTTTTTTTTTTTTTTTTTCTTCTTCTTCTAACAAATCCTGACAGCTATTGGGAGATGTGATTAAATATACTTTTTAAAAAACATTAAGTTTTTAAAAAAAAAAAAAAAAAAAAAAATAAACACATTCAGTATTATTGTTGTTTATAACAACACAAATAGCTATATTATGGAAAAAGGAATTTTCAACAATATACGCATTTATTATACATTAATTGCTAATTTTTTTTTAATTAATAACTATTTGTGTTCAATTGTTATTAATAGCTATCTGCTGATGTGTTACAATTTTGGAATAATGCGATGATAAAAATTTAAATTTCATCTCTAATAGATGTTGTGATCTTTAAATTCAAGAACTTTTCAGTACCCACTAGTCATAATGCCATTTTTTTTATGAATCATATGCATTATTATTAGGTTGGTGCAAAAATAATGAGGTAATAATGTTGTTTTTTGACGTTAAAAAATACGTCAAAAAACGACATTATTACATCATTATTTTTGCACCAACCTAATATATATTATGCTTGCTTAGTTGTTTGTTCTTGTCTGGTTATTTTTTCTAATTATTTTATACATTAAGAAAACCCAAACTCTGTAATTAGGACTGCCTGCTATATATAGGTTTGGTAGTTTTTGTTACATGAATGAAACAAAAGAATTGTATATTAATTACTTATTTATCGTAATGTTTAATAATGCCTGAAATTTGAGCTGGGAAATATTGGGCCTTTTTAAATTCAATTTTTTTTTTCTGTATTCTAGGGGTTGTTATAAATGAATTGTTTTATTAGTAACAAGAAGATTAACTTTGGTTGCTAATTTCACTATGTTTAATTTTCTATATAATTGGTGATATATTGCTATTTAAAACAATATGGGGCTGTTTGTGAAGTGAGGACAGGAGGAGGCAAGCAAAAAGATCTGCTTGTTTTTCCTTTTGAGATTATGCCACCCTGGAGGACAACCTGCTGGGAAAGGGGTGGAACAGTCACTTCCACAACTATCTGACCTTCCCTCTTAACAACAACTCTGAATTTCATCAAGATCAGCAAATCTAAAGTCCACACTATGGTTGTCTTTGCAAAAAGAATGCATGCTGGGAACTTCCTGTGTCAGATGTTAGGGGGTTTAACCCTTTGATCCCTAAAGACAAATAAGTCAAAATTAGGACCACACATAACTACCATTTCTGTGAAGAGTTATTTTCCTGATTTAGACTTCAGACATTTCAACATCTTAATGATTTTTTTTTTTTTTTTTTTTTTTATACCCATGTCTTTCAGGACATGATCATAAGTCTCTACAGATATTTCTTTATTTGTGAATTGCTATACATTTTTGGGAAAGATAGTAGCTTCCTATTGTCTCCTCCAGTTTTGAATTCAGTTTTCCTTCACTTAGACTGTTTGCCATCTAAGGATAGCTGGCATAATCTATCTTACTGATTAACCCATGCTTAGAATATTGCTGCCACATATAGTCCAGTGTCCCTGCTACTTAACTTGAGCTTCTTAATGAAATCCAAAGAATCAGCAATATTATCAGTCCTGCCATAAGGTTGCCTCTCCCTGCCTTTTCTATAAATACTTTCATGATAATTGTTTAGATGAACTCTTTGCTATGGTAGCTAGACTTTTTTTTAATTTAAGTGCAGTACTAAATTGGCCTCGAGATCTCATCAGTTTACAGTTGAGCTGGCTAGATGTAGCCGTAAGTTCTATGCTAACAGTTTCTTTTCTCGTACTTCTCACTCATGGAACTCCCTTCTGGCTCCATGCTTTCCAGCCAATTTTAATCTGCAAAAAACATTAAATGGAATGTCAATCACTATCTACTGTCTTCCTGACCATTATTAATGTTTCTGCTCCTAATTCTTTCACACCCTATAGCCCCATATATCTTAATGGCTTTACAGCCTTTCATGGGATACTGATTTAACAAACAAAAAAAAACAACATAGCTTGAATGTAGGAAGAGATGAATTCATGCCTTTTTCAAATGTACTAGTGTGAAAGTGAATACAACTGACTCACCTGGAATTTGAATTCAACTTTTGCCAATTTCACTTTCCATGCTAATATTCATTACAATATTCTTCTTTAATGATATTATCTGAAAAGAATTTTTCTATTGAAAGTAATTTGCCTTTCATTTGTTATTTTTATTTTGAATCAGTGTTTAGAGTTTTGAATAGAAAGTCAAGCAAACAATAATCTGTTTATATTTCTGTGATGAGATTTTGTAACTATTTACATTGCTCAGACTGTTGTCCTCATTTCTTGGAATTTTGAACCAAACCCTTTTATTCCATGAAGATAGATTATTCTAATTTCACACACCATGCCTTTCGATATCTCGGTTCTGGTTAATTTGCTTTGATAACTCTCCAAGATTTTGTTTTCTCTACTGAGGTCAGGGATTGAACTCACAACTCTTTGGATCAAGGACACATGGCCCAGTGGATAAAAGCATTGGTTGATTGATCCCAAAAGTGACTTTGATTCCAACAAATATCACTTGAAGATGGCTGGAGCATACAATGGCTGAAACATTGTGAATGTGACAGTAAAGATGAAAACAACACTCCAAACAATGTAGTGTAAACAATGTTTTATTAACTGTTGAATAGTTTATTTCAAATTATTTTTCATTTTCTATTTTAAAAAAATGGTTAAAACACTGTTCATGAGGAAGAAATAAGTAAAGAAACAAATAATAAAACACCTTCAACTTTGTATTCAAATGACATCTTGCAGAGATGGTGAAAATGGTCTTACATTGTAAAAAAATTAATGTTCTCTGTTCTATTGAAAAAAGAAAATCAAAAACAAGATCAATTTTACTAGGCCTCGAAATATGGTGGTTGTTTGTAGCTTCCTTACCAATTGTGACCATTCTTAATTTAATAATAGAATGATACTTTGATGGAAATTATGAACCTGGATTTCAGATTTGGTGATCACTCTCTTGATTGCTATTTTCTCAGGCATGTCTAATTATTTTTTCTGCATTTATAAAATATCTGATTTTACTTTCCCATCATTAATTGAATGTCTTTACAAAAAATATTTATCTATATAGAAATAATAATATATATAAAAAATAGTTGAAATAACCATTTTTTTTTTTTTGTTTTTTTTTTGTTGGGGTTTTATACTTAATCAAATTGAAATCTTTAACTTACTACATTTAAACATGAATGATAAACAAAAACCTTACAACACAAAGTTTCTAATCACAGAACATTTTCTACTGCTACATGGATGTTTACGGTGGTTTGGGCAGTGTATATAGTGCAGCAGTAATATATTAGTCTAAGGCAAGATAGCCTAACACAGTCTGTTACTCTTCAGACTAGTTTTGAATTAACTTATCTTTCTCTAAGATTGGTGGATGTGTAGGTGATGTAATCAATATCACCTTGAATTAAAAAATTGGATAGCCAAATTTGAATTCCGGTAGGGTTTGTTACATTCAAATACTCTTTGGAAAGATATGAATACATTCAAATACTCTTTGGAAAGATATGAATCAATTTTCTCCCTTCAACTATGGAGTAAATAGTAGGAGTTGTATCTATAAATTTATTATCTCCCAAAAATATTCACTTACGAAAAAAATATTCTTACAATCCAAAATGTGTTTCAGCTTTAAATAGTCCACAAAAAGTAGAAAAAAATGAAAAATTAACCACCTCCAAAATGGTTACCCTCTCAAGGCAAAAAACTTTAGTCTACTCTACTGTTTCATAGCTAGGAGAGAAGATATGGATTCATGCTTTTCTCAATAGTTCTAAGTGAATGCAAACAGCTTTAGCTAAAATTTGAAACCTACTCTGATTCCTGTTTTTACACTTTAACCATAAAGCCAACTGCACCACCTCAGTTTGATTTTGGAGTGAAAATGTTATATGAAGATTTGAGTTTGTAAGCTTTTTCATTTCTTTTCATTTCTTTTTTTTTTTTTTTTTTTTTTTTTTTCTTTTTCTTGACATTCTTGAATTTCTAGATTGTTCATGTCTTATGGTTCTGATTAGACACAAGTTTTTTTGTTTTTTCTTTCTCCCTGCCAAATTGCTTATTCTGGTCTGTTCATGAATAAAAGTGACAAGTACTAATTGCTTTCTTGTCCATGTAGGACATTGGCAGATGCCAGAAGAACAAGCTGGGATGAGTTTTATGACCCAACAAAATACAATTGTAATGATATCTAATTAAATGTACACTCTTTTCTTCTCAACCCAAACTAGGCTAACTTATGACATTCAACAATTGTCTCTACGATTTCTCTACTTTCTTTTTTTAGCTTGAAATATTCCATTTATATCTGTATGTTAATTTCATACTGTTCATAAAAACACTGCACATGACTCTGAAATCCAAAGGCACACTGGAATGGTGAAAGATGCCTTCCAAAAGCTAAGCAAAGAAACAGGAAAAATTGTTAGAAAGAAAAGAGTACTAAACTGTTACATAATATTAGTCCTCCAATATGAGAGTGAATGTTGGACATTCCTCTCATGGATGAAAGAGAGGCTTGAAGCAACCTTTGACTCTAACCTGTGAGAAATAATGAAGTTTAAAAAGATGCTTATACCTGTCAGGAAGAGATAGTTGTAATTTCTAGGACAGGTAATAAAGAAAGAGGGCCTGAAAGATTTTATACTTACCGGACCAATTGAGGCAAGAGGGACAGGAAAACAATACATAACCTATGAGAAGTATGGCCCTAGTAGATTAAAGTGTTAGACTATATCTGGTTCTTTGGCAATTGTTACTTCAATTCCTTTATTCTTCAGTTAGAGAAAGAAATAGTATTAAAATGCTCTAACAAAATTCTTGCTTTTATTTAGTGATAACAAAAACACCTTCAATCATTCTATGAATTCTATAAGGCAATGTCTGAAATCTGTTCACTAAAAGAGTTCTGTGATGATTGTACACTTAAAATCATTTCCTAATTATATATATAGGGCAGTTGTGTGTGTGTGTGTGTGTCTGGCTCAGCTCCCTTAAGTCTCCCCCCCCCTCGAGGATGGTATTGGTAGAGTGGTATTTTCCTAAATTTAGTTATTTTGTAACAAACCAAAAAAACGACAAAGTTTATGTTTTACAAATTGAATAAAAGATTAGTTTCCATAAGATGGCTGAAAAATATCAATAAATTGTCAATAATAAACTTCTATTCAGAGATCCAATTAATGTCAAATTTTCCTATAGTGCTTTAAAATTATCGGCAAAATTAAAAAGTAAAAAAGTGTGAATTATTTATTAATAAAAATTCTAAATTGAAATTTTCAAAAATATTTATATTTTTATATTATATATAACTTTTCTATTGTAGACAGGACATGAAAGACAGGTTACAACTTATGTTTATTTTTGAATTAATATTTTTTTTTTTTTATTACTTTACTGACAAAAACAATTTAAGCATAAATAAATTACCTTTTTTTTTCTTTTTTTTTTTTTTTTATTAAAAAAACCAACATGAAACCAAAGAAATTATTTTAAATGAAGTAATTATTTTCTTTATTTTCTTTTTTTTTTTTTTTTTTTTTAATTTTTACATAAATTTCTCCAACCAATCTCATTCAGAAAAAGGGAGACCTCCAGTCATATCTAGATTCCTGAATCTTTGCAATGGCATCAGATTGATTATCAAGATAATGACTCAACATGTTATTGAATTTCAACATAACAATGAAATATAAGATGAATTTATTTCTTCCAGGTAATGCAGGGTATCCCCACCTAGTTTATAATAAAAAGGATATGCATGAAATAAGAACAGAGAAATAAAGTGAATAAAGATGTTTCAACTGATGTGAACCCATCAACAGGGAATTCAATAACTCTTACAAAGTTTTATAAATAATATGTCTGACAGTCAATGTAGACTAGTCTTGATGTGTTCTTAACCTTGTTTCCTGTCTTTCCTTGACAACTTTGTCATTGTTATTATAATGAGCAATATTTCCATTGGCTAGAAATTGGGTTTTATGTTCACTGGTACAAAGTAGGGATTATCATGTCTTTCTTTGGTTATCTTGTAAAAGTTTCTCAATCTGTAATCAATATATGTTTTATGTAAAGGCATTTTACCTTTATTTCTGTTAGTGGTTACACTAAAGTAGATATATAAAATGAAACTTGCCATTGTCCAAACGTGCCACCTGGAGATAAGAAAGCATTGTTTGAAAACAGATTGAAATTATCTTGGAAATACTAATTTTTTTTTTTTTTTTTTTTTTTGTCGTCATTTGAATTACTCTTACATCTGTAATAAAATGGTAGGTTGGAAAATTTGTTCAAAATTAATTTGTTTTTGGAATAAACAGGCTGGCTGGGGTAAAAGTGGAAAATGAATTAGGGTGGGGTCGGTGCTAACAATAAGTAGGTTGGAAAACAATCAAAATTTAAATAGCAGGTTAAGCTTGTCTGTTCTCTATACAAGAGTAGCCATTTTTTTTTTTCTTTTAAAATTGATGCCTTAGACTCACAGGAACAAAAACTAAATCAAAAATTTTCTTGGAATTTTTACATTTTTAACAAGGCGACTCTTAATTTAATAATATAAAACCTGTCAGTATTTTTTCCACCCAACTAATAATTAATTACCTAAATGCAATAAATGTTCAGCCAGGCAGAAAAGAGAAATGTAAATGTTTTAATATTTCTACCATGATTTTTTTTTAACAAAATGCATTTTACTTTTATTCCCCAAAACATTTTTTTCAACTATCATCATTTCAATATTTTTTAAATTAATTCTTTTTAAAATTAAATACAGAATCTTTAAATTATTCATTACATTTTAACCAGGCAGCTAAATGCAACTTAAAAAAAAAAAAAAAAAATAATACCATATATGCTGGCGTACAAGGCGACACCCAAATTTTCAAGTTAAAATGTAGGTTCCTGGATATATTCTCCATACAAGACGACCCCACCCACTCATAAAGTGTATTGAATTAAATAAAATCAGTAAGCATATACTTTCTTTTTACTCAAATTCTAATGGAAAAATGGTGTGGCGATATTTTCAATTAACTACCACCAATCTACAATACCTCATTGTCTTTGGGAGGCTATTTACAGTAGCTTAAATGACTTTTTCTCGCTAACCATCCACCCATTCCACTGTTCTCGAATGCAATCTTTTATTGTCTTGTTGAGGCTCACATCCAGTTGTGTTTTTGTTCAGCATCATTGAAAAAAGCAAGCCAGGCAAGTTAGCCTACTATCAAAAATCTCCCATTATAACAACTTACCATAAACCACAGGATATAAGGTTCACATTTTGTACATGAAATATTTGGGAGGGGGGAATTTTTTAAGATTAAAAGTTTGCCTTGTATGCCTACATATGGTAATAATAATGATGGCTGGCTATTTGTTCTCAGTATATCCACCTGCTAGAGTGGCTAGCTAATCCCTGTTGCAGGTGCCTGCTCAGGGAGTTTTTTTTCTCTTTTGTTTCTTTAACACCAACAACACCAAACTGGTTTCTACTGCAACTATCCTGAGCAGAACTTAGTTACAGTTTCTGGTAAAGAATATATACTGTCATGATCAGTAGTTAAAAATGATAAACTAAAACCTTTAGTCATGTTGACTTGTGACTTCATGCTAGCATGACTGTCAACAGCTTACAGTTTTATTTTTCAGCACTCGCTAGTATAACCTGTAATGTATGTATGTATGTATGTGTGCGTGCACGCACACACACATATATATATATATATATATATATATATATATATATATATATATAGTGTGTGTAATATATGTATGTTCAAATAGGTTTAGTTAAATACTGTAGACATATCATGTTGATTAGTTTTCGTTGTGATACTTTCAAGTTTGCAGATTCATTTTTTTGTTAGTTTTAGGAAATTGAGTAAGAAAAATGCCAAAATTTTCTTCCAAATAGTTTTTATTTTCCCAAGTATAAACACATGTACTCTCAACTACAAAAGTGAATGTCCTATTACAAAATAGCTATTATACAAAACTTAATAAACTGCAAAATCAAATTCTCCTTCAAAAAAGATTTTCTACACTGAATTAAAAGATATTAAACAAACCCTCATTAATAATGATTTCCCTAATTACATTGCTGATGAACAAATTAGACAAATTATTATATTACCATAGATAAATATGAATACATCATCAAATAACTCTAAACGTATCATATTTCTATATCATAATCAAATGCATTCCAAATATAAACAGGAGGAATAAAATTTAAAAAAAAAAAACTCATGAACACTAATATCTCTCTCTCTCTCTCTCTCTCTCTCTGATAGAGTTAAAAAAAAAAAAAAAATGAATCATATACTACATTAAATTCAATACAACCAACCTAGTTGTCCAAAACAATTCTTCTCCACCACCTAGCATCTTGTAAAAAGTCAACATTGTATATCAATTTAAATGTCCTTTAGGAGATTGTATCTCTGAAAAAAAATGACAATACAGACTTTGGCTTTACTACAATGATGCTAGCAAAAAGACTTACATTTCATTTGGCTGAACATAGCTCAATACATCAGCATGAACACTCATGCCCACACCATACAAAAACTAAAATCCTTGAAGCTCTTTATAAAAGAAAGTTAAAGCCCCAAATAAATAAAGTCAACTATGAGTATAGCAACAAACTCCTTGAATGGTTATAAAGAAGAGAAAAAAATTATTATACACGTATGAACAAAAACAAAACGGTTACTTCCCTTACACTAAAAAAACCCAAGAGAACACGTGAACTTTGTACTTTGAAATCGAGAACATTGCATAAGCAAAAAAAAAAAAATAAATAAATAAACAGTTAAAATGTTTTATATTCATAGAAACACATACGTACTCACAGACAACTTAAATCCTGAAGATGGTCTCGGATGAGACTGAAAGTACATGGGGGGAAATAAAAACTATTTGAAAGAAGATTTTGGTATTTTCTAACTCAATTTTCTAAATCTACCAAAAAATTGATACATTTGAAAGGATCACAATGAAAACTAATCAACATGATGTGTCTAAATTATGTAAGCAAACCTGTTTGAATGAAAATCTGTTGCCTATATATATATATATATATATATATATATATAGTGTGAGTTAATTTGAAAGACTGCTTTCGAAGCCAAAATTTCAGGTTTATGAAGCATTTAAGGCAACTAGGCTTTGTGATAGTGCTCTATATTAAAGATAGAGATAGTGTGATATGAAAAAGTTTTTTCACTTATTGGGCATATTTTCATTATTAAGTTTTCTTGAGTATGCAGACAAAATACCTACTGTTTAAAATAAGTCTACTCAAATACGGGTATACAGTAAAAAAAAAAAAAAATTAAAATATATAGTGGGAGTGAAAGAAATACAAGTCAAGCTAACAAATACTTTAGACTTATCTGTTATAAGAAAATTCAAAATGTCTAATGTAATTCTTAGAAATCATTCAACACCTCAACAATGTACCATATATAAAAGAATGTAATGTTAAAAAATGGTCTATCAGTGTATTTCTTTTTATTTACAGTGTTAAAGGATCGGGTATTATTAATATATTCTGAAATATCCTCAATCTGAGTCAGGTTTTAAAAATAAAATCAGAACTTTTAAACAAGTTTAATTTTTTGTTATTTCTTACTTGAAGGCTGGGCCTTTTACAAAATTTTTTTTTTTTTTTTTTCTCTCTCTCTCTCTCTCTTATTTATCATTCTGACATTTGCATACAAATTGTAATGCAAATAATATTCTCAACATTATACATATTTAACTGGATACTTTTTATGAACAATGGTTTGTGTATAATTTTTCTGTTCATTCTTTGAAATTTAAACTTATTGAGACCTGAAAATAAAACCTTTTAGATTTTTGTGAATATTTGATTAACCTTGTAGTAGGTAATTGTAATAGTATTAAGATTGTTTCACTAATCTTTCAAGTTGGGGAGAACTTGCCTACCTAAAACATCAGTATGCAAAAATTCTGCTTTTAATCTAGGTTCAAACACTGACTTTTGGTATCAGTGGCATATATACAAATATAATTCAATCACAAGACTGACTACATGTTAAGTTTAATTTCGTATGGCACAAATAAAAGATGCTTCATGAGGACTGAACACTAATTATGTTAAGTTTACCTGTTAACTATCACTGCAAGCTAAGTTAAAAAAAATTTTTTTATTATATCTGTGTCGTGTATTTTCTGTTTTGAAGAGAACAGCTCTTGGAACTGTGTTTTTTATAAAGTATATCTTCTTTATTTCTCTAAGGAATTGGACTGGAAGATTCTTTTCTTCTTGTAAGTCTTGATCCATAATTGATGGACATTTCTCTTGCTAGCCATGTTTTATTATAAATGTACTTTCTTTGTTATTCTGACAGCTGTTTTATCACATTCCAACCTTTCTACAGAGCTTGGAATGTTAAAGATCTTCAAATGTAAGCAGATGTTTGGTGTCATTAATGTAAATAAGTCATTTCACGTAATCAATCTTAGGAACATTTGGGTTTTTTTTTTCTTTAATTTTTTTTCAGGGAGCTTTGCATTTTTTTTTCTTTAAATTTCATTGATAAAAATTAATCATGCTCTGATGACCCCAGGAGGAAGTGCATATGATTATAGATGATTAAATTATTATTTCAACTTAAATAATGTTAAAATATCAAGTAATATAAGTCTATGGATGATTTGCTAGTAGAATTGAATCCATTGCCAGGTCAGCTTCTAAGAAAGTTCACTGTTTCATGCAAGATGATATTTCTCTCCAAAATCTTACATAGCTATAAATTTACCATTCATCCATGCTTAGAATATTTCTGTCACATATCATCTGGTGTTCCTGCTATTTATCTAGAGCTCCTTGATAAGATCCAGAGAAGAATCGGCAATATTATTGGTCCTGATCTGGTGGCTCGGCTTGAGTCATTTTTCACCACCGTAAGGTTACCTCTCTGTACATTTTCTATAAATACTTTCATGATAATTGTTCAGATGAGCTCTTTGCAATGGAACCTAGACTTTTGAATTTAAGCATAGTACTTGACTGGTGTCAAGATTTCATCAATTTACAGTTAAGCTAGCTAGATGTAGCTGTAAGTTTTATACTAACAGTTTCTTTTTTTGCACTTCTTACGTGTGGAACTCCCTTCTGGATTCATGCTTTTCAACCAACTTTAATCTGCAAAAATTTAAATGCAATGTCAATTGCTATCTACTGTCCTTTTGATTACTCTTTTCTCTTCCCACTCATTATTAATGTTTCTGTTTCTAATTCTTCTACATCCTGTAAGCCCTTGTGTTTTAGTGGCTTTATTGCCTTGCATGGGGTGATACTGATTTTAAAAAAAAAAATTTTTTTTACCTTACTATAGATGTGTTATGACAGAAAATGTGTGTGTAAGATATATATATATATATATATATATATATGTATATGTGTGTGTGTGTATTTTTAGTCTACTTTACTCATCATATTTGTCATTTTATTACTTATTGCCTTTTATTCCATTAGGGGAACATATTTCAAGACATTTGATGTCAGACAAGAATCAAATTTTTAGTATTTTATTGATGAAAAAATCAATGTTTGGCATCAAAAATATATTCTTTTTTTTATTGATAATTTTGATAGGTTTGCCTATTTCTTAGTTTTATTTTGTAATATTTAATTGTTTACAAAATATCAGTTTTAAGAATTAAACTTTCCTGACTTGGATTTACATTACTAATGTTCAGTTATTATATTACTGATCTTCAATGGATAATATATTTTTTATTCATTTTGTTCCTTTACAGATATAAATTATTTTTCAGTATATATATATATATATATATATATATATATATATATATATATATATATATATGCACACACTATTCACAGATCCTCTCATCCTTGCCAGAAATGCCAAACCAATTCATGTATAAGTAATTGTGGGGGTATGATGCTAGTTTTTACATACATTTATGAAGGGGTAATGAACAGTTCTTTGACCAACTTTTCAAAGATCTGACCTAATGACCAAATGTGTTTTTTTTTTTTTTTTTTTTTTTTTTTTTATTATTAAGGGCTTCTTGATTCCCCATTCTCCCACCAGAGGAACTTTTCAACACCCCCTTCATGTGTCACTGCCAATGTAGCTCTACTCTTGAAGTGTTTCTGTAGCTTTCCCCAAACTGAGTTACAAGGACTTTGGAGTGGCTGGCCTCATTGTGTGTGCTAACTACTACTGAAGTCAAGAGAGACCTTATTAGCCTATTTAACAATAGACCTTTTGAAATTTTGTATTTTTGCAAAGACTCAGTACTGGACAATTTGCTGTGTCTTAAGTGTTAATTAAATGTGCTAGTTACAAACCTATACAGCTACTGACTGTTTTTCTTTCTATCCCAAAACCACTAAAGCCAACTACTTGAAACCTTTACTCATCTACATTGAATAGATACAGACAAAACTCTTTGGACTCTAACGCACACTGCCCATTCTTTCAGGGTTTTTTTTATTATATATTCCATCTAGGAAAAGGAGGGGTGTTTGGATACTTTCTCTCTAAGGTTAGTACAATTGTCGTTTTTTGTTTTTTTTTGTATTTTTTATTTATTTATTTATTTATTTTTTTTTTTAAGAATATTTTCAGTTTTGTAACTATTATGAAAGCTTTTGGGATTGACTTACTTTTCATTTTTATTTTATTTTATTTTTTTTATACTTTTGTATGTAATATGGGTGGTTTTTTCCCCGGGATCTAACACAGGCATGTTGAGATTTTTTTGTTCTGTTTTTTTTAGTCATGGTTTCTAGTTTCTGTCTTTTAACATTTAAAAACAAATTTCTAATATAAGTCATCCTGGGCATGATGATAAACTATATTCGGCAGCAAGGCCTATGTTTGGGAGGTTTTGAGGAGTGTGGAAGCACCTCTTAATTGCTGCTGTTCCCAGGTCCACCTTAACCAAGGGTGGTAACATTTGTTAGGGTCCCAAATGTGGGCAGGTGGTTAACCCCTAAGCTGGGGTCAAAGCACTATGAAGGTATAGAAATGGATTTTTGTAGTGAAAGTCCCAACAATTTATTTAAAAACAAAATTATCAGCAATACGTTTGACTCTTGACAAAAACCCTCTTTACAAAATATGTCAATGAAGCCTGATCTATAAACTGATTTCTTACATAGAATGTATATTCTATTCATATGAACCTATCTTAAAAAATCTAGTTGGCAATGACCCATTGAGTTTGATATGCTGTAAAATAAACTGAACCATCTAATTAGTTAACGAATGAAGATTTAAAACAAAAAAAAATTAAGATTATTAGTATATTTAAAAAAACGAATGAGTGCTTACATGATAAAAATGCAACAAATCATCTCTCTTGTCTGGCATTTTTTAATTTTTATTTCTCTTGCTTTTTAAAAAATGTGAGTTTAAATTAGGATTGCATGTTAATTTCAGGTAGAAAATCAAAGTAATATTTTTAGAATTAGGTGTGAGCATTAACAGTTATTAAATTTTTTTTATTTTTAGTATTTTGTTCATTTTAATTTCCTTTGTTTCTTCTTGCAATGCTTAGAATGTTTCTGTGGTCATTAAAAAACTGAAAACTCTGGCAAGATCTGTACTTGCTTTTATTTTCTTCGGAAAGCCTGCCTATCCAGGGCAGTTATTTTACTAATTAGGCTACCAAAGCAGAACTGGTTAGAGAAGTTCAAATTAATCACATCAGATTTAATTCTTTATTTTTGTTCTCTATTTTCACCAGTCCATGCTGCTTACTAACAGCTATAAAATGACAATAGTTGCCATAAAAAGCAACTGAAATGAAAGAAAGGCTAACTAAAAATTAATAACGGACAATGCTTCATCTAATAATTAAAAAATGGCACATGATATTGTCACAGGACAAATCTTATTGGTTTTATATAAACAAATGCAGTGTCCCTTCAGGACATTGGTGATCATGGCTTTCCACAATTTCCTGTGCTTTGTAGTTCTTAATAATTGTCCTTTTTGCTATTCTCTCTCAACCCCTACTTGCCATCCATTTCCTCAAGTTTGCTCTATCCTGTGAGTTTCAAATTTTCCAAACCCTCTTTCCTCATTATGTGTCCTAGAAATTTCAACTTTCTCTTTCTGATTCTAAGTATATGTGTCTTTTTTTGTTTTCATTGTCTCTAAAACTTTGTTGTTGCTCACATGTTCAGTCCATGGTATTTTTAGCATCCTTCTGTGGAACCACATTTCTGTTGCTTCAAGTTTCTTCTTCATCTGTGAGGAGATTGTCCAGCATTCACTGCCATAGGTGACTAATGTTACATAATAGTACAGCACTCATTTCTTTGTTTCTAATGAAATTTGTTTTGGTTTTAAATAATCAAGCATTTCTGTTATTTTTATTTTTACTTCTCTTATTTTGGGATTTGTTTTCTGAATTATTTTACTATTTGTTTTGTTTTCTTTTCATTTATTCAATAATTTCTCGTGTTGCAATAGAATGCTTACAATGTTTCCTATTAATTTTATTTTGATATTTTTAGGTCAGAAAAAAATAGATTCAATTAAACGTAACACCAAATAATTAAAAAGTAAAGAGTCTGTCAATAAAAAATATTTTTTAAACCCATATTGTTAACTATGCTCCCAAGGGTTAAACTCTTATTCCTTGTCCAACACATATTTTGGAACTACCCTGTCCCACCTGCTAATTAAAAATGAGCCCACGCACAGAGAAAATTTATTTGTCTTTGGAATCTATGTTGGATAATTTCACAAGATTGAACACTTCTGGTAACAGGGCATAGTTTGTACAATAATATTCAAGTTTTGAGCCATGTCTCTGAAAGCTTCGTTGTCGAAATCCTGTACATTATTGGTTAGAAAACTAGGAGGTTCAAAATATGTCAATAATTTCTAAACTTTCTTTTGACTTTTAGATGATAAACTGTATCTGGTAAAATTTATCTATTAAATGAAGAATTTTAGTTCTTTTAATCTCTTTAATGTCCATAGACACCATTTCATTAAATATTCTGAAAAAGAGAAACCAACAATGTGCTTCGGTTGTGCTTTCTTGTATTTTAAGCATATGTCACAATTGTAGATAATTTTCTGAATTTATTTCATAAGTTCAACATTAAGAACTCAAGCATCTTTCAGAAGAGTATCTATTTTCTCATAACTAAAATGACTAAATTGCTTGTGAAGTTTTTATCAGATAGTTTTCTTGGCATCAACATTTGTTGCTATTTTCTCAGATCCTAATTTCTTTTTCTCCAAATGATTTATTTTCAATATCTCCCTAGTGTTCATTGGGACAATGCTTTCATTCTTTCTTGATCTGGAGTGGCAGGATGGATATAGCCCAGAATTAGTGTAGTGATGTTGCAACTTTTGACCAAACATGGACACATTATCACTTAAAATTCAGAACAGTATTAAACGTTTTCATAGCATCTTTGCCCAGTAAAAGAGATATTTCAAACTCTATTACATCAGCAGTAATTTCAACATTTCTTCCTGCTGCTATACAGAGTAGCTTCACTTTCAAGATGGACTTCAAGTCTTGGACATTTCCAAATCTAAATGTAGCCTTACTGTTCACTATTTTCACATATTTTACATATTTTAACTTCTATCTTAGACCATTTACTAATTTAAATTTTCCTTTTTTTTTTTTCCTTTCCTCTCCTTTTCTTTTTCCTTTTCTTTCTTCACTTTACTTACATTTGGCATATTCTCAATTGTTTGGCAATTTATGAATCTTAAATATGTACATAAAGTTTTGCTTGTATATTTTATCTCCAATTTTAATCTCTTAGGATTTGCACTAAAATTTCTGGAAGTAAAATGTTTTTTAATTGGCGAGGGGGCGAGAAGTTTTCTGATGTAATTATTTAAAAACATCTGTGAGGAAATGTTTCTTGAAAATCAAAGCTTTCTATTTCAATCTTATTCTTTTTAGTATACATAAAAATATTTTTTTAATCGTGCAGATATGTATGTGTGTGCAAGTTTATATATACGTATATAAACAGATAATATAGGAAACCTTTCACTGTATAATCCCACTGACTTGATCTACTTAGTGATTTCACTTAAACTCTGATCATATTTTAGCAAGTTGGATTTTATGGGTTTGTATTTCATTCCCCACCTTATCAGTTTTTGGTATTTTTATATTTTAGCTGAGTAGAGGATTGGATTTCACTGTTGGTTTTGATGTCAGGGTTGTCTTTCTCCTAGAATGTTTTCCAACCAAGGCTAGAGAGCTCAGTCTACCCTACTATTTTATTCATAGCTGGAAGAAGAGATGGAATCTTGTCTTTACAAAAGGTATTAATGCAAAGTGAACACAAAAGGTTTTGGTCATAATTTGTGCTTGACTTACCAGTTCTATTGTTGAATGAGAAATGGGGGGGACTCCTATTTTATGGGATTTTACCCTGATACACTTTTAACTGTTAAGGCATCTTTGTCTCATCTGGGGTTTAAAATATAGGTGTTCAAAAATTACCTACCTCATTAAGCTCAGTCAAGATTATAGGCCACAACCTCAGACCACAGTTGTGGCTTAGTGGCTTAGTGGCTTTTTTGCCTTGCTTGGGGTGAAGTGATTAAAAAAGAAAAAAAATTGAACTTCATAGTCTTTTTATAGCTGCATATTATGTGCCTTGCCAGTTTTAAATTCAGAGTTGACTTGTTGGCAGCCATGGTTAGAGTTGTCTGGTAGCAGGGGGAAGAGGCAGACTCAATTCTTTCCCAAGATTATTTGCATGAATGTAATGAATTCAGCCAAAATTTGAACTTAGCTTGTCTACTTCTCATTTCAAACTACAAATCATTACATTATTCATACATCCAAAAAAATAAGCATTTATTTAGATAAAGTTGGTAAGCCTATTTCTTTGTGTTAAGAGGTAAATATCTAGGGACCATACATCTTCTCCAATTAAAATTTGTTAATATCAAGCAGATGGAAGAAAAAGATAAGTTTGAAAATTTTATTTTTGCCTCTTTTATTTTTTGTGTCAAATCACTAAATGTTATTGGATAAGATAAGTAGACTGTCACTGACAATAGAAGGAACTGATTGGCCAGGAAAGTGTCAATGTATGAGAAATAAACGTCAATGTAGGTGTAGTCTTTCAGATATCTGAAATGTCAAGGTGTACCAGCAATGTCAAGAACAATGCCCTTGAAAAAAAAAAAAAAAAAAAAAAAAGACTACATCTGCCTTCCCTCTCTGTTGACTTTTTTTTTTACCCAGGGTAGGTAACTACCAAAAGACTCTTCTTCGTTGTCTACCTTTCCAGTGTAAGGACATGAATGCGATATCTTTTTCAATTGATACCTCTCACTTCATCAGCATAGTATTGAAATTTGATAATGTCAGTGTTTTTGTGTGTTTTTTTTTTCTTTTGCCTGTTTGTGCAAAAGAGACAGCATTTAGTAGACTACATATAGTAATACTTAAAAAAAAAAAAAAAAATCCAAGTTATTGACCAAAAGTAAGTCTTGGCTACCTGTTCTATTCCAAATAATAAGCAAAAGTTGTAACTTGTCAAGTAGCTAAAACCAGCTTGGAGCTCTTCTTTCTGATCTTAATGCTTGATAATAAAATGAAAATAACTTGGAAAAAATTCATGATTGCAATGTTTGGAAAAAGAAAATAATTTTTGTAGTTTACAAATTACAATCAATTATTGAAAAATTCAATATAAACCGGTCAAGGAAAATTTATTTTTACAATATTTTTCACTCTCTGCAACTATGTGGAAACTCCTTTTTCTTTTATGTGCCTTGTCCCTTCAATCATGTCTCTCCACAACTTCCTATTCTTTGTATATGTAAACATTGTCCACTTCTCTCCCAGTTCATGTTCTGCCACCCATTTAATCAAAGCTCATTAGGTAAGTGACTTGCTGTTTCTCTTTTGGTCCTTTTGCCCTCAATATATCTTGTGAATATCATATTCTCCAAGCCCTGTTTCTTCATAATGTCCCCAAAATTTCAGCTGCATCTTCCTGATTCTAAATATGTGTCCTTTGTTTCCATTTTGCTGAAGACTTCCTTGTTGTCTACATGCTCCATCTATGGTATTCGCAGCATTCTTCCATAGAATGACATCTCTGTTGTCTAAAGTCTTTTCTTCATTTTTAAGGAAATTGTTCAGCATTCACAGGCATATAGGGGAATTTATTATTACATAGCTGTTTAAAGTAAATTATACAAATTATTTTTAGGAATATTTTTTAGACTCCTTTTTTGTAATCTGCTGTATTTAGACATAAAAGCAGATATTCAAGTTACAAAATCACAAAAGATTGTATGTGAATCAAAGCAATTCTCTTCCTCCTTTTGTTTTCTTCTTGTTTTAACTTTAGGCTCAAAGATATTCCTGCAGCAGTTTTTGTTCTGTAAACAAAGTGAATCTACTATGCTTCCCATAATGAGTACTAGAAGTTTTATTGATCTCATTCATCAAACCTAAAATGCATTAAAACTTCATTCTAGTTTGCAGATATCTTTATTTAAAGCTATGTATGGTCGGTATATATTAAACTTTTTATTATTAGTATCTGTTCTCCCTGAAATATCAGACTTACAGTTTATAGCAAATAAATAAAAAAAATAAAAAAAATAAAATCCAGTTAGGCTGATATATTGGGTTTACACTTTCTAGTAAATAACACTTTGGTTGAAATATTGGGTTTTTTATAGTAAAATATCACCTGTTTAAGTTTACCCTTTTTGTTTTTGAAGTACAAAAAACAAATTTGTTTTTTTCCTTCTATTATTTCTCATTTTCTTGTCATTGTTCAAAACTTTTTACACTTGTCTTTTCTTTACATTTGGTTTGTCTAAATTTTTAGCATTCTGAATGGAATTCTTTTGTGTTTTGAAAAAACAATTGTGTTCTAAGTGTGGTGGGGGGAAGCCTTTGGTCATATTTGATCTTCAGTGAACAGAGAATCATTAAATTAATAATTGGTCATCTGTTGATTTAACTTTTATTTAACATGTAAGGAAATGATTATGAATAAAATGCAATTTGAGAATTGACTGACAGGAAAGAAAGCAATTTTTATGAACTGTCATCTCTGACATTTGTCTGCCTTCCTGCTGAGTGACTAAAAGAACTTTGATATCTAAGTAAGACTTTGGTTAGAAGGAGGGGGCAGGCATGCACATTGCTTCATATTTCTTGTACAATAATGCTTTCACATAATGGAATCTCATTGTAAAGTTGGTTAGAAAATTGATTTGGCAAATTACATTCCCATGCCATACTCGAATCATTACAAATGTCCATCTGTTAATCTGTTTAGATATTTTTCAAGTACATTCTTTTGAGCTCTGCAGAGCAGATGTGACACAGCAGGGATCTGTGCCAACACCACCTTTGTTAGACAAAGAGCTTTTTTTTTCAACTCCAGCTGATACATCTCTTCAAAGACTGACAGCTCTTGCCCATTGAAGACTTTGGTAAAAGCTCAACATTGTTTCATAAAATTTGCAATCATTCCTTTCTCTAAGAACAGAAACATGCTGCCTGTAAGTTGCTAATCACTTATTCTCCATGTCTGATTATTTCTGTGTCGAAAATTAAAAAGTCTTTAATCCTTTCAAAATATTGACAAAGAAAAAGATGCAAGTAAGATACATCTCAAATATTATTACAACACTGTATTCTCAATAGGCAAGTTTCTGGGTTTTTTTTATTGTAGCATTACAATACAATATTCTCAATAGATAGCCTGTATTTTATTGTAGTGTTATGATACTATATTTTCACTTGACAAACTTCTATGTCTCTCCTTTATTTTTGCCTTCATTTATAAGTAATGTTCAGTTCATGTCTCTCTTTTCTTGCAACCCTTTCCTTATTCATTCTTTTATTTAATTTTCAGGCAAGAAAAATTAACCACTTCCTTCTCTTCAGAATACATTTTATCATTTAGAAAAATATCATTCAAACAATTTCTGATGGATTTTTTAAAAATGATTGAATTGTCATGCAAGCATCTCTTCTGATTTAATAAGTATATTCCCTTTTTTTCAGATATGAGCTTTAAGGGCAATTAATAACAAGAAAAATTAAAAATGAGGTACAATTTTTTGGCACTCATGAGAACCAAATTTACAAGAGTAATGATTTGCAAAAATAGCTTGGTAACCACCACTCAATGACATGGTACTTACTGTTTATTAAGCTTGGTTTAGTCCAATACATGCCAAACTTGTGAGCACCCAATGATTAATTTTAGTAATAATGGTCTGCATGACAAGCTTATTAACCATTACCCCATACTAAGGCACTCATCATGAGAGCATGTTTGTCCCTTTTGTTTTCACAATTATAGCAGTTTTCCTTTGACTTTCTTTTACATTTTGTTTCAAACAAAATTTCTGTTAATTTTGGGTTAAAGACTTGAAGAGAACAACAACAATAACGTCTAAGCAAAAATAAAACTAAATCCACTAACCAAAGAGAAATTTGAATCCTGAACTCAATGAATCTGTCTGAAGAGAAAGTTGTGCTGCTAAGGTTTTAAATGAACTTTATTACTCAGATACTAATACAATAAGTGATAAACTGGTGACAAATATCAAAAAGAAAAAAAAATTCTAATCCCACCTATAGATTTATTTTATGGAACTAGCTTAAGACACCCTATCAGGCAGCATTTAAGCTAGCTCCTGTGGAGGTGTCTTGATTAGGCCTTCATCGCAAGAGGTAGGGTGGAGGAGATGCAAGAGGCAACAATGAACTACAGAAGAAGTCCAAAATTGATCACTGCATTTAAGTATTGCATTAATATATAATCTTACCTTTTAAAAGTTCAACGATAATTCTGTCACCACTTAAAAACAATTTCATGTACAAAGATTTATTTTTATTTCATGGGTGACTTTCGTTGAATTTCACAATTAATTTTAATTATTCCAAAATTTATTTCCAAGTTATAAAAATTGTTATCATACAAAAAAATTGGTTGCAAAAAATCATAAAAAATATTGCCAAAAACAATTGCAGTAATGACAACTTGGAAATCCAAAATTTCAGGATTTCGGGTCCAGAATGTTTTTAATTTGCTCACAGTCGGCCTGATTCCAAAATGGTTTGATATGTTGGGCTATGGCCTCTAGGAGTAAAGTTGAAAACACAATTTCATTTTGAAATACTAAATTTTGAGAACAGTATTTTTTTTTCATTTGAGCTATTGAAAGTTAGAGTTGTCCCTTTAAGTTGAAAAGTGTGACATGCTGACATTCACATTTCTTATATAGAAGGATATTTATTTGCATAAACTTTGTAAACATCTGAAAAGTGTAGCAAATATCTGTAGTTTTAACAAAATCTTGATGGATTCTCTAAGAGTAGTATCAGAATCGATCTATGAGGACAATATTGGGAGCTGTCAGTTTTCAAAAGAATATAAAAACAATTTGCAAACCATATTCAGCATTTTAAAGACCTTTTAAGAATTATTGAATGAGGTTTTTTCATGATGTTTTATTGAGATGCCCTAAAGGAATAAATGTATAGAACCACAACCTTAGAATTCAGTTTCTTTTGTGCTGCAAAAATTTTACTTGTGAAATCATAAAATATAGAACAAGTCTATTATTGTAGTGTTTTGTAGCTTTTTATCTTTTCTTTGGAGTTACAGAGACTTTAATCTTAAAAAAATTAGTTTCCATTTCCTCTGGAGATGTCTAAAAATTTTGTAACAAACGCTATGCTTTTACACTCTGATAAATTGAGTCCTCTGATCCAAAGGAAAAAAAAGGAAAAAAAATAATTTATTCATTCATAAGTCTTTTTGATTTGTAAACAATAATAAAGGGATCTTTTATTTTTATTTTTTTTTTTTTTTGTTAACATTTGTACCTTACAATTTTACAACTTGACATATATTTTGACAACATATGGTCTGATCAAAAAGTGTAAGGATTGTTGCTATGTTAATGGAGCTAAAGTACACAGTGTGAAGCTTGACCTTAAAATCTGTTGTGCATGCATGCTAAGTTAGAATGTTCTTGCTTGTGTTTGTTGTGTATAGCAGTGTCTGGAAGGAATATGTGTAGAGTGTGGTTGTCTCACCACACCACAGTGTTTCCATCTGTGACCATGGCTTGAGCAGAAATTTTTGGTTAAACACAATTCCCTAGGTCTAACAACCACCATATACCTCAGATCTCACCGTTACAATTTTTTCCTCTTTCCAAAAATCAAAACCCACTTGAAAGGAACAAGATTTCAAGATATTAAGGAAATACAATGAGGCAGCTGCTTGCTATCCCATAAAAGGAGTTCCAGGAATGCTTCCATCAATGGAAATGTCACTGGATAAAGTGTGTGGATTCAGAATTGTACTACTTCGAAGTAGATTAAATACCAAATTGATATGGACTGTAGTTTACTTTTTACAGCACCAGTCACGATACTTTTTGATCGAACCTTATATATAAAAACTCATTGTGTGTGAGTGGGTGCATTGTTATATTAGTAGGATGTAGAATCTGAACAAAATTGGAGAAATGAGACAAGTGGAAAAGCTTCTTTTTTTTTTTTATACCTCCATTGAATTTTCAATACCTAAGGTTTAAAAATGAAAAAGCATTCTTGAAGATTTCATTTTAGTTTTAATTGAAAGCTAAATAATTAAATTTACTATTTGATCCAGTAAGCAAAATACTCTGTATTTCAAATAGAAATTGATTGGAATGTCAACTTTTTGCTTGCTTTCACAAAACTGATTACAATCGGCTTTTTCTCATATTTGTAAACAAAACTTAATTATCAGTTTTAAAAATCTTCCAAAAATAAAATATATATTTGTAACATTATTTGAGGAAAATTTGTTAAATTAATCTGATTTGAAACCAGTGTTACTTATAGCATAAAAAAACATGGTATACAAGCCTTTCTTAAACACAGGTCCTGTTTTTCTGACAGGCTATGACCAGAATTGATATAAATTTACAAAATCTAAGTGAACACATTTTTGGGGTTTTTAACTCTAGTAATTTTTACAAATTAACATATTTTCAGCAATTATCTAATTTATTGACTTTTAGTTACTTTTTAGTGTTATAGCCTTAAGTTTGAAGATGCTTTCTGAAAAAATAATAAAATTTAAAATAATATAAAAAGGAATAAACTGAAAAAAAGTAAAAAAAAAACAAAAAAACTACCAACAAAAAAATATATCTAGTTTGTTAGTTAAAAATTAATCAATTGAAGTGACATGCACTAAAATAAATACATAAAATAAAAATATTTAATGAAATAGAAATTTAAAAAAGTGAAACTTACTTTAAATTTCAAAGTTTTAAAACTTTGAAGGGATGATGTGCCAAGCCTGTTGAGATGTAATTACAAAATGAATAAATTGCAGATTTGTGAATGTCTCATTAAAGGGAGGACGACTCTTACAACACATGACCTTTTAATAATAATGTTATATATAGACTACCATACATAGAAAAATGGACATGTTTAAATTAAAAAATTAAAAATTATTTTTAAAATATTGGGGGTAAATGACTTAAGCTTTTAATTTTTTAATTCATAAATATGGTTTCCATTTAATTACAATATCACCTAAAAGAAAGTATGCAGACTTTTGAATGATTTTTAAATTAAAATTTAAAAAAATGAAAATACTTTTTGTAAAAATTCATTATTCATCAAAAAAAGACAATAGTGTCCTTAGAAAAACTTTTAATTGCTTTTATTAATTAAATAATGTCAGTTTTATTGCATTTTTTTTATTTTATGATTTTGAGCAGATTTTCAGGAAATAAGTAGTTTGAAAAAAGAAAACCATTGGAATTATTTACATTTTTGGAAAGAAAATTTAATTTCTTGAAATTTCATGAAATTAAGTGGGAGATAACATTATGAAAAAAGTTTTTTACCAAGATTTTCTAAAAAAGAAAAAAATAATAATATCAAAATTAATTTCATTCCTTTGTGAATAAGTCTTGAAAGTTCCATTAAAATCTGACATATCTGATTTTTGCAAGAATTTACAAATCAATGCATTCTTCACCAGGAAAAAGCACAAAAGCCTAATCGAAATTCTTACGTCAATCGATGATATAACAAAAAACTAAGAATCTTAACCAAAATTTCAAACATGTTAGAAAGAAGTAAAAAATTAAAAAAAATTAAAAAGAAAAAAATTAAATACTTTGGTCTTTCCTCTTAATAATAACATCTTGACAATAAAACTTTGTTTTTGTTAAGTTTAGGATCTTTTTTTCACTATGCCATGCTGTTTTTCAGCAAAAAGTGGAGGTGCTAATTTTTAATGACAACACATTTCACCTTCAAGTACTAGGTTGGCATCTTCAGATCAGAATGAATGACAAATTTCAAATCCAACAGACAATAGCTTCACTACCAAAAACACTGTTTTGTCTTTAATTCTAACACTGACATCTCATTTTAAGAGATATTGACCCAAATTGCACTAAAATATCTTGAAATACTAAAGAGTAAATTTATTCAATAAAATTGTCATTGGCTTCAACCATGGCCTCCAGATGACTTCGGAATCTCCTGCTAATCTACTGGACAGTCTCCTTGTGAATGTTGTCATAATTGCACCCTGTGTGTGTGTATATATATATATATATATATATATATATATATATATATATATATATATATAATTTCATAATTATAATGACTCTTGTTTAAGTACTCTAGTCTCTCAACTGATATTTACTTGAGGCTACTTTGTCGCTGATAGACATTTTCTGTAACCTACAATAAGGTTTCTATTATCTCTCAAATGATTTTTTTTTTTTTTTTTTTTTTTTTATTTTTTTTACTATTCTTCTATGCAGGTTTATTCCAAATCTTCCAAATTTGATTTCTTCTCTTTATAAACCACAAATTTTCAATTCATACTACAAATGTTTGAGTGGATTTAGGTAAAGTTTTTTTTTTTTTAGAAGATGGTTCCATTACCCTAACCACTTATTCTTAAATAATTCTCCTACCATTTTCAAGCATATGACCTGTCGTTAATGTGTTGGTAGATAAGTCATCTAACAACTCTAAACTGGACAGCAGAGAGTATAAGATTTATCAAAAGGATATTTTAACAAACCCATTTCTTGTTAATACTGGTGAGATTCTCAATACTTTCTGTGCTAGAGCAAACCCTATAAAAGGACATGTATAGCACCACCCACACTTCACCTTTTGTATTTTAGCTTTTTACATTGTGTGCTGGAGTCTTTATTTCTGAAAATTAAATGCTGCTGCTTATGTCTGAAAATTTGTGTGTTTTTTGTTTTTGTTTTTTTTTTCTCACTGTTCACTCAATATAAGGCCCAGGGGCCATTCAATCTAGATGGTTACTAAGTAAGATTATAAGGGACGAGGAAGTTAGAATATTTTTTGCCTAACAAAAAATGTATTCCAGTGATACAAAGCCTTTTAGCAATTTGTAAATGCATCGTTTTATGTGTTTTTTTTCTTCATGTATCCTGTCCATAAAATATTTGTGGGTTCAGTGTTTTGGAAATTGTTCAGATATATATCTCTGTTCACTATTCCTCAAATCTGTATGGATATCATTTTGAGTTAGCTAAAACTGAGTTGATTACTGTTCTCCCATCAAATTTGGTATGATTAATTAAAAAATATAAGGGAAATGATCTAGGACCTAAATACTCTTGGATATATGTGTGTTTTGATGATATATGTGACAAAAAAAAAAAAACATAATTTATATCTGGAATTATTTTATTTCATAGATAAATGTATATTAATTTTGTAATTACATTGTATTTTATAAAATATCTAAAAACTTAGATATTGCCACTTTTTTATTATCTTTGGTTAAACTCATATTGCAATAGGTTTTACTAGTTTGTGTACAATTGATTTGTTTTGTTTTCTTTACTCTAGGGAAATATGGATGCTGAACTGTACCAAGGTGACTATGTCAAAGATGGTGGAGAATTTTTTGATCCCACAAGTAGAAAGGCTGGCAAGAAAGCTAGGCATGGTGCCAAGCCAGCTCACCTTCGAGGACTTTCAAAGGTAAAACAAATTCCCACTTAAATCCTTTTAAGTTTTGAAAATTTGTTGACATCACTAAATCTTAAAATAATATTTCTATCTTTTCTCTCTCTCTCTCTCTCATCGGTATGAACATTATTTTTAGTGCGTACAAGTTTCAGTTGCTATCCCTGTTTCTTTTGTTTTGCTGTTTTTCATAAACAGTGAATTTAATAACAATTGGCCTAGATTGAGAAATCTTCTTAAAGAAAAATTGTGCCTCCAATAAAAATTGAATCTGTATCCTTTTTTTTTTTTTTTTTTTTTTTTTTTTTCCCATGAAGGAAATGAATACAGATTCAATTCATGGTGGCGGCACATTTTTTCTTTAGCAGGACTTCTCAATCTAGGCCAGTTGTTAATTTCACTGGTTATGAAAATAAAAAAAAAAATGGGGATAGCAATTTTCTGATTATGGCCAGCATTTATGCTTGCATTTTCCTTACCATCCTTCAGTTGTTACTTTATTTGCTTGTAGTTTTGCTGTTTAACCCAGAAGGTCAAAGCAAGCATGACAAATAATTCTCCACCTTCTTGTTCTTAAGACATCTCCACCTTTATTTACATTGTTGATAGACTCTGTAGATATGTGTGGTCATTTTGCCATGACAATTTAGTTTATCTTCTCCAAATTGTATCTATTTCTGATATTTTAGTGAATACAAGGAAAAAAAAAAACACCTGCATTTAATTCTATGCATTTTCACTTACAAATTTTCAGATCCAAGTTGACTACTGGTTTGTATTTGTTTTTAAAACATGAACCATTAATATAAGTAAGTCTTTCAAACAATAGAATTTACTTTAGACTTAAAAACAATTCTGACAAATACTGTTCACTATATTTTCCAAAGTAGCAGGTGCTATTACCAGTTCTGCAGAGTGCCACTCAAAGGAAACACTGATCTTTGCTGGTGTCACCCTTTCCAAGAAAGAATGAGGAATTGTCTGTCTTGTAAGTGGTCAAAGGTTGAGTCAATTTAACCCCACTGAGTCATGCACTTAACCACCTGTGCCAATAGTTAAAGGAACAATCTTTACTCTCTTCAGTCTTCCATCATCCAGTAGTTAGGTCATTTATGCTTTCAGTATTCAAGAAATGTTGAGTAAATTTTCTTTTGTGATTGGCCTTCAAAGACAAATTTTATACTCTGATCTTGTATGCCTGAAAAATATTCCTGATATTTCATGACAGATTTTGCTTTGTTGGTTGTGTCGATGTTCCAATCAGCAAATTTATTAAAAAAAAAAAAAAAAAAAAAAAAAGTATCCAGCCAATTTTCATATTTTAAATAAAGAAAATTGCCTACCATTGAACAGTAGCACCTTAGTCTACTTCAAATGCTCTCTTGAAGACTTCCCACTTTTCAAACTATTCTGAAAAATTCTTTTTGAGATTACCATATTTCCATGATGTTTCAACTCCCAAGTAGTTAAGTCGTAAAAAAACAAATCATTCAATTTCATAATATTTCAATGACACTTTTAGCTTTGATAAAAGAAATCTTGATTGCAATCAGTGTGTGGGTTAGCTGACAGACCTGACTGGAGCTATGTTTTGCCAAACCCACTTTGACTAGATGTGTATAAATGCTCACATTCAGTTATTATAAAAATCAGTCACATGTTACACAAACTCACTTAATGATGTCTCATTGTTGACTGAGAATAGGAGAGTGACTGTGCACACATGTGCAATAGGATCTCCTCTCATTGGTTTCTAAGCGACATCAAAGACTACACAACTCGTTCTTCAGATGTTCAAAATGGATAATGGTGGGAAGATGAATCACCCACATTTTAATTATAATTACTATTGATTGTTTAAATAGCCTCTTAGTTGAACCACTGCTGTTTTTTTTGTTTTTTTTACAAACTCTATTAAATCAAATTTGCCTGATTTTCAAGTTGTAATTTTTCACAACCTAAGCACTCTAAAAAAAAAAATTAGATAAATAACCATATTCACTCCACTGTAATCCCAAATTTCACAGATTTTATGCATCCATTTCTCATTATTTAATCCTGGTTCTTTTTACTGCTTTTATGTTCTGTGTCCCCTTCAGTATGTGGGTGATCATGGCTCTTCATAGCTTCCTATTTATTGCAACACTAAACAATATTTATAACCTATTCTGCTGTCCATTTACAAAAACACGTTAAGATGTTATTTGCTGTTTCCCTCTGGTCTTTTGCCATCAATATGTCCTGTGAGTGTCAAATTCTCTAAACGCTCTTTCTTTGAGTCCCAAACATTTTGGCTGTCTCTTTCTCATTCTAAGTAAGATTGTCTTTTTTTTCCCCCATTTTCTTTAAAACTTCCTTGTTGCTTTCATGCTCCAGCTATGTTATTTTCATCATCCTTCTGTAGAACATCTCCATTGCCTCAAGTCACATCAACATCTGTAAGGAAATTGTCCAGTATTCACTATCTCATTATTTTATAATGATATACAGGATTAATCCTTATTGTAAATAGTATATTTTGAACAATTTCCACACTGTTTTCACAAAAATTGGTCAGTGTTTCTCATAATTTTGCCATTTTCAATAATGACGGTTTTTTTTTTTGGTTCTTTGGGGTTTTTTTGTCATCCATACTTCATCTGTCTCCTAGGATACTCATGGATATTAATGACATATTTGTAACAAAAACTAAAATGCAGTCTGTTTTATGCATTAAAAGGCAAGCCTGATTTTTATATCCTAGAAAGGGTTTGTCTGTGCTTTGAATATTGCTGCCACGTATGGTCTGGTTCTCCTGCTCTATATATTTAGAGTTCCTTGATAAAATCCAAAGAATTTGCAACATCTTTATTCCTCACCTGGCATTTTGGCTTCAGTCACTTTCCCACCCACTGTAATGTAGCTTTCCTATAAATTTATTAATTGTTCTAATGAACATTCTTCTATGATAACTAGACTTCATGAATTTAAGCGTAGTACTAGATTAGTGGCAAGGTCTCATCATTTTACAGTTGCAATGGCCAGGGAGGATGTAACCGTGAGTTCTTTGCTAACAGTTTCTTTCTTCATACTTCTCGTTTGTGGAACTCTCTTTTGGCTTCTTGCTTTCCAGTTTGATCTTCGAAAATTTAAATGCAATGTCAATTTTTATCTTTTTGTCTTAATTTCTGTTCTTTTATTTTCTCTCTCCATAATAATGTTTTCTTTTTCTTATATTCTTTCATACTCAGTACCTACCTCCATTCTGTCTTAGTAGCTTTGTTACCTTGCTTGGGATGAAACAATAAAAAACACATAAAATAAATAAAAAAAAAAAAAAATGGAGAGGCACAGGACACAGCAAGAGAATATAGCAGATGGAGTTAAAGGTTACTTGATTAATACCCATTTGGTAGCAAATGCAGTCTAACAAAAGATGGGAAGATAGGATAGAAGATTTTACTGGTACGTCATGACATAGAATAGCACAGTCACAGTTGTCATGGAAGGAGTCAGGAAAGGCGTTTATCAGGGAGCTCACAATGATTAATGAGATTTACACACCCAAGGAAAGTACTGAACAGCTGTTGGCTGACCTGCTTTCTAAAACCGAAACAAATGACCAAACATTAGGATTTCTTACATACATTTATTTTGTTCCTATTATTTACAATCCAGAGAAAGATTACCCTTACTGAATAATTTTTCCTTCAAAGATATTGTTAATGAGTCTCTTCAACCTGGCAGTTGAATTAGAACAAATTACTGATCTGTCTCTGATGTCTTGTAAATTGAGCAAGTGAAATTGCTTTTGATGTACAAAAGCATAAAAGTTGTAAGTTGTCTGTGAACCAGTCAAATATTTTCTTATTTACTAGAGTTGTGTAAACAAAGATAGTAGTGGAAGCAAACGATGAAAAGCAAGCAGCTGAAAGGAACCATTTACTAAAGAATGAGCTGCAAGATGCGAAAGTTAATGCGATATACAAAAGCAAATTCTTTGGCAGGAATGTCAGTGTGAGGCAGGGTGGCAGCATGCAGCGTGGGAAAAAAAAAAAAAAAACCTGCAACCGTCCGGCACAAAGGGGAGAGAAGGTGTCCTACTCTCTCCATAAACACCCACAAATACAAAGATTAATTCATAGTTGTGTTTAATAACACAGCAAGCATAGATTATGTACTGGTTCACTGATGCTAGTTTGCTTAATAGACAAGAATGAAATTTAAAAGAAAAATACCTCTGTCTTTAGATTTTATTTGCTTTCTATGTGTGAAGATAGGCATTGTGGGATTGATATGAAATTCTTTAGTTATGTGTTTGTACTTGGGATGTAACATGAATTTTGGGGTTCAGCCTTATTTCTAATGTTTAATGAACATTTATCAGTTGTTGCATTTTTTTTAATATAGTGCACCTCTCCTACTTGTCGTGGGTGGGGATACATTGCAAGACTCCTAGATGGATAACTGTAACTACAAATAAGATTTAATATTATATATAGATGAATGGATGGATAGCTAGCTGGATGGTGTTGATTTCTATGTCCACATTGACAAATGCTTTATCTCTGATATCGAGCAGTCTTTCCTCATAAATATAGAATATTTCAAACAATGTAATCATATACAATGTTCTTCATCTGCATATATATCTATGATAATGTTTAAATTATAAATTAAGACCAATATAAGATTAATAATTATACCTAATAATAAAATACAACAATTATGACAATATACTAGATTAAAAATAGTATATCTGTTCTTGCTATAGATCTTAGTAACCTTGGCATACAATTTTTAGCTTTTTACTTTTTTTACATTAAGATGAATGTTCATGTTTCCACATAAAAGAAGCACTTTGTCTTCACTTTGGTATAGCTAAATAGCCAACATCACTATTTTTGTACTTTGGAACTTAAGTCCAGGGCCAGTGCAAGGGTCTTGTGAACCCCTGAATCTAGGTTACCACCACCCAAATCTATGATATGCTCCCCCCCTGCTCTACTACATTTCAATTTTCATAAGGAAATATTCATATAAAATACAAATTTTATTCTAGCCTAATTATGTACAATTAGACGTATCATAGCAGATCATTCTAACTTAAATAAATCAACAATGTTTTGCGTTAATTTTTAACAACTTCAGATTTTTGTTGTTAAAATGTTTAATAATTTTAACATTCCAACATTATGGATAAAAATAGTGAATTTTACATATTATTTTTTTATTTTTTTTAGACTGAGTATGAACAAAACAAATTCACAGATTTAGGTGAAAAAAACAAAAAAACAAGTGCTGATAAGATAGTGAAGCACTGCCTGAGACCCCCAATCAAATCCCTCCCTTCCTCTGGTCAGGGTTTTCAAGGGTAATATGCATCTGCCCTGAGTAAGTCTTAGAAATTACTAGATTAGCAGCTAGGTCTCATCATTTTACAGTTGAAATGACTAAATGTAAGTTCTCTGCTAAGTTTCTTTTCTCTCTCACTTGGAACTCTATTCCAGCCTTTTGCTTTCCAGTCAGCCCTAATCTTCAAAAATTTAAAATGCAATATCAGCTGTTATCCTCTGTCTTAATTACTGTTCTTTTATTGTTCTCTCTCTTTAATAATGTTTTTATTTTTTCTCATTTTTTCATACTAAGAAACCCTTTGCATCTTAGTGGCTATATTGCCTTGAAATGATTTGAAAAAAAAATTGTTGATTTCTGGGATTCACCAAAGCTATCTGAAATTGTGGAAAGTGATCCTTTAGATAGGAGGCTACACTATGTGTATAGTTGGCATCCATTTATTTTTTTTTAAGATATACTGTTTGATTAAAATTCAACACCACCTATAAAACAATAAGAGATATAGTTAATGTCAAATGAGACGACAGCAACAAGAAAATAGAGGCAGGAATATACAATATAGATTGTACTATATGCCCCCAAAATGTACATTGGTGAAATATCCAGAAACATCAAAAAATGTTTATATGAACACCACAGAGATATTCTACATAACAACATTCTGAATGCACTGGTGATTCACTTCTAATCAGGAGAGAACCAAATTGACTGAGAAGGAAATGCATTGTGATTGTGCTAATCTTGCAGTTCTCAACAGTAAACCTAAGAGAAGGGCCCCTACATAACATCAATGATCCTCACAAAGACAATAATAGAGCAATGTGGTATAATAGCTGATGGAGAGAGGGTCGGATTTACTTGGAGTTTGCTGATTTAAAACCTACTGACCCTAACGGCGCTAATATGCATACATGTATGTGTGTGTGTTTATGTATGTATATGCAAACAAACAAACCAGATATCCCAATGTAACACATAATATCAAGAAAAACAGTGACCCACCCCCCAAAAAAAAAACTAAAAAAAATGTATAGATATGTGTACAGTGGGTGTCTGTATGTATGCATGAAATAGTTGTATATATGTATACAAGTATACATTTAAAAAAAAAAAAAAAAGGTCTAATATTGTGTGTATGCCTGCCTGGGTATGCAAATGTGTATGATATATAACAAAAAAAAATATCTGATTTAAAATCCTACAATACCTAACCAGTTCTAATACAATATAAATAAAGCAAACAAAGACACAGGCAGACAGCCAGCCACTCTCTAAGTTGAGGTAATGAGCTAACGTAATTGTTTTGATTTACGATTCCCACTTACCCTCAGACATTACAAGGCATTATCCTCACCCACAGTTTTGTCTTTCATTTTAAACCGAGGAAGCCAAAGAGAGCATATGCTCTCTAGCAAAATGTCATAATTAAAATTTTAATCTTTATCTCCTCATCTTCACACACATGTGTGTGTGTTTGTCAGGATCATATATCCTAATTTCAAAATACACACACACGCACATAAATAAATGGCTCAAACACTAATATTAGATTAGTGTGTGAGCCTTTTATATTATATTATATTCTTTATTCTTTCATTACTGCAATTTTCTTTTTTTTTTTTTTTTTTTTTTTGTGACAAATCTTTTTTGTACAATAATTTTTATAACTTGGAAATACATTTGGGAATAATTGAAATTAATTGTTTGTACAGTAAGGACCTACATACATCAAATTGTCTTTAGATTAAATGGCGGCAGTAGAATTATCATTGAACTTTTAAAAGGTAAGCTTAAATATTAATGCAATACATGCAGTGATCAATTTTGAGTTCTTCTGTATTGTCTATCGCACATACTCCTCCTTACCTATTGTGATGAATGCAGCTCAATAGGGTGGCTTTTTAATTCATGGAATAAATACGATTTGTATTTTATACAAAAATACTTATATTTTACTACCAGATATGTGAAGACAAATCAATTGTCTTGCCTTTATTTTATTCTGCACCTTCTTTTTGCATTTCTTATAGCATTTTTATAAACATCATGTCTTCTTGTTTCTCTATTAAAAAGAAATATTTAGTTTCTTTACTAATTAATCATTTATGAGTGCAGCTTAAATCATAATTAGAAATTATTTGAATGATTTTGATAACTTTCAAACTAAAAATGCTATTAGGTTGGTGCAAAAATAATGACGTTAATAATGTTGTTTTTTGACGTATTTTTTAACGTCAAAAAAAAGACATTATTACATCATTATTTTAGCACCAACCTAATATTACAAACTAGTTTAGTGCGAGTTCTAAATTTATGTAGTGTGATAATAAAAATATATTAAATGTCCACAGGATGTGCATATAGCATAGCGGTTACAGTGGAATCAGTATGCTGAGTTCAACTTCCAGCCTGATTCATTGCATTCACTTTAGTGCAAATACCCTTGCGATTGGTAGGACTCGCTCTCTTCTCCCTCAATCTATGGGTTTAATGACAGGAAAGTCTGGGCATCCAGTCTATAAAAAGGACAACTTTGAATTCAAAACTGGTTTGGCATGGGACTGGCAACTTCACTATATATAAAAAAAAAATTTCTACAGAAATCACAGAAGCAACAATTAGCCTTGGTGAATGCTGGAGAGTTTAATAGTTTATTGAGGAAGAATTGTCCATGGTTTGAAAAATGACCTCATCATTGACTTGAATCTAAATATTGAAATCAAGATTTGTATGTTGATTAAAATAACATTTTTAAATGTTTTCCAATTACATGACATAGAAAGTTTATATTAAATCAATTGCTAGGTCTGTTGCTAGGAAAGTTAGTTCACTGTGATAATTTTTCCCACCAGAATCTATCTTACATATTTATAAGTCATACCATTCGTCCATGCATTGAATTTTGCTGCCACATCTAGTCTGGTGTTTCTTCTATGTTTCTAGAGATTTTTGATAAAATACAAAGAATCTGCAATGTTATCAGTCCTGACCTGGCATCTCTGCTTCACTTCCTCACTGATGTAATGTGGCTTCCTTGTGCTTTTCTATAAATATTTTCATGGCAATTTTTCTGATAAGCTTTCGTCTTTCATACCTCAACTTTATGAATTTAAGCACAGTACTAGATTGGCAACTATGTCCCATTTTAGAGTTGAAATTGCTAGATGTAACCATAAGTTTATGCTAAGTTTCTTCTCTTGCACTTCTTGTGGAACTCTCTTCTGGCTTCTTAATTTCCAGTGAACTTCAAAAATTTACATACAAAAGTGTTATCTTCTGTCTTAATTCTTGTTCTTTTATTGTTCTTGCTCCTTAATGTTTCTTTTCCTCATATTCTTTGACTCTCAGTAACTTCCTTGCATCTTAGTGGTTTTATTGCCTTGCTTGGAGTGAAATGATTAAAAAAATAAAATGTATAGAATTACATTAATAATAATAATAATAATAATAGGTAAAACATATCTTAGAAATTAATATTGATTCTCCATAAATTAAATAAAATTTATTCTTTGGTATTTTAATAAACAATCTTAACTTTCTCCCCGATGTGACGTGGCTTCCTTCTGTCTTTTCTACAAATATTTTCATGGCAATTGCTATGATGAGCTTTCCTAAACTGCATGAATTTAAGCATGTTACTAGATTAGCAACTAGGTCTCATCATGTTACTGTTATGTTCTATTCTAATAGTTTCTTTTCTTGCACTTCTTGCCTGTGGAACTCCCTTCTGATTTCTTGCTTCCCTGCCACTTACAAAAATCTTCAAAAATTTAAATACGACATCAATCACCATCTTTTGCCTTCCTTAACCCTGTTCGTTTATTGTCTTTTCTTCTCATTCTCTTTCACTCACAGTTAAACCTTGCATCTTAGTGGCATTATTGCCTTGCTTGGGGTGAAATGATAAAAAAAAAAAAATCTTTATCATTCAACCATATATATTAAGGTAACAAAAGTCAACTTCGATTTTCATTTGCAAATTTTTTATTTTCTTGAATCATAAGCAAAGAATAGCTTTTTGAAGCTTTCAGTTTGTCGGTTTTAAATTTTGTTAAAAATATTGCATGTTAACTGATATCTTTTTCCAGAAGTAATCCCACCCCTCTGCGATTAATGTTGCCTCTGACCCAGTAGTTTCCTACAAGTCTCTCTTACAGGTGGCTTACCATATCCTTTTTCTTCCCAGCAAATTGTGCAAGATATGAAAAAAACAGTCTGGCCATGGCTAGCCTCTTTTTCTCTAACCACCCAAGTCTTGAACTACCACCACTCCTCTTCCTTTCCCTGCTACTCTATATCACAAAAAAGCCATTCAGAAAAAAATTTGAATGGATGTGTATTCAACTGAGTGTGACCTGTTTTTTTTTTCCTAGCTTGTTAGTATTACATGATTTGTGTAAGTAAATACAGAACATTATTCAATATATATATATATATATATATATATATATATATATAAATAATATAAATATAAAAATGTGTGTGTGTATATGGTTGCTTTCTGAAGATATCTTTGCATGAAATATGATTCGGCATATTAATGAAGTAGATTATGTTAATGTTATGAATCTTTATTTGTGGAGGGGTGGGGTAAAGAATATTCTTGATAACGACTATAGCTTTCACATTCTATGCCCTAAAATTCTGGATCTATGTAAGTAATATATACCTACATTTCTCTCTTTCTCTTTTTTTTTTTTTTTTATATAAAAATAAAGTGAATGTGTTTAGTTGAATATTTGCCTCAGAGTATTATGGGATGTTGTTAGCTAAAGTGGGTTGACTGGTTGGTTAGACATGGCAAGCACACGCTCAGACCAGAAACAGTTGTTTGTCTCTCTGCCCTCCCAATTTGGCCCACTAACTCCCTGCCAACTCTATACAGTTATTGTACCTGACAGGATACTAATACATTCAAGTGACATTGTAACCTACCTACTTCTAAACCAGTGCATTTTAGCACTTTCAGAGTTGCCTTACCTACCTGTTTTCCTATCATGTCTGTCTAGTTTACCCATGCAGCCTCCTGCAACACCTTCACCTTACTGCTCGATATGATTGCAATGTACCCAAACACCTTAGCAACTTACCAAACTGGATAACATATCTTGTAATTCATTATGTTTGCAACACAAATTTAAAGACTTTTTTGGCAAAAGACTTACCTTTTTAAAAAAAAAAAAAAAAAGTTAATTTTTGTCTTGTTAAAGAAACATTAATAGTCTTGAAACAGCTGTAAAATTCATGACCCAGCCAATTGTGATATTTTTGATTGGTCATTGGTATTTTGGCATTAAATTTATATTTTAAACGTTTCTATACCTTTGGACAGATTTTTTACTCGCATCTGTGGAGAACCTACAATATTAAATATTTTAAGCTTACACTATGTATTTATCATAAGAACTGTTTCGACCTGAAGGCATATTGAAAATAAGCAGGATTTCTCATCTTCAGCAACTTTATAAATAACTTATCGTTCTCGTCTCCAAGTTGTCCCCATCCTGTGTTAATCCATGTAAATAACTGCATGTCTTCCAAGCTCTTCATATTTTTTTTGTGCTTTACAGGGAATGATGGAATTCTATTGATAGTTCTTTCAATGTCATTGTTCAATATGAATAGTATGGTTATTTGTCCCGTGTTTATGGATGTTAGTCTTTCATTTTGTTATTGATAACAAAACTATTTCTATAATGTTTACCCTCTGTTTACAAAGTTATTAACTTGTGTTGTCTAACGCCAATATTAATATCAAGTTCTTCTTTGATACATCAATGTTATAACTATCAATGTCTCAAATTGGTAATTCCTGCTTTCCTTTTTTTTTTTCACAAATTCTTTAATATTAAATGTCCTGAGGTAAAATCTTTATATGCAATTGTCGGCATTTCTAAAGTTTTAAATAAGTTGTTGCCAACTTTAATGGTTGACAACTGAAGTCATTACTTTCTCCGCCATGAGTGTGTATTCATACCTGCAAAAAAATTTTTTTTTTTTTTTTTTTTTTTTTTTTTTAAGAAAAAAGAATCCACAAATAAAAATGTTGACAAGTCTGTTGTTTGTAAACTTTGAAAAATCTATGAAATATTCTTTAGCATATCCCAAAATATCATTTGTATTCTATGTACTGTGTCCCTTCAGGATGTAAGCAATCATGGCTCTCCACACTTTTCTGTCCTTTGTAGCTCTTAATAGATTTTGTCTTTTAGTTATCTCTCCTAAACCATGCTCTCCCATCCATTTACTCAAGCTCTCTAGGTAGGTTATGCATTGTTTTCTTCTGTTCCTCTTGCCTTCAGTCTGTCCTCTAAGTGTTCTTTTTGTTTCCATAATTTATTTTTCTATATTATCTTTGTATATCTTACCTACAAATGTTGGAATTATGTTAATTTTTATTTACACTTGTCTCCATCTTTGTTGTTATTATTTCAGCCATTGTTCCTTATGGCCTTCCCAGGTGTCATTAGATCTAGATAACCTTCTGGAAATTTTGAATTTATTTAATCTATTATTGCAGATTGTTGTTCTTCTGCTGTTTCTGTCCAAGACTAGCAATAACCAAGCAGTATTAAAGACAAGACATCTTTGGACATGGTCAGCAGAATGAGAACAACCTAAAACCATAGATTAATTAAAGGGTTCAGCTTGAAAATCCCTGAAGAAGGCCAGAGTGCACAACAGCTGAAATGTCCTAACAGCAATAAAGACATTAGTCTAAATGTAAATAACAATTTCTCATTGCAGAAATTACCAAAATATTAGGTAATTGTTTTTTTTAAACACCATGTTTCTTTATTACATAGACGATCATGGCTCTCCACAGTTTCTTTTCTTTAATGTATGTGTTTGACTATTTTTGGAAAAGTGATTTCTCCTATTTCCTTTTGTATGGTTTTGAATTTAGAATTGACTTGTTGCCCTGACAAATCTAGAGAGCTTAGTCCATACTATTATGATATCCATAGTTGGCAGAAGAGAGGAACTCATGCCTTTCCCAAAGTTATCCATAAGTAGACACAACAGCCAGCTAGAGTTGAAACTCTGTCTGCTGATTCCACTTTCTGTACTGATAACCCTTACACCAACTCCACATTCAGTTACTTGATAGTAATACTAATCATTGTTGGTAGGGTTCACTGTTGTCTTTCCTTTCATAATCTCAACTAATTTCGATCATTCTTAAATCTCTAGATATTTAAAACTACTTTCTAATCAGATTTCACATACAGTTTCAAACATGTCTATATTTTTTAGATGAGGTATTTTACATTGTTTCAAACTGAAATTCCAATCACCTGAAGAAGACCAGAGCATACAACAGCCAAAATGTTGTGAATATGCCAACAAAGATGAAGACAAATGTAAATAGTATAGTGTTTCAGTCATTTAAAAAAAAAAATTAAAAAAACAATTCTGAGCTAATACAGCCAGATATACATAAGCATTGCTTGTTTTTGTTTTTAGTATAAGTTTTTGGTTCATTACTGATTCAAAATATGAAAGGATTTGTACAAATAAAACCTTTGTTTTTCTTTCTTGGGCCTCACACACCTAAGATGATTTAAATATCTGTTCTACCATTAAGTTACGCTTATGGTCATATCATGTTGAAATATTGGTTCCTGTATGATCACCAAAGTTAATGTCAAGTCTGGCTAGTATATAAATGAGTGACCACGTGACTATACCAAGTACTGTAAGCTTGGATGTGTGGATGGTGTAATGGATAATGGCTCAGAATTGGAAATTGGAGAGCCAAATTCCATTTCCAAATAGGTTCACTTATGCACATATACCTTGGCAAAGGTATGAATCCACTTCTTCTCCCTCCAGCTATGGGTTAATTAGTAGGACTTGAAGTAGTAAATAATTATCTTAAAAAAAATATTCTTAAAATATAAAAATATTTTCTGACTTTAAATAATATTAAATAATAAATAGGTTGATAAGCCATAAAAAGCAAATCAATCAATCTACAGTTATGTCCAAGTCCAACACACATCATTGTAATGATATAAGTTTATACTTTAACACTTCATTCAAATTTATAATCTGTTGAAAAATTTTAGTCGTCTTTCGATATTAGAAACTATATTTCATAAAAGAAACTCAGATTTTATTTTTTGTATCCATAAACAGTCTTTAAAGTTCAATCTGATAAGACTTGCTTCTTGTATGCAGGGAGTGCCTCTTCTATGGACAGTGTCTTAACCAATTCAGACATACAAGCTTCAAGAGGCAGAAAAAAAACAAAAATCTATAATCATATTGTTACTTCTTTCTTCTGAGTCTTTAAATCAGAATTAAGATTGTTTACTACCTTGTAAGTTTGTCTTCATTTCTATTTCATAACTCGAGTGTCAAATCCTACATTATTAGGATAAAAACTAGCAATAACAGGAAAAATAATAAAAAAGGAAAATATTTTCTTGCAATTCAAATAACTCACGTCTAAAATAATGATATTGTTTTACTTATATATACTCATGTATCGTGCAATTTTTTAAGACGTAATTTTGAAGCTAATTTGATTGCAGTAAATTAATACATAGTTTGGTCAATGACATAGCCAGGGCCAGCAGTACATACACTAATATATCTCATCTATGATGTAACCCTCTTTAAAATTAGCTTAAAAATTAGGCCTTCAAAAGTCACATGATATGCAAGTATATATGGCATATTGTTTCGTAATGAGACAATTTATTTTTATAATTTTGTCCTTTGGTAGTGGGAGGTTGATTTTTAAGTTTTTTAAATGTCTTTGTAGGAATCTTAAGGATTTGGTGATGGGTATATTTGTATATAGTTATTTGACATCTATGCTAACCATGTTTTTATTTCTTGTATCTGAGAATTTAATCTATTAATGAGATCAGCCAAATTTTTAATGTGTGCACATTAAATCAGATATTAAAATGAGTTTTAAACTTGAATGCATGTCTGTCTGTATCTCTGAGATGGGGTATTATGATTACTTGCATTATTTACATTACTCAGGCTGTTATCCTCATCTTCATTGCCATATTCACAACGTATCAGCTGTTGTATGCTCCGGCCTTCTTCAGGTGATTAGAATTTCAAACTGAACTCTTTATTTTGTCTACCGGAATAGATTGTACTAGTTCCACATGCCATATCTCTTCTGGAGTTATTCTCAGTTATTTCCCTTTAACTCAATTCTCCAAGTTTTTGGTTTACCACTGCTGTGGCCTGGTATTGAACTCGCAACTCTTTGGGTCAAGTCACTGGATCTAATCAATGTCTTTATCCACTGTAATTTGTTTTAATTTATAAATGAGTATTAAATATATAAACTGAAGCAGACTTCAATAAACAAAATTTCAATAGAATGCTGGGGTATTGTAATTCAATAAACAAAATTCTGTGTGTGTATATATATATATATAAATAAATAAAGGGAAAGGTAACTCCCTCCCCAAAACACTGAAAAGAGAGGAATTATTCCCTTCCCCAGTTGATAACTCCTGCTTTACAATGTCTTATTAACCAAGTTTATAGATTAGCTTCACAATTATTTCATGTGTTTGTGACAAAAACTTCCGTATCAAGTGGTTTTGATTTCTAGCAGTTAAAATAATTGAATGAAACAAATAGATAAACATATAAATACTTAAAAGAAACAGAAAAATAATCTTTTTACTGCTCTTCCAGATGCTGGCATAAATGGTTTTTCTGTACATAGCCAACTCTTCACAGTCTATTTTTTTGTTTGTTTTCCTTAAAAGAAAACTTGTTTTTCAGTTGATTTTTAGCATATTTTCTCAGAATCCTCCCATTTACTTTCTGACCAAATTTTTTTTTTTTTTCTCTCTCTCTCTCTCTCTCTCTCTTCTTTTTTTTTTTATATTCATTCATTCACAACTTTATCATAATTCTCAGCTGACATTGTCACTTGTGCTTGTGTTGGGCATAATTTAAAATTTTGGTGACATTTTATGAATGAACTGATCTTGTGCCTTTCAGTACAAAGCTGTATTCATTGTTAACACTTGTCCCTCTTGCTTGACAACTTCTTTATTCTTACAATTCTAAAGCTAATCTATAGAAAACATTTTACAGAATATCAAAGACCTGTGTAATGTCTTCCTAAAATCAATATAACTCACAAATATGGATGAATATTTTTGTTTTATCTACTTTTTTTTAAAAACCAAAGTATATTTGTATTTTTAAAGAACTGGTCTGGACTGTGATTGTTTTACAGGTTTCTGTTGAGTGGGGATATTTGTCACACTATCATTCAAGGATAATTTTATGTATGTTTAGTTTCAGAATAAGCTGCAGTTAATGTTTACTTGCCTGAAGCTTGCCTGTTTTCTGGGTTCCTGTACAAACAGGCACATATCTTTCAGGTCATGCAGATGAACCAACAACCTCCCGGGGCTCTGCTCTTGGGGGGAAAATCTTTGGGCGAGTAGTTTGCTAACCGCCCACTCTCTCTCTCTCTCTCTCTCTCTCTCTCTCTCTCTCTCTCTCTCTTTTATGAATCCACCTTGTCACCTGCAGCAAACAAATTTTCCAAAATGTTTTCTTTGTTATGCAGACCTGTTAACTTGAAAATGATGTCATTGTTTATCTGCAAATGAATAAAGACATGAAGATGTAATTACATTGGAGTGTTTGCAGTGATACCATTAACTCCAAACTAATCAATGTTGAAAATAAATTTTATTCATAAAATTTAATTTCTGTCTTAATTTCTGGGATGAACAGTTGTCATTAGTCTGATTGTAAATAATGTCCTTGTCTTTGTTACGGTCACTGTTTTGGGCATAGTTCTTTGACCGCCTTCAATGTTTATCAATCTGTCTAACTTTGATGGAATTTAGAATTGAGCCCTTTATTCAATCTATGGCTTCAGATTATTTTCATTTTTGCTGTTTGTGTTCAGAGATAAAGCTGAAGAGTATACAACAGGTGAAATGTTGTGGTTGTAACAACAAAGATAAGGATATTAGCCCAGTTGTAAATGTAAATCATGAAATTTTATGTAGAAAAAGTATCTGTTCATTCATTTCTCATGACCCATTTGATTATCACAGTGCCATGTTGAGTACTTCTTTTTCATGGAACTTGGCAGTGCCCATCTCCTCTCCAAGTATCATGTAGCAGGTTGTACTGTTTTATATTGTACCAACAGTAAGGAACCACCACTGACCTGGCCTTTTATCAAATAAATTGCCTTTATTATGCCAAATGATGCTCCATAGCTGGGTGTAGAATTAGGTTCATGTCTTTCTCAAGAGTGAAGTAAATATGAAGTGAATACAATTTAATTATTAGGTTACCACACCTCCTATTAAAGCTTAACAGTTAAAATATAATTTATGGATGTGTTTTGTTGAACATGAACCGATCTTTCATTGACTAAATGTAATTTAATTCTATTTACATGCTTGTCTTGACAGAAAATTAATTATCTGATTAATATTATTAATTTTTGATATTTTCTTTCATCTTCATTTCAGTTGCTTTTTATTACATAAATAATAATCAAATGCTTTTGATGCAGCATTTTCAGTTATTAGTACTTTTTTTTGTTTTTTTTTACTCTTATTTCTTTCATCTTAATTTCAGTTACAGCAACATAGACTCTCGTTTTACTGTTATTTGGAAACAAAGCTATATGGTTTGAGTTGAGCTCAAATCAACTATTGACTTTCAGATCTTGTGCAAGGAAAAGATAGTGAGTTGAAAGCTGGCTCTTTATTTATTACCTATCCATACTGTTAACTAAGTCATAGAATGACTACCTAAGTCATTACAATAGTTAAAAAGAAATTAATAGTCGAAAATAAACTTTTGATAATAAAAATTCAAGATAATATTGCTACAATTAATAAGTGACTTTGTTAGATTTCATCTTCTGCCAACCATTAAATTCTCTTCACTCAAACGGAGCAACCATAACTCTTGATCAGGCTTCATAGTGTAAAAAGGGATGCAATCTGAAATCTTAGTTTATTCTTTATTTTTGTTTCACATTATTGGTTAATGTCAATCAATTGACTATTTGAATAAATGCAATAAAAACAACTTAATATAAGGTGAAAGAAGTACTAATTCAAAATAATATTACTATTAGGTTGGTGCAAAAATAATATCTGTTTTTAACGTCAAAAACGACATTATTTTTGCACCAACCTATTGGACATTAGCTAAAAGTTTCTTGTGTAAAATAAATGCTTTGAGCAACTGAAATTGAGATGAGTGAATGCATGCATAAGCATTAATAATTGACACTGTTTCAGTTAAACAAAAATAAAATTCTAGATAATAATAGCCACCTGCTCTTAATTGATTATGCTGACAAGATCATTTAAAAACCAAACCTAAACAATGCATTTTTAACTATTGCTATATTATTAAAGGCTGTTATCTATAAATGAATAATCATCTAATTGTAAGTAAAAAAAACTATTTTTTCTGACTCGTGTGTCGAGTAAGTGATAATAAAGTGAAGTATGTCATTTCCAAGCCTGAGAAAAAAAATTCAGACTGAAAAATGTTTTCTACATGAACTTAAGGTCATAATTTTTCTACATAAGCCATCTTCTCTAAGACATGTTTGCTAAGAGTTGGCATGAGGTCATACAAGCCAAAGGAAATATGTGATTATTTTAGTTTATTTTGGTGAAAATCATGTTTGAATATAAAAGGCATATTTGTTATTGTTTCTGGGAAAAACTTCAGCAGAAGCAAAAAAATACATCATTGAAACTTCTTCCATGTCTCATCTTTTCTAGTCCTGTTACATTTATACCTTCACTTTCCCATAATGCAACATTCCTTGATTGGTTAGCGGTACCTACAAGTTCAAGGTATTGAAAAATTCTCCATTGAATTAATCAGATCAAAACCCAAATTGTTCTTTTACGATGGACTACATAATTTACCTGAAAAGTAACATAAGGTAATGAAATGCCAAGAAAAATATTTTGATGCTATTAATTTATATGAATAAAAGATTTCATCAAAACTACTGACAAATTTTGCATCAAATTCACACACCCACACACAGGATAAATTGAAACTATAAATAATATCACAGTTTATTTGTACATTGAATAATAAAAATGAGATAAAGAGTAATTACTGTTATACTTTTATTAGTAAAGAAAAAGGTTAGCATTTTGGACCCTTTTCCTTTTTATAATCTCAGATAAGGGATTATGTGTCTGGATTAACAATGTTCAAACTTTCTCAGAAAAGTTGTGTAAACTATGATATAAATTATTTTCAAATGATCAAGATCTCAGGTACAGTGCTGAAAATCCAAATTTATACATCATTTACAAGGGGCTGCTGTAAAGATTTTTGGTGGACCAACCAAGAAGTCCTATCCCACACAAAAAACTTGTTTTGTCATTTGGTTAGATTTTGGGAAACTCTTTGACCCATGCCTGTGAATTCATATATTCCACATACTTTCATATATTCAATCATACCTGAAATATTCCTTGTAATTTTACACTTACCTTCTATTTTTTATTGGAAGTATAAGCATGTTATTTAGTGAAACTTTTTTTTGTCTGTTATTATTTATTTTGAATGCAGGATTCCTCCTCTAATCCTATGTATACTTTTCACATGGTGTTACTTTGTCTGTGAGGGAGCGGGAGAGGGGTCAGTTTTCATATCCCAACATCCTGTTGAATCTGTTTTGTGTTCATTCTGCTGACCTAGGAAGTGGGTCATATTTGACCATGCAGTTCTTCTCTCAGACCCTTTTCACTTTGCTTGTATGGCAAACATAGAAAATGTGACCACTCAAATTTAGGTGAAGGTCATTAGTGTTTGGAAGTCAACCAGTGTCAGTTTCCATTTTCTCTTCCACTACCATTTCTCCACCTCAAGAACCCCCAAACACATGCCTATCAAGAGTTGAATCTTTTTTCCCCACATTACCATCTCCATATCACTTCTTGCTTTGCCACTTTTTTTAAAAAAATTTTTTTATCTCTTTTAACAAAGATTTTCGTAATTCATATTAGTAATATGAATATTTCTTGGGATATAAGATATAATTTGGTTAAAAGATTAATCTGTTTTACAATGTTGTTAACACATTCACTGGCATCTTGGATATTTGAACCCGGATCTTTTCTGTTAATTTACCCCAAATATTATAAAGTTACTTATCGCAAATATTAATACACCCCAAGAAATTTTTTTCTGTTTTCGGCTTGTTTATCTGGGTGAGCATGAAGGAAGACCCCACACTTAGAAATAGTGCACCCAAGTTGCCCTCATTTGGGCCGATTGCTATGGTCAACACAACTGGAGTCCAATGGAAGTGTGAATTTTAGTAAATATAAATTCTTATTTTGGGATGAATTAATATTTAGGGGGAATTAATTATCCTTGAACCCTTATATAATGCCATCTGTGGTATAGGAGACAATTAGAACTTCTACTTTGACAAGTTTTGTTGATAAAACAGCATTAGGAATTTTACTTCAACCAAATCTACATTGGTGGGACAGGATATGATTCATGTTAGTCATATGAATGATGGATGTTTTTGTTATGTACTTCTAACTCTACATATTTATTGTATCCCACATCTCATTTCATTAAAAATAAAAGATAATTAAATCAGATGAAGATGTATTGAATGTGATGTGATCAATGAATCTCCTATGACCAGGTTTATTCTTACTAAGCAGGTATTGAAACAATGTGGGGAACAAAATGTCTTAAAAGAAATAAATAGAAAAGTAAAAAAATGGTGTTAAAATTAGTAAAATCTAATTTAGAAACAATACAGTTATAGTAAAAAAATAAAAATAATAATCCATTGTTCATGTAGCTAACATAAATAACCTGTCTCGCCAATGTAGATTTGGTTGAAATAAATTCTATTTTTCTGATGATGTCATTTGATCAGCAAAACCTGTCAAACTAAGTTTTCCAAATTGACTTATTCTGTTGGATTAGCATTCAAATTAAAGTCATTATCATCTATGTTTTTGTTCAAGTTACAATTAGAAATAACTGTATATGGTTGTTTGTTTTTTTTTTTTTTTTTTTTTTTAAATAAAACTAAAATTATAAAGAATGATGTTAGCATATGTTCTCTGAACCAGCTTTTTTATTTTTTTTCTTGTTGTACCTTTTGATGCATGGTCGTTTTTACCAAAATACCTCTACAAATCAGTTAAAAATCTAAAATTGTTTCATTCTTGAAAGAACTAATATAATGAATAGTTAAAACATTGTCAGAATACATTCATGTTTTCTCTGTTAAAAATAATCTAAAGGAATTCCACTCATTATTCAAAGCCAACAATAAGTACAATATCTGCTCAGTGCTGCAAAGCAGAATTCAAGTCTAATGCATTGTTGTAAATAAAATTAGAAAAGACATGCATATCAGTGGCAATGTGCAACATGCCCCAAGATGCACATGTGTGTTAAGTGGTTGTTAATGCATAGGTAGCTCATGAGTTTTGTGTATTTGGAGTGGGAAATATTAAACAGCCAGTCATTTATTACTTCAAGGTAACAAAAATAACATTCTTAGACGATTAAAAAAAAACTGTTTAAAAGCTCTAACTTAAAGAATAACACAATTGTAAATCCAATATGTAACTTAATAATAGATGGAATGGTGGAGTAATGGATAGTGGCTCGGATTGAGAAATCAGAGAGCCGAGTTCGAATTCAAACTGAATCTATTACATTCACTTACATGCTAATAGTTGGGAAAGGCATGAATCTTCTCCCACTAGCTATGGGTAAATATCAGGACAGACCAGGTTCTATAACCTTGGATGGCAACTGGTCTACTGCAGAAAGAAATGGCAAACAAATGCTGGGAAAAAATCAGCCTTGTCAGTCATGTATCTTTCGATACATGATCACCTAAGTGTGTATCACACATGGCATGCTGACTGACTGACTAAAATATGAGGGTCACATTTATGCTTGTCCCTATAATACTGATCAGATTTTTATGTTTGTGTGTTTGCTGTAAAAAGTAAAATTAAATATCTTTTTTTTCTAAAGATTGCAAATTGCTACATAGAATAATCAATACCCTGAAATAATGAGACCCTTAAAAAAATCCTTTTATGTAGATGTTTTGTGTTTTTTAAATAAATGTATCATTATTTCATGCAAAAATGATTAAATCCTTTTATTTTTTAATTTTCCATTTCTATCATGAACATTTCAACACATTATTACAAAATTGTTTTTCTAAATTGTAAACATTAGAAAATCATTTAACACTAGACTACTGCTGATTAGAGATTAGTAGTACAAATACAGCTAACTGTGAATTTTAGATTTATTTGGAGTTTGGCTGATTACAAAGTAATCTCCCATTATTGATTTGTAAATATCTAAATTCTATAAATAGAAAGTGAGTTGGTAGCCTTGAAACTAATTTTTATATAGAAACTAGCAGCATTGCCCGTGCTTGATTCAAAAATCGTATGACTCATACAGCAATCACTATCACTTGACTTAAAATATTTTTGCCTTTCCTTGCCTTTAAAGGAGTGCCCTTTGCCGTGCTGATGTTGCTACATGCCTTACTTCTTGCCTATCTCACACTGCAAATTTTTTTTAAGCTCTATACTAAACATTAAATCTGTTGTGAAAAAAGAACTAAACAAAATGAACACAAAATGATTAGCTTTAAAAAAGGACTCGTAACTGGAAAAACCGAATGAAAAAAAGAATGTTAACATCAAATACTTTTTCACACCCAACCCAGTTCTGCAGAATCAGAATCAACGTTGAGTTTAAGCAAGTGAATGAGACAATTGGAGTAAAATACCATGCAGATTTAAATTTTTCCCACTTGTGACGAATGCAGTTATCGATTTTTTTTGCATGCTAGTTAACATTCATGTCAGTCTGTTGTTGGCTCTCACACTGGCCAATAGAATCTTCCTGCTTATTCGTGGCAGCCAGCTATAGGCTCTCACTCTGGCCAGTACAAAGTGGTCGCAAACTATATGAAAACTGCCGTAGAAGCATGAAAAAATTGATTATTTCCACTATCGATGGGAGTTGGGAAATGCAAAGTCAGTCTTGGCCTTCCTGCTAACTTAGAGCATGTGCATGTAAATTTTGGTGCAAATCTGTCAAAAATTGCGGCCGTGTGTGTCTGTGCGTTTATATATTGGATCGGATTTCCTACATTTTTCAACCGATTTCAACAAAACTTCACAGTACTACGTAAAATTACCTTGCAGTGGTTCTAACAGCGCCAAAAATTGGAAAAACACAATTGTTTTTGCACGAAATCAATTTGAAAACACGATTAAGAGGCATCACAAGAATGAAAGGGGGACAACTCATATCAAGTTATACATTTTTCAATAGATTTCAACAAAACTTCACTTTTTTTTCTTTTTTTTTTCTTTTTTTTTTTTTTTTTTGGCAGGTAGTGTATTGTCTTGCACACTTTTTTCTTTATTTTTACGTTCAGAATGCTTTAAAAATTCCATTTACAAGACAATTGTTGATAATAAAATTCTATTCAATTGGTAGACTCATAACGATTGAAAACAATGTTTTTGTTTGAGTTTGGGTTTGACCAATTCGTAAAAAAAAAAAAAAAAAAATAATTAAGACATGCGTGTCTGTCAACCTTAAACAATAATCTTTGTCAATTTTATTTTTTAGTCTTTATGATGGTTGATACTTGATCTATCTCTTACTGTTACATCCCCAGGCAATGCCGGGCTCTACTGCTAGTATAGAAATAAAATTGAAAAATATATTTTTGAAGGGAATTAATATAATTTTGTTTTTAAAACAATTGATATCATTAGTTTGTGCATATGTAGCACAATACATCATATTCATTCTTTTTATTTATTATCTTTTCATAAGTTGAGATATGATATACACGATTTAGGTATAGTCAATTTTAGAGTTTCAAACGATTTTTATTTAACAAATACCGATTTATCTCTTTATTTTTTTTTTTTTTCTCTATTTTGTTTCTGGTGTAGGGAGGTCTGATCCCCTCTCTCCCATTTTTTTTAATTCTGAGATTTACTTTTTTTTAATTTTTTTACATCTGTCTTTATTTCTGAGATGAGGTATTGTAACTATTTACACTATTGTTCGGACTTGTCCTCATCTTTATAGTCATATTCATGTTTCAACCGTTGTATCCTCCAGCCTTCTTTTCTTTTCTTACTTCTGGGAAAATAATTGAAATAAATTATATTGCATTTACATTAAAAAATAATTAAACATTTATGTAAAAATCAATTGAAATGTTAAAACCAACAATACTTTAGTACTTTGATTTCTTAAATTTTATATAAAACTAATGATTCTTTTTTTCTTTCAGGAAAATAACAATTTATAGTTATATATTTTACTCAGAAAAATGAAAATTTTCTTTGCAGAAATAAGACAAGAATAATTTTTTTTTTTTTTTTTTTTTTTTCTTATTTGCCCCTAAAATGATTTTGATTTAAAGAAAGACTTAACTCTTAGGTTGAGTCTCCATTTTAGAGAATCTGTTATAATCATGAATTAAACACTAAATAAATTTGAAGTACACTAACATATCAAAAAGATTTGTAGCATTCTTTTTATTTATTATCTTTTCATAAGTTGAGATCATACAGTGTACACAATGCATTAAAAGAAAAATGTTATTCTCCTCCATAACAATTCAAAACAGCATTTGGAATTTGGTTGGCCTGTTTTACTATATCTTCCATATTCATCTAAACTTGTACCAATCATTTATTACTTTTTTTATGATTGCTGCTAAATACTTTCATTGGGAAAGCTTTCTCTAATGACAACTAGATTCAAAGCATTCTTCAAAAATGTTGAATTTTACTCAAGAGATAAAAAGGAGCTACTCTATAAGTGACAACAAGTCATTGCAAATAATGGTGAATATATAATTGAATAAAATATAATTGTAATGTATTTTTTTTGTCTATATTGCTGAAATAAGGTATTGTAATTATTTACATTGTTTGGACTGTTGTCCTCATCTTTGTTGCCATATTCACAATGTTTCGACTATTGTAGATTGTTCTAGTTTTATCCACTGGGACATTGTTGTATCATTTAGGACATGCAAGCATAAAATGTGTTTTCTTGTCTAAGATAAATTAATTTGTACATCACAACAGCAATAATCAGAAACTGCAATATTTTTTAATTAAGTTGTCCAGTAAACCTGCTACTTTAAATTTCACTTGTAAAGGTGGTAAGTTGTCCTAAGACTTAAACATGAATCAGTACAATTTGTTTTTTTGATTTACATCAAAATGGACTAATCTTGACTCTTAAGGTGTTTTATTTATTTATTTATTTATATATATATATATATATAAATTATTTTTAAAAAAATGATTCCTTCACTACATAAGAGTTCTCATGTTTCAAAAACGAGAGCCGAAAACCTCAATATAATTGTTAAAACTGAGTTTAAGTATCAAGTCCGGTTTCATCCTCAAGCGAAAATTTAGGAATAACCAATCTTGAAATTTATGCATCTTTATAAGCATGTTCATTCGCAAAATTAATTACTGTGGAAACGGCTGGGGCGACCGTTTTAATGGGCCTAAGAGTTAATTTTTATCCATATATCAGTCACCTTTGGAAAGAGGTCAAGCTGAGGATCAGGGTATCCATTTCAAAGCGAATGATAGCATTCATGTGCACGCATCATCTGGTCAGTCAACAGCAAAAGATAGCTTTTGGCACCATAATATGTTGTTAAGTGTCTAGAGAATTTTGTTTTATTTTATTCATTTACTTTTATTTTTTCTAAAGGGTTGTTTCGCACTGAACAACAATTTGTTTTTGATGACTTCATAAAGGGTTTTCCTATCTTATGATTGGGTTAAGCTTTTAAACCTTTTATTAGACTATGAAATTTAATTTTTTTTTTTTTTTTTATGCTAATTAATTAATGCAAAAATTTGTTGATGTCGGCAGAAAACCGTTAACTCATGTCTATGGTTTAATAAATTGGCTTGATACTTCAACTCAATTTAATTTTAATAATTATATTGAGGTTTTCAGCTCTCATTTTTGAAACATGAGAAATCTTAAGTAGCGAATGAATCATATTTTTAAAAAAATAATTATAATTTAATCTCTACTTCTGTATGGAGCACTGTTTTTTAAAAATAAAAACAAAAATACTAAAGAACTCTAGATTATTTACCTAACGTGTTCTTTCCTATTTTTCTACATATCTACACACACACACACACATATATATATATATATATATATATATATATATATATATATATATATATATATATATATGCACACATAGACATAGTTTTATACATGAAGTCCTATAAGGAATGGAAAAAACAAGTGGATCATTGCCAGCAAATATTTTCAGTCAGATTTACTTTTGAAGCAGAAAAATGTCCTTTGATTCATTTTCCTAACATTTGTCACCACATTGTGTGACAAAAAGATAGCATTTAAAAACATTTTGAGACAAAGAACTGTTTATTTCTTTTTTGGCAACAGTTGTAATTTTGGTTTATATTTAATGTCAACTATTTTGAATATTTAGTTGTCTCAGATTTTTGTCATTTGTACATTGACAAATTATAGGTTGTTATTGATACCATGTTAAAATGTTCCTCCTCTGTAGAAAAGTCTCTCTCTCTCTTATATATAAAATCTTGGGTGCGATGGGTAAATTGTCAGAATTTTATTTTTTTAATTTTGTGCAGGCACATTTGTTTTTGGTTTTGGCAATTGCACAGTATAATAGGATCAATTGGGCACCATCTGTGAGAAAAAGAGCAACATGAAGCAATTCACTCCACCAGAAACTTGGAAACAGCATGTGTTTGGGTGTCAATTGGACAGCACAAAGGATTCAGAAAGAGTTGGAGGAGTCTAATGGTGATTATGATAAGAAAAGAACTCCCAAATTTATTGGTGAAATCCAAGCCATGATTGACAACAATCCGTCCAAGTCAATCAGGTCCATAGCCAGGGACACAGGAGTGCCTGAGTTTCTTATCAGGCAGGTAGGGTATGAAGATATTCGGTATTTCTCGTACAAGATGAGAAAAGGGCCAATTTTTATCCCAAGCCATGAAGGACAAGAGGAAAGACCATGCTACAAATCTTTTTGAACAAACTCCAGCATCCCCCCCTCCAACTGAACATGCTTTGGATTTTCTTATACAAGAAAGATTTTTGCCAGGATAAGAGGGTGAACCCACAGAATGACCATTGGCTTGCTGTGTTCCCAAAAGATGTACCGGGAGTGATGAAAATCAAATATCCAGTCAACATCATGGTGTTTGAAGTGATCACTAGTGGCAGCAATACTATACCTCCATTCATCTTCCCATAGGGCCTCAGACTTGACACTGTGGCCTACATCTAGTGTCTTGAGGAGGTAGTGCTGCCCTGAGTCAAGAGGGCGGCTGGTGAAAGGCTCTGTCTGACAACAGAACTCTGCACCATGACATACAAGCAGGAAAACCAAGTCATAGGTGTCAGAAAATTTCTGCGACCACATCATTCCTTACATCTGGCCACCTAAGTCTTCAGCACCCTTGATTATTATGTGTAAGGTGCAGTCAAGTGAGAGAATAAAAAAACTCCTTGTAACACCAAAAATGAACTGAAGGCAAGGATTATGGCAGCATTTACCAATTTATACAAGATCATCCAGAAGAATTGCAGGAGATTCTGAAGTTGTCTGGAGATCATGGTTGAAGCCAATGGCGATTTTATTGAGTATATTTACTCTTTAGTATTTCAAGATATTTTTGTGTAATTTTGGTAAATATATCTCTTAAAATGAGATGTTGTTTTCATTTTTGCATATTTTAGATGAAAATTTATCCAACCCACTTTGTGTGTGTGTGTGTGTGTATATATATATATATATATATATATATATATATTTTAAGAATTTATTTTGGATGTTTTTATATACAAGAGCAAGGATGTCAATGGTTTATCAAGGCTTTTAAATTTGGGAATGTTTATGAATATTCATCAGGTGGTTGAAAGGTCAGTCAAAACATTTTGAGGATGCATAGTGCCATAATTCAAAGTCTTGTAAGACAAAAGTAAGAGTAATATTCAAGAAATATTTATATTTTTTTTAATGAATAGTTTGATTTGTGATCATATTGTTATGGTTTGTATGTGCTGTACACCTTTAAAAATATGACATAATGTCTCTTTTTTCCTCTTTTCATTCACTTAGTTCCTACACAGATACACTCTATCTGAAAATAATTTACATACACACAAACACACACATATATATGTGTGTGTGCGTGTGTGTTGATAATCTCTGCACAGCACATCACATTCTCCATTAGAATTTTTCAAAATGTTTTCAAAAGATTCAAAGAATATTATCTCAAAGAAAGTATCAGAGGTTTCCAAACAAAGTATCTTTTGTGGTGTTAAATGATTGTAACATCTTTATTTGAATGTCACATATTTTTTGGGCAATCTTCACCACTGAACTAAGACAACTATAATTCAAATTATTATTTTATTTCCCTTCGTAAAGTAAATGTTTGTAATCATTTTTCAAGGGTCACTGCTTATCTTTAACTGAAAGTGTAGCTGCCACGTTATCTTTTTCTCAGATAAGGCAAATTTCATTAATTCTAAAATATTCAACTTTGATAGAAATTGAGACGTTTTTATACTCCCTGCAGCTGCTATAATTTGTGTTATGGCTCATAAACTTCCTGCATACTCCATTTCATTTTAGTGTGAGATTTTTGTCTGAATGTTGTCAAAACCATTGCCACAGTAGATTTCTCTATGCTTGAGCAACATCAATGTTGATTATGACTGGAGTAAAGAGTGCATTTCAATCAAATTGAGAAAATCATACATAAAATAGACAACCTGATCAAATACCAAATGGTTATTACCATTTAGCAACATTGTATGCAATGAGTACTTAAAAAAAAAAAAAAAAAAAAAAGTGACTAATTATTTACATCAGGACTAATGTCCTCATCTTTGTTATTATCACAATGTTTCAGCCATTATGCCCTCCAGCCTTCATCAGGTGCTTGTCGATTTGAGTAAGCTCTATAGAATTTCAAATTGAGCTCTTTCTTTAATCTTTAGAGATAGATTCTCATTCTTCTGTCCATCTCTAGAGATAACTTTGTCTTGTTTAGTACAGTTCAGTTATTGCTTACTTTATTTACACAGTTTGAGTCTCTACTACCCAGCCAGGGATTGAACTCAGAGTTACTAAGTCACTAAATTCATGAACTAACACAGTAATTCACTAGACTATTCTACTAGAAATTCTGACAAACAAAAAGTAATTAGAATTTTAAATATTTTAACAATATTAACTTTTGTAGATTGAGAAAATCCTTTTTTTTTTTTTTTACCTTTTTCTTTTTAACCATCTTAATTTAAAAAAAAAAAAAAAGACAAAAATTAATTAACTATCACAACTTCATATCACTATGAAAAGGGTTACTGGGATACATTGTTCTCCTTCCACTATTTGGTGGCACAGTAATTGTGAGTTCAATCTCTGAGCTGGGTAGTACCGATTTAGACTCAATGGAAACAGAGCAAGTAATAAATTAGTCATACTAAATAACAAGACAAAATATCCCTAAATATGGACAGCAGAATTAGAACAATTTACTCACATATATTAAATAATTTATTCAGTTCAAAATTTCCTGATGGTTTCCTGGATTGACAGACACCTGAAGAAGGCTGGATGGTACGATGGTTGAAATGCTATGAAAATAACAACAAAGATGAGGACATTATTCTGAATTGAAATAATCCTAAATCCTCATTCCATAATTCACTAATTTAGAATCTAAAGTTCATTAATTACCTCCCTTGAAACTTATTTAAAAATTATTTTGGGTAAGATGTTTGATACAGAAGGATTTACTCCCCTTAAAATGGAAGTTCTCTTATACAATGGTTTATTAAAGAAGCAAATTAAAATAAAAAAAATATTTTATCATTTTGATGAAAAATAATAATTTTTGCTTTCTACTTTTCATTTGGGAAGTGAAACATTTAAAACTGAAAAGTTGTGCCTGTTGTTGTGTAATACAACTTTTACATTCTTCTATTATCAAATTATCAGTGTGTTGCTAAAAGAGCATAAGTCCCTTTTCTTTTTCTTTTTTTTTTTTTTTTTAAATGAGAAAAAGAACCTTAAAAATTCAAAGTAAACGTAATTCAAGCTTAACTTCACCAAAAAGTCTTTATATCAGAATGTCTTTTTCTCATAGAGATCAGTTTGTTCATTTTAAAAAATGGTAAAGCATGCAAAAAAAAAAAAAAAAAAAAAGAAAGGTTTATGTCAATTGACACCTTTTCAGAAGAATCACATTGACAAAATGAACATAAAGTTGCTTATAAGTCAACAGAATATTTCATTAGGTCAAAGCATTTTTTTTAATTATTTTTATAACTGAAACTATTGTTCTTTTTTTTGACTGAGAAAATCCAGAATACAATATTTTTCTATAATCTCATAATATAAAAAATTGGATACAAATTAATTGCAAGAAACTTTTTTTATGAAATGTTGAAGGATTTACATTTTTGCAGAACAGGACAATTTTCTACACTTGTTTCACATTTCATTACACTTCATTACATTTGTTAAGCTTAAATGTATTTGAAATTACTCAATATGAAACTAATCATAAAAATTATACTGTTATTAGATTACAAACTTTCAAGAATTAATGTATGTATATTATCACTGAAAATAGACATTTTATGAACACTACACAAAATGATATTCATACCATTGCTAATTTTATCTAAAGTCAAAAATGAAAAGTTTGAAAGTGCAACTGTTTAGTTCAACAATAGAAACAATCCTCTTATACAGGTTGGTCAATCAGTTGAATATTAACAAAATCACCAACAAAAAACAAACTAAATACTATGTACCCTTAAGTATTGAGAACAGTGCTAAATGTCAGTTAGAAATAAAAAATATGCCCTATAAAGGACTATATGGCAACCTACCAAAGATTACGAAAACAAATTGTGAAAGGCAAGTGTGGTTTAGTAGAAGTAAACAAGAAATTGTGCATTAGTTTATACTATCAGGATCCAAATTATGGGGAAAGATCAATATGTAGGCCTGTAAGAATCTCTTCTCAAGACAGCGTCAAAATTAGAGAGGAAGAACTAAGTAGTTCTGGATGACAGAAATAGCTGGAAAGTGGTCAGAATTATTCATTTGAGGACAACCAGATTGATAGATGATTAATGATATCAGTCAGTAGTATGTTTAAGTTATTAATTATATTCCCTTTATTCTAAGAATTCAATACTTTATCAACTTTTTCTTTGCTTTACTACCTACAGAACTAACAAGTTTAGTTTTTAAGGCATAAAAAGTGTATTTTTGCTGTTGTCCCCCAGTAAACATGATAGAAGAATGTCTACCTATGTATGCAAAAAATGAGCATAGCCCAGGTAAGTGTCAAAATGCTTTCTTACCTATACAGCCACTGTACTAAGAAATTTTAGCAAAAAGCATAAAAGAAATTAACAATAATATTGGCTTTAAGAACAGCAATTAGCTACCAGTAGGGTTTTGCCAAAAACAACCTACCATAGAATTGCTAAGAAATCTTTCAAATGCCAAACACAATTCAGTTCTACAAACCATTTATTTTGAGAAGAATCTTTCTTTGAACAGCTTCAGTTTTCTTTCACCAGGTCAGTTTTTCCTTTTTCTTTTTGATAAAATCTTTCTTTGTATACAAACATACTCCACTTAGGATTTGACTGGAATGTTTTTTTTTTTGTTTTTTTTTTATAGTGAGTAAAGATAAAATATATTTTGAATTTCCTGACATGTCATCCCGTCAGTGTTCACATTGTCATTTGTTTAAACACAATATGTTTACATATATTCTATGAAAATGTTATTAGCTCTGCTTGTTTCATAGTCATTATCTATAATCAGAAATATTAAAAAAAATATTGAGTATTCAGAAATTAATTCTATATTGTAAAATAGATATTTAAAGTCAGCTTGTTTGAAAACAAATTTGCTAAAAGTTAAAATTATTTTTAGTAAAAACTTTGTCAAAACTTGAATTTCACAATTTTAACTCCCATCCTACTGGCATCAGTTTAAACTAATGCCATTGTTTTGTATATATTTAAGCTATAGTAATAAACAATAATTTTAGAAAGTGAACATTTCATTTACGTTTGAAAATTTTGAAGTTTTTATCTGAAATCAAGAAAATGTGAACTTTAAGCAAAATGATTATATATATATATATATATATATATATATATATATATATAATGGAAAAAAGGTATAAATTTAAACTAAACCCAAGTAAATACCAGTGATAAGGATTCTACAAAAATTTTACAAAATATATTTTAAATGCCAGACAAAGACAATTAGTATTACTTTTCTAGTGGTACATTTTAAATCTAACATTTTTGTATGGTATTTAAACATTTTTTAGCTTGTGATGATTTACTTTGTAAATTGATAGAACAGGAGCTGAGCTTTGTTTTAAATCTGGTATAATGTTTTTGTAAACTGCAACATGTTTTAAAAGCCAAATTAGCTTTAAGAATGTGAAAATGGAAATAAAAGAAGCCACAATGTTGAAGTGTGGAAATATATCTGCAAAAACTTTTGAAATGAGATTGACTTTCTGCCCAGAAGAAAAATTATGTGAGCAAGAATGCCTGTTTTTTTTTTTTGTTTTTTTTTGTTTTTTGTTTGGATCGACTCCAGGCTGGGGGCATCTCTAACCTGGCATTATCTGCATACCTCCAAGTGTTTGCCAGTTTGGCACACCTAACAGCAACAGTAGTAGCATCCATATCCAACACCTGTGCATATTAGTGTCTGTAGTTGGGGAAAAAAAAGATTGTTGACTAGCAGGACATTGCTTGGCACTGTTAGATCAGATAATAAAAGCACATGCTGACAATGTAATGAAAATAAGTTGCATCTGTCAGCAAGATAATAACTTGGATCAGCATGTCTGGTAAATGGTAGGTCCAGAGGTTTGGCGGATTGTCTGTTTATTAGCAATTTCAAGTTAGCAACATTTTGCATTTTTTTTTTTTTTTTTTTTTTATGAAGAAGGTGAAGGCTTCTGTTGGCTTATTTTTGAAGGAGACCAAATCTATTAGGTTTAGTTATAAATAATTTTCATTTTTATCAACTTCAAAAAATAAAGTACAATTACTTTTTATTCAGCTATATATTCACCATTATTTACAATGAATTCTTGCCACTTGTCAAGCAGCTCTTAAATACCTTTTGAGTAAAATTCTGCAAGTTTTGATGTGAAAAAGTTTTTTAGTCTTGAATTTGTTTTTTGTTAGAGAAAGTTTCTCCCATCAAAATGTTTTGCAGCTATTGATAAAGGCAATAATCAGTTGGTATATGGTCAGGTCAATGTGGCTGGTAGTGTAGAACAGACCAACTGAGTTCCAAATTTATTTTTTTTTTTTTTTTACTCTATTATCCTGGCTGGATGTAGTCTTGCAGTCACATAAAGGAGAACATTTTGTTGATGAGCTTAGGTGAATTTTGACTAAACTTTTATGGACATGTTGCAGCTGCTGGACATATAAATGTGAATTTATTGTTTTGTGTTTTAAGAAATCTAAATGAATAATAACCTGATGATCAGACTACACACACAACATTGTTTTCTCCATGGTGCTCAGCTTTTGGAAATTGTGGAGATTTATCTTGTGTTGAGCATTGTCATGTATAACCCATTTTTTCATCATCTGTTATGATCTTTTTAAAGAACAGTTAATTGGATGATACATTTGTCATTAGAGTTGGTTCCCAAAAATGGAAATTACTTATGACTCAACATAATATTTTTCTTTTGACAACAGAAAACTAAAAATCATAGCAATTTTAGCCTTATTTTAATATTACTGATATTGATTAATCATCCTAAATCCACATGATTCAGTAGTATTATCTGCAGAAGTATGTTCCAAATTCTGCAGTGGATTCCTAAAAACATCATTACCAACCTCTCTCTATACTATGCTTTTGGTCTGTATAGTTTTCCTCACTTTGCATACAGACCTATGATACATTTTTGTCAGAATTTTTTTGGAATGTGCTTTGCTATTCAGACCAGCATGCTGGTTCAAATAACAAAGTATATAATAATGACCTCTGATACAGTTTAATTTATAAATTAGACTAAGATTAACAACAATAACTACTAATAATATGCTGAAATAAACTTTGTGACAAAGAGAATAGTTTTTTTACTGTAGATCTTGGTAGCAACCTTAGTATGCAATTTTTATTACTTTCTCAATTAAGTCAAGAACTTTCACTTTTTGCTTAAAAGATTCTCTTTGGCATATCTGAATTATCAATATCAACATTACTCTTGTGCTTTGGAAACATTAAGTAAAACTTATGAATTGTTTATTTCTTGAGTTGACCACAGGGAATCTTGTAAAGCAACATCACAGATGAGTCAGGGATACTGTAACAGAAAATAACTATTTTTATTTAAGTAACCAATATATCGAGCTTATTCTGGCAGTGTTTGTAAATTTACAGAATTTGATTATTTCACAGATCAATTATTTTTTTACTTTTTTTTTTAATTATTTTAATTTTTTTTGAAATTGGCAGATCATCTATGGGGAGAATGTGGCATCATTAAAACCAAATTGTGTTCATGATCTATCGCTGCTTAATCTGTCTGAAGCGTGTGAAGATACACCTGCAGTAACAAGCAACATGCAAAAGGTGCCATCAATGTCTGACCTCTCTGATGACAGTCAAGGTAAGAAGAGTTTTCATCTAAATCTCAAGATCATTACTTTCACTTTCACTCCTAGAAAAGTGGATGAGTTTTTTGTTTTGTTTGTTTTGAGCTCAGACAATTCTTTCCCATAATGTCATTACTCTAATTTTGTGAAATCCTATAAATTGCATGACCATTCGACAAAAAACATTTGATTCAATCCTCATTTTGGATATACGTGGTTGGATCGATAAATCTATTCCTTACGTATAATTATTAGCTGAATTTTGATCTGAAATTTTCAATGTGTAATGTTCAATTTAAGTGATTAAAATTCACCACTGAAGTAAAATTCATTGACAAAGATATGAAAAAAAATAAAGGTTTTGTAAAATAAATATTTTTCATCATTCGGCAACATTATTGATGTACCTATGTATTTTTGACCCCAATAATATATAGGATGATTGGAGAATATGCTGCTCAAGATATTTTGACTACAAATGATTGTAACTATTAATATGAGAAAATACATTTGAGTATCCAATTTCTCCTGTTGATATTAAGTTAAAGAACAAAATTAATTTGCCTTGGAGATTTTTTTTACATGCAACTTTATTATTGTTATAGATAAACTCCATTACATAATCTTTGTTCATTTCTTTCTATGACTCTATTAGACCATAGGATTGCTAGGTAGAATAATGTCTTATGATGGACTTACTTATCAGTGCCCATCTCCTTATAGTACAAGCAGCAAGAAATGATACTTGACCTATTATTGTTTCCAGTTGCCTTAATATTTACTCTTTGCCAGAGCAACAGTTGATACATGCCTTTCCCAAGAGCATTTGTATATCTGGCTTTAAATAACCCTATAATGATTGAAGGACCGTTGAGCAAAAGCCAAACCAAACCCAAGAGCATTTGTGCAAAAGAAATACAAAATCCTAGCTTGAATTTGAACTTGAATTGTCAATTCCACTCTTAGATCACCCACACTTATTTTAGTCTATGAAAGGATAGTTCCTATCAAATCTATTGGCTAGCAATGACAATATACAGAACTTATGCCTTACTACAGCAAAGACTGTTGAAAAGAATTAATTAAAAAAATATTAGAAAAACTTAGAAAATAATTTTGGCAAACTGAGTTCAAATCCTGTCTAAGATGATTTACATTCATATTAATTTTCTTGGAAAAGCCATGAATCCACTTCTCCCTACACATTATCCTTTTATCCTTTTGCCAATTATCTTAATGATACATTCTATAGTTGATATAACAGGTCGATTTGTAGCATAGCAATTATCATCATGCTGATTTCAAATTGCATTCACTTTCACACAAATACCATTGAGAATAGTATAAATCTATTTCTCTCCCCAGCTATGAATTAAATAGTAGGGATATATATATATATATATATATATATATATATATATATATATATATATAAATTTTTACAATAGCTAATTTCTGCTGGGATATCAAATGAGATCAGATGTGGAACCCCAAAACAATCTGTGAAAACACTAATAATTGGCCCATTAATGTAGACTATGAGTACAGTCAATCTATACAGCTGAGGTGTTGGGATATTTAAACCCCTGAGAAAAGTAGTTCAAGGCTAATCAGGTTATCAGCTGACTGACTAGTCATCAGTTGGCACCAGCCCACAGACTCACCTGGATTTTAACTGATGTCTCTAGTGGCCCAATTTACCTGTGTAGATAATACAAAGTGCGCTATAAAACTCTTGAAATTTGGCAAGTGTTAAATAATAAAAAAAATATTTACTCTGGTCTCAATTCACTACTGAACAATTAAGACAAATCTAAACCAGAATTAAAAAGTTTATTCATGTAAAGGATTATCAATAAAAATATTGGAAATTTACTTTTTGTTCAGTTATGCAATTTTGTTTCAGATTATAATTTTACAAAAATATCGCTGCATGCTTTGAATAAAAGCAAATGAATAAAAAAGTCTTTTTGTTCTGAAGAAAAATCCTTTATAGTTTTGTTTGAATTTTTTATTTTTATTAGAAATCTTTTACTTGTCTTCTGCTCTCCTTTCGCTCTCTTGATCACGGTATCCTCATTCATCTTTTAAGTGTCTATTGCATTTAGCATTTTGTTTGATATATATATATAAGGTACACTCAGGATTGTTTCTTAGCATTTTTTTATATGGATCAGTTAACAAATGATACTAGCTTGACAAATGAAGAACTAAGATCGTGGGAGAAAGAAGAATGGAAGACACTAGTCAATTGCTTTTCTATTTTCTTGAAATAGAAGAAATTCCAGGAAGGAATATTAAGATTTTTTTTAAATTTATTTATATGTAAGAATTTGTAGCTGTAATGTATGAAAAAAAAAAAGTGCAAACTTTATTAACTTAATTTCAATTTTTTTTTTTTTTTTTTTTTTTTTTTTTTTTTTACAAAATGAAGATATTTCCATGTAAAAATATAAAGATGTATGTATCAAGTCTATCATAAATGGACAATAGCATTCATAATATAATATCATAATATTAATATTATGATATTATAATAATATGCATAAGAGGCTTAGAAATGACATTGTAGAGGTGAAATGAAGATAATATCCACCGTTAATTTTTATGATAATTCTTTTTTTAATTAAAATAATTCTTACACATAAACTTACCATTTATCCATTCATTGACCATTGGTATCACATCTGGTATGGTGCTTCTACGCATTTAAAATCCAAAGAAGAATCTGCAATTTTATCAGTCCTGAACTGGCATATCAACTTCAGTCTCTTTCCCACCATTGTAATATATCAAAAAGAAGCTATCTGTGAAAGCTTTGTTTCATTTGTGCTGGTGGTTAGTGTTCAAGCCCTAGTAAAAACTAAGAGATGATGCTTTTATGCCAACTACTGGCACTAATACAATTATCTTAGTCCCCAAAGACACTTGTTTACTATTTCCTGGCAAATGGGATGATTTCAATTTAGCTTCAAGAATAGCAATTCAGTTTGCTATATTTACTGTTTAAGCTTTTCAGAAGATTTCTGTCTTCCTATTTGCATATAAGCATTCTTGGTGAGTTATTAATTTAATAATATGAAATTTGATACTTTATATAAACACATAAAAAATATTCAATATGAATACACAACATTTATATACACACACACACACACACTGATAAGCCAAATATTAGGACTAGTGAATAACAGTTTCTGTCTTTATAACAATTGTGCATGTATAAAACAAGTAAGCTAAGTATTTTATTTTGGATATTTTTGAGAAAGGCCAAATTGTTATGGCTAAAAGACCAGCTCAGAACATTAAAAAAAAAAAAAAAAGTATGGCTTTTAGGGTGCTCATGATTAGTTACATTGAGTACCTTATTAGCAGTGGGTCTGAGGAAGGGAAAATTACCAGCTGCCAACAAGGCATTAACTGATCAAAACTTATCAATGCAAGATATAAATGGAAGCTTTCTTTTCATACACAGGGCTTACAGCCATGTTATGTTGAAACACCAGTTCCAGTATGATCACCAAAGTTAAGCAATGTTGAGCCTAATCAATACGTAGATGGTTGACTGCTTAGGAATACCAGGTGCTGTAAGCTAGGATGTGCAGGTGGTGTAATGGATAATGGCTTGGAATTATTAATCAGAGAGCAGAGTTCCAATTCCAGTTGGGTTCATTATATTCACTTATGTGAAAATCCACCTCTTCTACCCACCAACTATGGGTTTATTAGTAAGACATGTATCACTAAATCACTTATCTCCAAAAAAATTCTTACAATCTAAAAGAATATTTTCATGTTTTTAAAAAATCTGCAAAGCGTTGATAAGCCATAGAAAACAAATCAATCAATTATCAAGCACAGGCTAATGGATAAGCTACTGTGGCAGAAATTGCAAATAGCTTGAATCAAGTGGGAAGAAATGCATCACAACACATAGTGCATCAATTTTAGTTGTGCATGGAAGTATGCTAACCAATGAAAAGCCTCTTCAATTGGACCTTGTATCGGTAGAAGGTTGCTTAGTCTGAGGTGTTTCATTTTTTTTTCCTGAATAAAGTCTATGGCAAGTGTACATGTGCATTGCCATCCTGGAGAAGGGATGACACCTGGATATGGAGTGAAGCCATTGTGATGGTTTATGCAGTGTTTGGCTGGGAAATACTGGATCCTGTCCTTCATGTGGAAGGTACCTATCATTTACCACCTAACTTCAAACTAATCGAGCACCAGCTGTGCACCTCTTTGTGGCATTGGTCTTCTCTGATATTAGTAACCATCTTTTAACAGTTACACTGCATGAGTTTTTATCACTTCAAATATTATTTTTAGTGGATACCCATATTTGAGATTTTCTGTTGATTTTAAACAGTATTGTATTTCATCTACCAGCTTGAATTTTCAAAAAATCTCAAAGAAAAAAAAGAGGGTGGTGGTTACATTTTTCTTTAATATTTCTGAATAATGTTGATTAAATTATGTTGGATTAATAAATTAAAAAAATCCATTATTTCTTTAACTGTATTGGGAATTGTTTAAGAAAATAGAAAATTTCTCTGTTGTCCTGGCCACTGAACTTCTGAAATCACAATGTCATCAAAGCACTTATTAAATACATTAATTCTGCAGAACTATCACAGCATAACTTGCAGCAGTTAAAGAAGTTGGTAGTGGGTTCCTGAAGAAGAGACATTGAGAGTTATTCTAGAATCCATGACTGATCAGGTAAGAACTGTTGTGTGAGCACCTGGTGGACCAACACTTTCTTACGTAGATAGTCATAATGTTTTGACTCATCTCTGTGTGTGTATATGATAGTCTCTCCCATCGATCTCAACTTAGGATCTGACAACTTGCTCAATGTTAGTATTGACAGCTGAAAGGTTTACTCTTTAGCTGTCCTTATATCTGAGCCACCACAGCCATCCAACACTCCTTTGACCACTGTCAAGCTGGCTATGTATAAGGACCTTAGGTATTCTGTTATCACTCATCCTTGCAACATGAGCAGCCCAGCAAAGTTGCGACTGCATCAGGAAGGTGACAATTCCACAGATGTTAGATTTTGCAAGAAGATCAGCATTGTTCACCCTATCATGAAAAGTATAGCCACAAATTGTGCAATGACAACTTTTGTGGAAGACATCCAGCTGATTGATATGAGACCCAAATGGGGTCCATGATTCTAAACAATACAACAGTGTGGTCAAATGGCTGCTCTGTATTTTGGTGTCCAATTGAATACCTCTCTCATTTTAAAACTACAAGTGCATTTGGGGAAACACTGCCACCATACCTATGGAATGAGATAGAGAGAGAGATATTGAAGTATATATATAATGTGTCTGTGCATATATAATATATATATATATATATATATATATATATATATATATATATATATATATATCATGGTTAAGATTTAATGCTTTCAGATTTAAAACATTCTAATGATTGCAGATGGTAACATAGCAAATTCTCAGCAGCAAAGATTTTTAAAAAATGAAGCAAATAATTTTTTTCCTTCTTACTACCTATAGCTTGTTTCTGTCCTCCTATATGGCAGTGAATGCTGGACAATCTTCTCAAAGCTGAAGAAGAGACTGAATTAACAGAAATGTGGTTCTACAGAAAGATGATGATGATACCATGAACCAAACATGTGAGAAACAAAAAGGAAACATGCTTATCAGGAAGAGGCAGTTGAAATTCTGGGGCACATGAGGAAGGAGGGCTTGGAAAATCTGATACTCACAGGACAGATTGAGGGATGGAGGAAAGCAGAGCATAACATACTTGATGGGTTTGTGCAAATAGATTGCAGAACAAGGGTTGGGAAAAATAACAAAAAGACAAAATTTATTAAGAGTTTCAAGAGACAGGAAGATGTGGAGCGCCGTCATCGACTATATTCTGAAGGGACATGGCACATAAAACTCACTGAGTGCTCTGTATTTATGGCCTTATGCCAAAGCTAAGCAAATAGCAATTCCATTTGAACCCAGTGTCCTTTGCCTTTCCTCATTACTTCCTTACTTTTCAAACATTTTCTGCAAAGTCCAATATTTTTATGATAATTAAAAACACAGGTTTTTGCAATAAAACTTTTTCATCCATTTTTGGCATTCACTCTATATGTTGTACATGTTGTACATAAATGAATGTGGGGTGAACGTGTTTAAGAATTACATATTTTTTGTCTCAGAGTAATTTTTTTTTTTTTTTTTTTTTTTTTAAAAAAAACTGGGGAATATGGTGTAAATGAATTTTCTAAAGCATAATATAGAAACTGGAGTAATTGGTTGTGGTTAAATGTAATTGCTCAACAAAAGGAATTAATAAAAAGCGAAATGATACTAAGCAAATTATATATACATACAAGGTGTAGTTCTCCGGAGCGATGGGAACATTTTGTTTTTATTTTATTTTTTTCTACACATTCCCATTGTATTTTTCACCTAGTTCACTTGCTTTTCTACCATGTGTTAACCATGGGTCAGGTCTCATACTAACAACCTTTTTCATTGTATATTTTCATTCTTATGGTGGTTTATTTTTTTTTACTAGCTTAGAAGCCACGCTATTGGGCCGCATTTAAGCCAGCTTCTGTAGAGGACTCTTGATTGGACCTTAATCACATTTAAGTATTGCATTAATATTTAAGCTTACCTTTTAAAAGTTCAACCATAATTCTTCTGCTGCCACTTAATTTAAAGACAATTTGATGTACATAAGTCTTTCTGTACAAACAATTATTTTTATTTCGTGGGTGAGTTTCACTGGATTTTGTAGTTAATTTTGATTATTCCCAAGTTTATTTCCAAGTTATAAAAATTATCATGCAAAAAATTTGTCACAAAAAACCACATAAAAAAAAAAATCGCAGTAATGAAAATATTTTAGGATTGCAGATCCAGATCTGGCCTGGAATGTTTTTAGTTTGCTTACAGTGTCGGCCTTATTCCAAAATTATATATGTTAGGCTATAGGAGTAAAGTTGAAAAAATGTAACACAGTGACATTCACATTTATTATATAGTTGTAAATAAAAATCACATGTAAATATGGAATATTAAGATTAGGATTACATGGAGAAAATGCATTGTTTTGGTGATTGTGATATTACATGTTTTGTATAAATGTGGTATTATGGTGTAAAGATTATTAAAAGTATAATTGGGTCAGTGAATGTGACTAGTTAAGAACTGACAAACCTTGCCCCATTTTCAGCCTTGTACCATATTTCTTGTGCTTCTTTCATAATGCTGTGCAAAGCTTTGATGTTCTCTCTGCCAACTCCTCATTGTATGCCCCTAAGACTCAAGTAGTCAGGGGATGCCTAATAGGTCCTAGTACTGAGGAATGTGAGAAAGGAAGATATTTTAAATATGTAAAAACAGGTGAAAACTTGAAATAAAAACTTTATTCAAATTAAATATAAACTAAATTTTTATTTTATTTTATTTTTATTTTTTTTATTTTTATTTTTTATTTTTTTGAATGGATGCCCTTTTGATGTGGCTGCCCAGGTCATTGCAGCCTCTGCCTCACCTTCTGCATCCTACTGGTTCTTTCATGAATAAATATTCACTCTCTTTTGGTTGGAACCAACACAAACAAATGAGCTTTGTTTGTTATTTAAATATTTCGATAAATTGATTTTTTTTCCCCTAAGTTTATGAGCCAGACACTAGAAAAATAGAAAATAAAACTGTTCCTTTATTTTTTTTTTTTTTATTTATTTATTTATTTTATTTATTTATTTTTTTTTTGAGTCTTACCATTTCTCTGATTTAAACTTTTCTGTTACAATGATTGATCAATGATTTTTATACTGAATATTTATTCAGTAGTAGAACTGTATATTGAAATGCTCATGATTCTACTTTTAATTTTATTTCTTGATTTAAAACACTATAAAACACAATTACACATATGAATGCCTTTTGTTTCTTACTTTGATATGACTCTTATCAAGCAACTTTATTTACTAATGTAAATAATTGAAGTAATTAATATTTGTATAAAACCATGAAGTTTTGTTTTCAGATAATTGTTGGCTGTGGATGAATTTTACAACTGATTTGATTTGTTTAGAATTTGATATTTTCTTTATTTATAATGAAGCTTGATAATGAAATAATGTCAATGTTTCTCATTAATTTTGCAAATAATGATTAGTTATAATGGCTTCTGAAAAATATCTTAAATATTTTCCTGATGCAAATTCTTGAATTTTGTTCATAGGTCAACAGAAAACAAAATTTATGGTGATTTTAACTTTCCTTAAATCTCTTCACTAGCATATTCATAACATGCAAATGGACTACTGATGTTTTTTATTTATATTTTTTAATTCTAGATCTTTCAGAATAAAGTTTCACTCTAATTGTTTATAATTTTATTTCTCCATATTCTTTTAAATTAAACATTTTCATTTGCCCTAACTTCAGCTCCTAATTACAGCAAAACTCTCCATTCCAAAGTTTCATCAACATTGTTGACCCCCCCCTATTTTATCACATCTAGACAGCAGAGTTTTATACTATTTTTACTACAAAACACAGCAGTAAGAGAGATGACCAGAGATTTGAAAGTTTCCAGTTAGATAAATACAGAGTGGATGTGAAAAGTTTCTGGACTGCAATTGCTGTGATTTTACAATTCAACAAAAATGTGCTGATACTCATCAGTAACCACCCTACTGAGTCACTCTGCCAATAGGCTTTGTGCTATATACTGGGGTATATAATTGGGGTATTATTATGTGAGGTTTTTGCAATGCGTTCGAACAGCTGTGTGATCTTTATAATAGCTGTCACATTTTGTGTAAAGTTTGGCAAATCTGCTACCAAGATCCTCAAAATGATTTGTTGGGCTTTTGCTGATTCATCTTTTAGGTTGGACAAATGCTTTAGAATGACATATATGTTTCAAGGCCACTCGAGTGTCAATTCAAAAGGATGACAGTTCATGGGGGCAAGTCACTAGTAAAATGCAAAATTTGAACTCGTGCATGATGGCAATTGTCAAACAATGACTTTTCTCACCTGATTGGAATCCATTCTGTAACTGGCCAAAAGATCCAAATCTGTGAACATTTCAATATTACCTCATAGAGCAGTATGAGAATAAGAAATATTGGCTGACATGAATATATAAGAGGATAATAAATTGGTTTCTTTGATTTTAGGCAATTGGAGTTTTAGTAATGTTGAAAACCTTTTTATTTATATCTATATGTAATATATATGATTGATTCATTCATTTTCTATGGCTTGTCAACCATTTGCAGGTTATTTAAAGCCAGTAAATATTCTTAGATTGTAAAAAAATAATTTTTTTTCTTTTTATTCTTACTAACTAACCTATAGCTGTGGGGAGAAGTGGATTCATACTTTTCCCAAGAGTATTTTGTGCATTAAAGAATATAATGATTAACAATTCTGAGCCATTATCCATAACACCACTAGCTATATATATATATATATATATATATGAAAATATTGTAGAAAATAGGAAAGAAACTGGTTTGGTAAATAATCCAAAGTTCCTTAGTATTTTGGTAATTATTTTTTAAAAATAGTGCTCGATACGAAAGTAGAGCATATATATATATATATATATATATATATATATATATATATATATATATATATATATTAGTCAAACTTGGGCAAAAGTTGATATTTACTAAAAAAAAGAATGGCTAAATTAAGAGTGCTCAATACAATTTTTCCTAAAATGAAAATTTAGGTCAAATTAAGATTAAAACTTACTGCCTGATGAAACCATCTTTGTAGAAACTGTCATTGCAAAAAGTCAGTGTTTCGACCATTTTATATATATATATATATATATCCACTCTTATTTTAGCTTTAAAATTTGATACACACTTCTTTCTTGCATTTATTCCCTTTAGATCAAAAAGATGTAATTTTTATTGCTGTTCACAGTTCTTAATGAACAGTCTTGTCATTGTCTGTCTTGTCTTTGTTTACTCTTTAACTAATAGCTCGGTGTTAATACCAATTAGGAAAAAAAACCCACCCACCCATCTCCTCTTTCTCTCCCACGTCTTTCAATTTCTTTCTGTCATTCTTTGATTATTTTTTCTTTTCAATCAGAATGCTTGTTCCCAATTTTCCAGAGTCTTCACTTTACTCCACCAAACTGTAACAACTATTTGGCATAGTCATGAGTTTCTGGTCACTTAAAAGCTTTGTTGCTGGGCAAACTGTTGCCTGGAAAATTCAGTAATTGTGACAAAGTAGGAAAATTCAATAACTATGAAATAAAAGTTGACTGAAAATTGATTTTGGGCCTGTTCTAGAGTTAAGCCCCTCTCTCTATAATTTTGAAATCGAAATCTAACTATATAGTTTTTACTTCTTTAAAAAGAAATAACTATTTAAAACTTAATTTATTTACTAGTTTTTTATTAAAATAATAATTTGAAAAAAAGATACAATAACTTTAATTTAGATAAATCAATTTTATTTGCTTGAAAACAGAGTATAGTAAATAAATATGTATTTTAAAAATATTTATTTAAAAATATTGATGGCGGGGTCTTAGACATTCAGAAAGTATGACCCTGGTAATTTTGAAGTGAGGTTTTATCTGGACTGGAACCCATGATTTTTTTTAGTTAATACTTATTTAAATGTGGTGGGAGGGGATTACAGCTCTAGTATTGTTATCATGGGATTTTATCTAGACTTCAATAGTTAATAATACTTTTTAAAAAATAATCGTGGAAAGAGACCTAGACCCCCTAAGTCCCCCTTCTGTAAATAAAACCCTGGTATTGTAATGGGGTTTTATCTGGACCCCATGATTTTCAGTTATTTAAAAATATAGAAGAGGGGTTGCACCCAAATCTTTGCTCCAGAACAGCCCTAAGATCAATTTTCAATTGACTTTCATTTCATAGTTATCAAAATTTCTTGTTATAATTACCAAATCTTCTGTTACTGAATCTTCTGTTTCCTAAATTTTTGGGGGATATCTTCTCTTAGGTAGCACCTTTCCATTGTATTAAAATAGTAAGGAAAATGATATGAATTGATGATTTTTACAAAAACTGATTCTATTTCTGGAAACATGTAAGATACAAAAGTGTGTAGGGCCCTACATAAAAAAAATAACAAAAAACTTGTATAATATTCTGCCCTTGTAAGGCAGTGAATAAACATTTTTATTGACTATTTTTCCTCACCTTTTTACATAGTAGGAAAGTTTATTTTGCAAAAAAAAGTCCAGTTTAAAAAAAACATGCAAAGATTTTTTCACAAAGAGGGTTTTATTTATCTTAGTTTTATATGTCCCCCTCAACCTAGCCTATTTCCTCTGCAAAACCAAATATGGGAAAGAAAAGGTTTTAAAAAGAGTAAGGGTCATGACACTAGACTTTCTTAAGGTCAAGCCACCTTGCTGATGTCTTTCAATCTGAAATCTGTTTATAAAATCTATCTTTCCAACTCTATACCTTATTTTTTTATACTTCATTTTTGACTTTGTGACTCAGAAAACTTAGTTTCCCTGTTGGTAGCTTTATTCTCCTAAATGAAGAAAAAAAATAAACAAGAAATTTGAAATTAAATTAAACTCTTAAATACTTTAAATTTATAAAACTAAAAAAAACTAGGTATATACTACCTATTAAACTAACTCTATTACAATTGTAATGAATTTAAACTTAATATAGAACTCTTAAAAAAAAACCATGGGATTTAATTAGCACTAAACAAAATAACATTAAACTTAAAGCAGAAATTTATAAAATAGACTACACAATGTTTCAAGATGACATAAGTGAAGCATCTAAAAATTTATGAAAAATTATATGAACCAAAAAAGATATCTTTTTTCAGAATCTTCTATTGTAAATTTATTTGCTGTATCGTACAATATTCTGTCTTATCTACCAAAAAAGAATTAAAGCTAAGCATTCCAGTATCTTTAGCATTTTATGTGTAATATTGTAACCTGCATCCAGATTCAAGAGTTTCCCTCTGGAAATCACTTCGTCTACTCAACAGGGGTATCAGCAGTTGACTGCTATATATATATATATATCTATATATATAGATGTGCAAGAGCCTCCTTTACTGTCAGTAAACATATATTGAGTCTTTTTAATTCTTTGTTTTTTCTTTTTTGTAATTATTCTTAAAATTTATTATTTTAGAATTATGTGAAGAAAATATTAAACCCTCCTTTTGTTAAGTGAATATCTACTTTTTGTCTGAATTTCTGGGGTAAGGAGTTATCAATTACTTACATTCAAAATGATATCCTCATCTTTATCATAATGTTTCGACCATTGTCCTGTCAGGGATCTGTTGATCTCGTTAAGCTTCAGGGAATTTCAAACTGAACCCTTTATGTAATCTAGAGGGATGGATTATTTTTCATTCTAATGTCTGTTTAGGGATACCTACCCTTGTTCTTATTTAGTATTGATCAATTATTGCCAGCCTTCTAACTTTTTGAGTAGGTCCGTACTACCCAGCGCAGGGATTGAACACCTACTTACTATGTCACCAACTTCATAAACATATACTTTATTCCACTGGGCTACATTGTGTTAATAACAACAAAGATGAGAGCATTAGTCCAAATATAAATAATGTAAATATCTTCTAACACTCTTTATACTATTTACATTGTTTGGACTAATGTCCTCATCTTTATTGTTATATTCACAACATTTTACACTTTGACTTTCTTCAGGTGATATACATTGGGAATTTCAAAAGAAACCCCCTTTTATTTCATCCATGTGGGGGTAGATTGTTCTCGTTTCACATGCCACGCCTCTTCTGGGTTATCTCAGTTTCACTTATTTCCCTTTAATAACTCAACTCTCCAAGTTTTTGTTTCACCTCTGCTGTGACCAGATATTGAACTCACAGCTCTTTGGGTCATGTCACATAGATAGTTACTCCTAACACTCCTATTTCCAACAGCAACATGTGATTTATGGCTGTTTTCCCCCTCCATTTATACTGTCAATTGCAATTTTACATTAAAGATATTGAATTTATTTTCTAAACTTTATTACAATGGGCTGTGATGTTGCAATGATAAGTCTCGGCTTTTTTAATTTCTTTCTTATAAAGACAATAAAATCAGTTGGATATTTATTGTATCTTTTAATGCCCACATTTTGTTTGAAGATAGCTATAACCATAATACAAAATGTTTTTTGCCTTTTTGTAAATAGTTCTGGAAAACATGCAAATATATTACCAAGTAACTACAATTGTTTCCCATTATTAATTTTACTAGTATAGTATCCATAAAAAATGACACGGTTATTTTACATATGGATTGGCACTTCTATATAAAATTAGTGTAATATCTGTGTGCTCTATATAGGATCAAGTGTCACTCCCCACAACCAGTCATGCAGATGTCAGATTACTCTGACCCATTACTTCCATGGTGCAATGTGGGAGGCAGTGCTTCACTGTTAGAATCCCTGGGACTAGCCCCAATGTTATAACAAGCTGCGAACTGCCTGTAGAGAAACGTATCGTAAATTGCAGTATGGGATCATAGCAAAGAAAATAAACAGATACATTTTGATCAGAAATTAAAATGAAAGAAATACTAGTCACAAATTAATGTTTGCTAATACTCCATCTTTGGGAATCAGGCAAATGTCTTTTGATTTATTTTATCTATAAAGAACAAATGCAGAAACAAAATATGAAATGGTTGAATTTGAGTCACAATATCAGATAAATTCATTTGTTACTTCAGGACTGTTGTTCTGTCTTATGATGTGCTTTGTAGCAGAGTATAAGCAAGTTTAGGTGAACACCTCCAAATCTCAACCCAGAATAGTGAAATTTCTTATAGACTGACAAATAGTGGACTCATACACCTAAAATGTTGACTTATTAACTCCCACCACTAAATGTTTAACTGTTGAGTATTTGCCTTTTCTAGTTGTATTAGTGCTAATTGAACATAGGCAACATCAGATGAAATTTAAACTGCTATTGCTAATTTCATTTTTCCTGTGGGCAACCATTATACTATCTTGCATCTTCATCTATTTCTTATTATTCTTATGAAATGTCCCAAATCAAGGGAGCTTGAGGTTTGTTGTCATTATACATATCAATGAATGAGGAGATGACCAAAGTTTAATTTTGTACCAACCAATTATAGGAGAAGAGAATGGAATTGGTAAAAACATCAATTGCAAGACAACAGAATGCATGGTTGTCAGCAAAAGGAACAGCTCAACATGCAAATTACAAATTGGAGATGTCAAAATCAAACAAGTATGAAAATTTAAATATCTGGGAAGTACCAGAGGACAGAAAGTGTGGAACCAAAATCCAAAAGGTGCATTGGGATAGCAAAAGATAACTTTCCAAGAGCTAAGCAAAGTATTAAGAAACGGGAAAGCTTTATTAGAAACCATGGAATGAGTACTGAACAGTTATGTAATATAATTCCTCCTATATGACAGTGAATGCTGGACAATATCTGCATAGATGAAGAAGAGATTTGAAGCAACAATGTGGTTCTACAAAAGGATGCTGAGAATACCATAGACTGAACATGTGAGCAATGATGAAGTTTTGGAGAAAATGGAAACAAAATGAACATTTGGTAGTTGAAATTTCTAGGGTGCATAATGGGGAAAGAATGCTTAGAAAATTTGATAGTCACACTGCATATTGAAGGTGAAAGGAACAAACAGCATATAACCCTTCCTGACATGCTTGCGTAATTGGTTGGCAGAACAGGGATTAGGAGAGATAGCAAAAAGACAAACATTTACTACTATTTAAATGCTACAAAGGACAGGAAATTGTGGAAAGCCATGATCGCCAACATCCTGAAGGGACATGTCACATTTGAAGAATAATAAGCACTAAGGATATACCATGTGTTTTATTCTGTTAATTCTTTCCATAGACACATTCAGTTGTTTCTCTTGTCTCTCTTCCTACCTTAAAAGATTTTCTTTAATCTCTTTTTGTCCTGTTAATTACTCTTTCTCTCTCTGTATTTTTAAATCGCTACTCATTTATGCACACAGCTAATTACCCCTGACTCATCTCTCACTCTGTTCAATGTTTGTGTCCACCCAAAATACACATACTTGCTTTGGACAACTTCAAATACATACAACATACATACATATTAGCATGGCAAATATTATTGTTTGTAGTTGTGTGAATATATCTACATATTCCTACTCTTCAACTTTATATGTCTTGTCATGTACACTGTATAGTAAGTATACATTACAATCTTTGATAAGACTGACTTAACCAGAGCAAAATGTCAGTGAATGGTCATTTTTGTCATTATTCTAATATTAGAACATGTGAGTCTATTCCAACCAATGAAATGAGATATTGGCAGGCAATACAGGTTTCTTTTTTTGTTGTTATTCTTTATTCATTATGCCTTTGTACTTTTCTGGCTTGTGTCCATTTGTTAACGGATTTCTCTTCACTCTACTCACTCGAGATCTGATTGTGTTGTTACTCTGAATTTAGCCATGTCTTTTTCTTGTCACAAATTGTTTGATGTGTTACTAAAGACACTTTGCTTGTGAGAAATTTCAACAATGCTATACAAAATAGCATTGTATTAATCATTAGTCAATGGTTGAATCTATTACGAATTCTCTCTTTCATTTCAATTTATATATACCAAGGGGTATTTTATAATAAAATCTATTAATTCTTTAGAAATAGTTTGTTTCCAATATGAATCTGATGAGTTATAACTTTTGAGTAAATGTGAATGAGCAACTGCATTTTAAAGGTAAGTAGTACATTGCTAGATTGTTAAGCTCTTCATAACCAAGTGGTCAAAGCAAATCAGAATCAATAGCAGTTTCTCCTGCAAAAGGAGAACTCCGGTTCAAACCCTGCTGAAAGGTGCATTTTCTTTAATACGTTCTCTCAAATGTGAAGGTTAGTAGAAAAAAATTAAATACTGTTGAAAATAAAGTGTCTACTCAAATATAGGTATCCATTAAAAATAGCATTTGAGTATTATATAGGAAAATTAATGATAAAATTGAAAATGTTTTTCATGTGTTGTTTCATCCTTGTAGACTTCATCAGATTAAAAAGTGATGTTTATATTGATGTCAGTAAACATACACACAAAGGAGAGAGAGGTTGCTGAAATTTTAATCTTTTAAATTTAAAATAAACAAACAAAAAGCCCTCTCAAACATTAAAACAAAATCTGATATTTGCTCAGTTTAAATTTTGTAAAGTAAATAGTAATGAACTTTTCAGCACCTCAGCATATATAAAGGTATGTACAAAAGTTTTTAGTAGTTTTTTTTTTTTAAGTTTTATGCTCAGTCTGTGTAAGTTAAAAAAAAAAAAAAAAAGTGGGGTAGTATAATTTTGGCACCCCCGCCTACAATATATACAGTGGATTCAAATTGAATGGAATATTAATTACACAGAATAGGTGTTTAGGACAGAACAGAAATGTATATTTTTGTCTTTTTTTTTTTTTTTTTTTTTTTTTTTTTTTTTTTATACAAATTCATTTAAAAGGAATGGTTGCTAAGAGAAGACAAAATTTATGGTCCCACTTTAGTAGAATGCACTTAATCTGACATAATTTCTCATTACTAAAAAAATGTTATATTTAGTGGGTACATGTATTTGAATAGGCTTGGCCCCACCTTTTTTAATGATGTAATTAACATCTACCAGTAGTTTGGCCATTTGAGAATCTTAATGAAGAAATTCTGTTTTTCAGCAGTATTTGAAGCTGTAATCTCCTAATATTGCACAAACCACCTTTAAGCAAGGTGTGCCTTAGACCATTCAACCAGAAAGAATAATTAAAGTAATCAAGCCCTACTTTACTGCAAAGTCTATATATATATATATATATATATATATATATATATATATAAAGAGCTGTGCTATATTTATGGGTAGAAGTGGTGGTCAATATCAGAGGTAGAGCATATAAATATAAAGGTGAAGAGTGCTGTCAACAACTGGTTACAGTTTGTTTCATGTTTCAGCATAATCTTCAGTGTGTGTGTAATATATATATATATATACACATATATATATATATATATATATATATATATATATATATATATATATATAGTTTTAGTGAAAAAAATTGCTAGATCAACCACAGTAAATTTATGTCCAGGTTTTTAGCAGATCTATTATCACAGTGTGGGTTATTTAATAACAAAGGTCATGGGAATGTGAACAAAAAGATGCTAAATGAAATTGACATATATTTAAAAATAAAAATTAAGTTTGTAGGTCTCCCCTCTTTCCTTCATATACATATATAGTTGCATCAATTAGTCTCATGAAGTCTCAAAGGATGGAATGTGTCAAAAACTTATTCTGCTTTTGTCACAGTTTTGTTTTGTTTGTTTTTTTTTCTATAAATGTATGTAATGTATATGATGTAATTGTAATGTATCTGTCTGTTTTTACCTACCTACCTACCTAAAACACGATACCTAAGGTTTAAAATTAATTTTTAAAAATGAAAAATCTTGAAGTTTTTATTTACTTTTTAGATTCAACCTCATAGATTAAATTTAATATTACTATTAAACAAAATACTTTGCTGAATTTCAAAACTAATTTAAATTGACTGGAAGGAGGGGTTTTTTGTGTTTGTTTTTTTGTTTTTGTGTTTGTGTTTTTTTTTGTGTTTGTGTTTTTTTAGCTTGTTAAAAATCGGACATTTTATTTGAGGAATATTAGCCTATTTAAAGTGTAATTAATCTGATTTGAAACAAATATTACTTAACTTTTAAAATACAAATATTACTTTTAAAATATTGCAGAAACGCATTTTTTAACACAGAGGTAGACGTTTTTAGGTGTTGACTCAGAAATTAATTTTAGATAATTTAAGTTAATCTTGGTTTTATTTGAAAGATAAATAGCCTAGATAGCTAACGAAATTTACGCATGTAAATAAAGTTTTAAATATTGTTGCGGTCAGTCGATATTCATTGAACCTCCATTATAAAAGAAAAATTAAAACAAAAAAGTATTAAAAATTCAATATTTATCATAGTTTATTTCCAAATTAGTAAATTTAAAGGATTAATTGACTAGATTTTGTTTGTAAAAGTAATGCTTACTTTTTGCTTAAAAACATATTGAAAATAGCATGTACACTACAGTAGCCCGTGAGCTGTCATCAGCGTCATAGATAAGCAACACTAACAGAGTAACACTAACAGTAATCTTCAGTTTTCCGACTTTTAAAAACGCGTGAAAAATTATAAAAATACGAAGGACCACAGTAGGTCAAGAAATAAATATTATTTATGTTGTAAAATAAATTATCTTTAATTTTATGAAAGTGAAACTTAGAATTAATAATTTTATTTTTTTTTTTATAGAAGTATAAAAAAGAAATTAAAAGCTATTTAAAAAATGATAATTTTGAGTTTAAAAATTCATTGATTAACACTAACAGGTACCTCCGCTTTTTCAGCATAAATTTTCGATACCTAAGGTTTAAAATTAAATTTTAAAAATGAAAAAGCTTTCTTGAAGATTTCATTTTAGCTTTAATTTTATTTTTACCCAATGAGGTCTTTTTTCATTACTCTTGATTTTTAAATTTTAGTAAACTAAAGTTTTAAGGTAGTGCTAAAAAATGGAAAAATTGATAAAACTTCATATTGATAGTATTAGTGTTTAAATGTGAAATTATTTCCTTTTTGGATATCTGTCTAAAAAAATATATTGATCAACAGTCGTAAAAATAAAAATTAGTAAATAACTAAAATAAAATTCTTTAAAAAAAAAATGTTCACATAAATTTAATTAAACCTTAAATTTTTACAATACATTCTTCAGATGTTTTTATAATAATGAGGAGAGAAAAACTCAACAGTAACGAGATGAATTTCATTTTCAAAATCGCACTGAAAAATGACAATTTTTTTTAAATAAATATTTAGTAATAGATTTTTTTCCCTATCCAATCTCTCTCATATGTTACTAAAAAATAACATTTTTAGGGATCACTTCTTTTTTATTTTATAACTGAGAAATATTTCGCGGCCACTGTCCCATTTAAAAGCATACAACTGACCGTTTTAACGAAAAGCGGGTGAAACTGACCCCACCCAATAATTTCACAAAGTTTTCTAATATTATTTTAACGTATATAATTCATTCATTAATAAGTGCTGAAAATTTTGTTTAAATCTGATAATCCCTTGATTTTTGATAATTAAAAAAAAATTAATAGGGATAGAGTATTATAGACTCTAAGACCCTTAATGTTTTGCAGAATACTGAGAATAGTAATAATCCGTATTTGAGGCCGATTTGAACAAATTTTCTAATTATTATTTTGAATTTGAGAATCTAAAAATACTTCAAATTCAAAATGGCATCTTTCAATAGTAAAAGTTTTTTATCATTTTTTTTTTTTTTCTTGCTTTGATCTGAAAAAAAATATCATTGAATTTGTTGAAGCCGTAAATGCTGAATTTGCAACATTGTGTAAGTGAAGTAAAGTCATTTTTGCCTTTAAGTTATGTCTGTCTGATTGGTACAATAAAGAAGGCGTTTATTAAAGAGATAAAAAATATTGATATTTGCTTCTAACTCTTGTTTAGCCTTTTTTCTTCAAATAATTCTTTCTAGCATCCTCTCTACCTCCACTCCTTACACATACACTGTTGCCTTTTACTGACCAGTTCATTTTTCATGAAGCTTTGAATAATGAATTTAATTTTATCTCCTGTCCCATTGACCATTAAGGGGTTCAACCAAGAGCATTCTTTCTAATTAGCCTCTAGTTGCTGCTAATCCCTGCAAAATGACCTCTTGACCCTAAAAATACAACAAGCAAATTATAATTACTTTCTTTTAACTTTTCTGCCCCTCCTCTCAAGCAATTTTTAGTCTCACATGGTGTCTTGTCTAAAACACACACACACACACGTCTGACCTGCATTTATCTCTTTTCTAAAAGCTACAAAAGGAACGCGGCTAGTAAGTAACACTCTCCCTCAGCTTTAGTGATTGTGTATCTAATGTTAACAAACACATGTATATACTAGGCTTGTGTTTGTAGACACACAGGCATCCTTTAGTAGAATAGATTTCCTTTGATCTTTAAAAAGTGGACATGCAATGAAATTTTTTCTTTTATCTTATTTCCATTTTCTATTGAGGCATTGAAAAGTCCGTTAAAGAGACAAATAGGACCAGCCCATCACAAATGCAAAACAGCCTTCAAATTGTATTTCAAGAAAATGTGCAGCATTTAATAAAGGATTTAAAAGATAAAATATCTATTTTCTAAGTTTGTTTTTAATGATTATATTCTAGCTTTAAAAAAAGCATCAAAACTTAAACCATAGTTTTAAAAAAAAAAACTAGCTACAATTATTAGGAGATATGTCATCACGATTTTAGGTGTGTGCAAAAGTTTCCAGCGGAAAAAAAAAGAAAAAAAACCTTTCAGTTGTGTACTTAATCTCTAAAGTGATGTGAACTCCACCCCTTCCTCACCAATATATATATATATATATATATATAATTAAAAAAAATATTTTAAAGGGAATCTCATGGGAAATCTGATATGACTTACCAAGAGATTAATGCTAAGCAACATGTGGGATTGTGAATTGGCCATTGCAAATGAGCTCAACTTTGATTAAAAACAGGAAGCCCAATCTGAATTCCCCCACTTCCCATGATTAAGTCAGGAGCCTATTAAAGAAAAATAAATTCCTGTTTATGTGTGTATATATATATATATATATATATATATATATATATATATATGTGTGTGTGTTTGTTTGTATGTATATATATATATATATATATATATATATATATATATGCATTCTTGAGTTTTTCTCCCACAATCACTTTTGACAGTGAATGAATGAACCAATGACAGTAATCCAAAGTTGAATTTTCATTCATAAAAAATACTTTTCTACTTGTGATTTTTCTCACTGTAGTAAATTGTCAATAAAAGTCATTAGCGGCAACCCATTGAGTATTCCGTTTTGCCTCACAGTCCTCATTTTTCTTTTTCTTTCATTCTTTCTTACATTATAGAATTTCAAAAACAAATTCCCAGAGAAAAAAAATCTGTACATAGGAATATTGCAAAGAAAGTGGGGGTGGCAATTTTAGTTTCTTTCTCTCTCTCTCAAATAACCGATAAAGAATATATATTGTCAAATAAGTCATATATATATATATATATATATATATATATATATATATATATATATATATATATATATATATATATGTATAATGTGTGTGTGTGTAATACACACTACTGGATTCTGGAGCAGATGTCTCCTTAAAATAAAAAATAAAAAATCCACTTAGGCACATGCCGTTTCTTGAGGAAAAAAAAAAAACTTATCCCATGGGACAAATGACTGCCACACACACACACACACACACACACACACATATATATATATAGAGGAGAAAGTTCTGAAAAGTTCTCATTTTCTAAAATCTAACCTTGGTTGGTCTGTGAACTTTCCAGCACTTCCCCTTGTGTGTGTCTGTGTTTGGTTTATGGCATGTCAACTCCTTATGGGTCATTTCTGCTAAAATTTAATTTCTTTGGGACCTTTTAGTATTTTTTTCTTTTATTTCTTTCTTTAGCTATTAAAATCTGTTGCTGTAAAAGTTTACTATAAAATGTATTTTTTATATTTTGATTGTGCTTTGACCCCAGTTTGAGGGTTCACTATTTGCCCATAGCTGGGACCCTAACAGGTTCTACCATCCCAGGTGATGTTGAACCTGGAAACAGCAGGAATTAAGATGTGGTTCCATGCGCCTTAAAACCTCCTTGCTGCCAGACATAGTTTATCATCATCCCCAGGATGTTTGGATGTGTATGTGTACACCTGGAAAAGAAAACTAATTGTATGAAAATGATTTACTTTTTAAAAAAAAATGTAACTTTTCTTGTTTGTTTTTCAACATTCTTGTTCTAATACATTCCCTTCTGTTTGCAGAGAATAAAAAGTTGTGTGTCCCAATAGTCTGTAAGCATTAAACAAAACCATTTGTTGAAGTTTTTTACTCAAACTACATAGGTGTTTTGAAGAAAAATCTTGCTAGCCTTCAATAATAATAAAATATATCAAATAAGGTTTCCAAATGTTTGTCCCTGATTACTTGAAGAGCTCTTTTTTAAAACCTAGTCACCTGTGAGAGAGAGTCCTTCAAGAGATTAAAAAAAAACTTTCTTTGGATATCACGATGAGTGGAAGTAAATAAGAGTGTACACAAATTTCATCCTTTCCTCTATAAAATGAAAAGTGGTTGATGGAACTAGACTAAAGCAACTCCATATTGACACAAACATTTTCTAAGGTAAGGCAAGACTGTCTGCTACCCCTGAACTTTGTAGCAAGTGAGATCAGAGACCTGGGCAATTCATAGATTTTTAAATAAAATGAATAAGACGGCTATAAAGTATTCTGTCTATAAGCCTTAGGACAATGCAGAGACAAACAAGAATGTCTGCTTTTCCTATTTATTCATTAATTAAAATGGCCCCACTAGGTCTTGTAGTTCTTAATGTGAAGAAGAGTTGCCTTTATATTTATGTTCATTCCTCCAGCAGTTTCCTCTACTGTTGGCTTATTACACACACACACACACACACACACTTCTGCGTTCATTAATTCCAAAATCCAGAATTAATGCAAAATAAAACTATATACCTATTTTGTTCTTTAACAGTTTGTACTTAATACATGCATTCTAAATTGTTTATTTAGCCATAATAATAATAAAAAAAAATAATGGCTTTTATTATTCTGCTTGATTCTTTGTTCGTTAGTTTGTTATTATGGAAAGATGGAAAAGACATATTGGAGATGTGTGGTTTCACTGAGAAAAAGAAAGAAACAATGAAAAAAAGAAAAGATAGAAGTGCAATTCAGTGAAATTGAAAAACATGTCACTTTCAAATCTTTTCATCTTCACCTTCTTACTTTTTAAATAACAATCTGCATTCATATTATATTGTAATATTTTATTAAAGTTAAGATCAAATAATACAATATGAGAATTTCCATGGGTATTTTATTGTCATAAGACTTGCAAGGAACTTATTCAATTATTAACTTAAGAATTGAGATTCATCAGAAAATTTCAAAAGGAAAATCATTGAATTTTCATCTGTACTATTATTAATTTTTAGATGGTATTTCTTTCCTCTTAATTTTAGTTGATTTTTATCACAACTATTGAAACCTTCAGTTCAGTCATCATTAAATAATGCATATCAGAAATAACGAATGTATCCCTGGCAAAACTCGAATGTACATCTGTTTGTCTTGGAAAACTTAACCATACTAGCTGCTCTATCAGTTCAGCTACAGGAACTCTTATTTCTGTCAAAAAAATAAAAATATAATCCTTTAAATTTTCCATTTATCTTTTCTCTATTTGCTGGTCACAATGTGTTAATGTTTTTATTCTAGCAGCAGTCATATTTTTTTTATTATATGAAGCCTCATGAACCATTAATAATTTTTGAGTTTATACAGTGTAACCAGGATATGAGACCCGAATATAAGAGAAACCCGGATATAAGAGAGATTTTATCTGGTCCCAAATTAGAGCCATACTTACCTAAACAAAATAGACCAAACCAGGATATAAGAGAAACCCGTATATAAGAGACTTCTTCTCCGGTCCCGACAACTCTCTTATATCTGGGTTACACTGTATATCTTTGATCTTAACCGCTTTTCAATTGCAACTATTCAGACTGTTGGTCTGCTGCTACCAGTATTGATTGGAAATAAGGAATTAAGTTCCCAGCAAGACTTGAACTTGTCTCTTTGCTTCAAAGAGACACATATCTTATGTCTTTAAAATATCTTACCAATGGCTATTATTACTTTTTACAGAGGAGATTTTTTGTTTCCTTTTTTTTTTTTTTTTTTTTACCGTTTTTATTTCTAGTATTAGATTGGTGCAAAAATAATGACGTAATAACGTCAAAAAACGACATTATTACGTCATTATTTTTGCACCAACCTAATATTTTAAGAGAAACTTTTAATTATTAAAAAAAACAAAGCAATCCAGATTATTTGTGCAATTTATTATATTAAAGTTGTGTGTATGCTGACACTTTAGCCACTGATGAGTAAGGATTACTTTAAATAAGGAGTAAAAAGAAAAAGAAAAGAAAACCCTAAAAATTGGCCCATCTTTGGTTTATTAAACTCACTAATTTTTTTTTTTTTTTTTTTTTTTAAGCATTGCACCCTGAGCAAGGCATGAAGCCACTAGGATGCAGGGGGGTTGCAGAAGATTTGGAGCAAGAGCAGATAGGAGTGATAGAAGAAAGGATGAAGGGAAGGATAGTGTGTAGATCAAGGTAACTGGAGATGTCGATTAACATTACATTTGAATAGTTGGAGATTATAGCTATCAGGGAAACAGTAATTGGGAAGGGTGTTCCGCAGGCGAGAGGTGCGAGGTATGAAGCTATTGGAGTAGAAGAGACAGCTACATTTTAAGGTTTCTACAGTGTAAGGGTAAGCGCGGGATGCCAGCCTCGTAGGGCGCTTGAATTCATGGAGACAAGGAACCAGTAAAAGCAGCTCATCGGAGCAATTACCATGAAAGTATTTGTAGAAGAGACAGAGAGAGGCGACGGCGCGTCTGTGAGATAGTGGCTGCAGGCGAGACGCCAGATCAGGGCCAATCACATTACATATCCGTCTCTGGATCTTGTCAAGAACTCTGAGGTAAACAGAAGGTGCCCCAGACCATATATGGCAGCAATACTCCATGCAAGGGCGAATGGTCGTTTTGTATATTTGAAGTATCGATTCAGGGGAGAAAAATTTTCTGGCGCGACACAGAGAGCCAACTTTCCTTGCGGTGGACGATGCAATTGACTCAATGTATTTGTTCCATCTCAGGTCAGCAGTCAACGTGAGACCGAGCAGACGCAGGGAGTTGCTCTCAAGAAGTTGACTATCAGACATAAAATGATTTCTATTGTAAATATTAAATTTTATTTTCTCTTCTAATGATTCATGAGGAATAAAAATGCTTTATATAGGAATAAAAAAGAATAAATAAAATGATTAATATTACTGTTACTAGAATAAAATCATTAATAAATGATGTAACCATCAAGTGGAGAGAAGATGAAAGGTAAATTTAGAGGATGTGTGCACGTAGCATAGTGAGATTGGTATGCAGAATTTTGGCCAAGGTCACTTCCACACAAATATCATTAGGAAAGGTATGACACCATTTCTTCTATCCCCCAACTATAGGTTAAATAGCAGGATAGACTGGGTTTTCTAGCCTTGGTTGGCAACAAACAAAAACAAAACACTATGAAAGTAGAAAAAATACCAGTAATACATTTTTATATAAAATAAATTAGCAACAGTACCTATTCATATTAAAATTAGAAACAGTAACTATTTATAGTAAGATTGGCAACAATACATTTTTGGAGCAAAATATCCATAAATACATTTTATAGTAGCATTACCAACAATACATTTTATAGCAAAATGACCAACAATGCATTTTATCTGTACTTGAAGGCACACAACTATGTTCAAGTTAGTTAGATTTTGGCATTAAGTAACTTAAAGAGGTTGATATGCTGCTAAACAAAATCAACCAACCAACTCTAGAAGGATAACTGTAAATTCAAAACTGCTTGGACATGGAGCTGCCAATTCCACTCCATAAAAATCCTACTTACTACAGAAATCACAGCAGCAATGTCAAGTGTGGTGAGGCTGTGTCGTATTTTCCACGGGAGGGAGAGAATGACTCTTCTCCCTCTTATGATTATTTGGGAAACCATCATTTTGAACAGATGTGGTCAGCTTTTATCTTGAGTGTATATTTAATCAATATTTTCTGTTGTATCAGATGTTCTACAGCTGATTAAAACAGTACAGTTCTCATGTTCAATTTCTTCCTCTTGCAATTTTCTGTTGAACTTCAACCTTCATGTATTCAGCAGAGAAATACAAATATACAACACTAGCTGAAGTATCCATCTACACAGGGTAAGAGTTTAAGAGTGGTTACTATGATAGTCTAATGATTCTTTTGTACTAATGGTGATCTTGTTTTCTTGATGAAATAATAATTGCCCCTCATAACCTCTTCCCACAAATTTATAACTAAGAAATATATTTTTTACAATCTTTGTTGTCAGTAAAAAAAAATAAATAAAAATTGTTATTGTTCTTCAAATTTACATTGCCAACAACACTGGTCATAAGCAATTTGTAGCCCAAAAGAAAAACAATAGATTTCATTTGTAATTTTCCAGTGGAAAACAAAATATAGTGGAATTGTACAATGATCACCAAAAATTTTTTCTTTTTCATTTTATAGATTAAGCACTCCAGATCATGTAAATAAAAAAAATTATTAAATTTTATAATAGTTGATAGGGGTGGGTCCAGTTTGCTATCTAAATTCATTGTAAATTGATCACCCTACAGAAGCCAAAAACATAATATGGCCATATGGTGTGATTTCTTAATATAAAAGAATAGTTATTAAAAATCATAATCTGGAGTATTTTTTTCATATATTACTGTCAATTAAGCACTCCATGTGATAAATTTCCCCCAAATTTAAAATTTTTTCTTTTAATTTTAAGAAATTGTCACATTAAAATATTTTCTTGTGGTTTCTGTAGAAGGATAAATTTACTATGAATTTACATAGCAAACTGGACCTCTCCACTAAAAAACTTGACTCCCCACAAACAAACTTACATAGCAAACTGCCCTTCTCCCCCCCCCCCAAAAAAAACATACAAACTGGACACTCCCCCCCCCCAAAAAAAACTTACATACCCCCACCCCACCAATCTTTCTTTTATAAAATTTAATTAAAAAAGAAAATTTGATATACATCATCTGGAATGTAAAAGAAAAGTTTAAAAAAAAAAAATTCATTTCTGGTTGCAGTGTTTATTGTACAATGTACAACTCTACCAAAAACCAGAAATACTATAAAAAAAACAGAAAATATATTTGGGGGAAATTGTTGTGATATTGCTTTTTCAAAACATATTTTGTTGTTTCTTGACATTAATAATTAAAAAGAGATTGTAACCAAATGATTATTGTTAAAAAGAAATCCATATAACAGAATAAAAGTAGATGACTCCTTTCTCCAGACAAAGTAAAAAAAAAAAAAAAATTTAAAGTTTAATCCTTCCCTTGGGCCTAATAAGTCTCCATACCAAATTGGAGAGTTCTACATGGGAAGGTTTGTTATTGGATAGAGAAACAGAAAAACTCTCTTCCCAATTGTATAAATAAATAGATTTCCATCACATATAGCAGCATTTCTCAATCAGTGTCCCTAGTCACACTAATGTGCCCTGAAAGGTAATTTAGTACACCCCAAGTTAACAGTAATTTATGAATCATTTTTACATTAAAAAAAAAAAATCTTTATTTTTAAAAAGTTAGAGACAAGCACATAGCTTCCATGTCAAGTCTTTGTCATTTGATATTTTAAACTGGATGCTAAATTCCTTAATCTTTAAGAAAAAGTGGATAATCTTATCCTTTTTACTTTCCTCAAAGGATTTAGATTAGTCATTATCACCCTCTAAAAAAAAAAATAAATAAAATGTAGTCCTTTTATATGAAAATTGTACTGCTAACCTTCTTTGGTAATGCTAAACCAAAATTTCATATTTTTTTAATTTTTCCTTCTTGAAATTTAAAATGTGCCCCAGTGTTTGTTATTCTACATGTATGCCCTGAAGTGTAAAAAAAAAAAAAAAAAAAAAAGAGGTTGAGAAACCTTATCATAGAGTATCATCAGTATTACTATTGTAAAAAAATTTTTTGTCTAAATTAAAAAAAAAAATGTTATGTATGTATTATGAATTTTGCTATTTTTTTTTTTTTATTTATAACATTGAATGTGTTAAAATTCAACTTTTTAACAAGGAAAATCTCAAGTTGATGTTAAAAATTGCTGCAAAACATTGTTGATTTATTTAAGATGGAATGATCTATCATGACATGTCTCTAATTTGTATTTAGATATGTCGTATTTATTTTCACTTTTCTAGTTGAGTTGTTCGCCTATATTGCATATGATCCATTATTGTACATATTTAGGTTTACAACAAAATTTGTATTTTATATGAATACTACCTTATGAGATGTACTAAAGTGGGAAGGCAAGATACCTTTCTATCCTTTTATCAAAAATATTTATTCTCTTTAATATAAGTTATACAGCTGTATGTCTCTTGTTTCAGTAGACAAGTAATTTATTTGCTTTGGTTTTGCTTTGTCAGTTTGTATTATTGTTTTAATACAATGAATTGCATTTACAAAACTTGAAAAAGTTAAATATTTTAATTAAAAGAGCTAGTAAAGGACAAGTAACTTGTAAAATCAATTCAGTTTTGATAGAAACAGGCTTTAAAATTTGCCAAATTTCTTTAATTTTATATTTTTGTTTCTCTTTTAAAGAAAACCTCCTTTTTCAAAGGTCATGAAACTTTACAAAACTAAATCACCTCAACTATTTATACAATCTTGACTATATTTCATGTTTTTGTCCTCTAAACTTTGACCTTTCCTTGCTATAATTATTTATAGAAGGATGTATACTTTTAATTTATATAATCAATTTTTCATAATACTATATGATCGATCAGAATTCTTACCAGTGTCAATTATTTTTGTTTAAAATAGCTAATATCCTACAATGCTTGAATCTCGATGAGTTTTTAATAAATCCCAAAACCTAAGTTTGATATGATCGCTCTAAGTGGAACATGAAACTGTCCAATATACACTAATTGCTTCAGGTGAAATATATACACTATTTGTTGAAAGCTCTAAATTATCAGAGATGGCTAGTCTATGATGAATGGCAGATGGGAGAGCCACTCCAGTAATTGCTGTTGAGCATGGTAGTTGTTGGTTGGGCAGAGATTGATTTCAGCAAATTAAAATATCACCTGTTTATTGTTTGTCTGACATAAAAGCATCTTGTTCTTTTCAATCTGCTATTTGTGTTAACTCATCTGTGTTGCAAAAAATTACCAAGGTGTTTTATTTGTTGGCCTCTATAGCAAGCTTGTTCATGCTCATTGGAGCCTGCAGTTATTGTCTGATTAAGTTTTGTTACCTTAATAACCATGTCCAACCAAGCTTCTTTCTTTCTTTCTTCCTTTTTTTTATTTCTTTGACATCAAAAGTAATGCAAATCAGATTCAGTTTGAGTTTTTGTTTATTTCTTTTAATTTTTTGTTTTATTTTCTATGAATTTTTTAAATTTTTTTTTTTTTTTTTTTTAATTAAAAGTCATTTAAGAAATAAAGGTATTGATGCTTTTTTCTTTATTAACTGCATATTTACTGCTGAATTAGTTTAATTTCAACTGAATGAATTAATTTCCTTTAAGCCATTGCTCTGCAGTTAATCTGTTTTTTGTAATTTTATTATACAGTTTTTTTTATGTAAGATTTTGAAAAACATTCCTGAAAAATCAGTTTGAATATGGAAGATTTTTCATGAATGTTTTTCAAAATCTTCTTCCTTAAAAACTTCAAGTAAAAGACACGTCATTCTTAAAAATAAAAGTGGGCAATTAATCGTTTCTTTCTTTTAAAAATACCAGTTCTTGTACTTTTATAAACATTGTAAATTCTGCTTATTAAGACAGATTTTAGATATATCTAAGATTTTAAAGTAATTTTAAAAATACTAAAAGAAAAGCTTTTTATTTGTTTAAGTGACAGTTACTTAAATTAAAAAAAATCACTTTTATAGAATTTTAATTGTGGATCTCACAGGACAGATTGTTTGCCTATCATCCGGTTCATATTCCTCCCCAGTCTTTTGAACTGGAGTAGAGGTTCCTCCCTTGTTTTCTGTTTAGGATTGGGTTTCTGGTCTTTTCTAAAGTCTACTTCAACTCTGTACTCTTAATCTCTCCACCTGAACTATGAAATTTTGTTCATTAATTAAAATCTTGATGTCTAGAAATTAGCTGTCTATATTTCCTGTTATCTTGTCCTTTCTTAAGTTAATATATCTCCAGACAGTAACCACTCTACATTAAGTGGCCCTTGGGCCTTTTATATTGGGTGAACATTAGTAAAAAAAAAAAAAAATGGGTAAGAGGGACAGGAAAACGGTGTATAACATACTTGATAAGCTTAAGTAAATGGATGAAAGAACAGTTTAGAAATGACAAAATTATTAAAAGCTACAAAGGACAGGAAGTTGTGGAGAGCCATGATTACATATGTCTTGAGAGGAAATGGCACATAAAGAAGAATTGTGTATCAATAATCCTGACTGGTTTGCAGAATGGAAATATGTCTTCACTTAGCCACATAAACCCCACCAAGAAACATGAAACTTAAAATTTATATTTCAAACAGGTTTTATTATCACAGTAAACATACCATTTTTCTCATTCAAGATTGTCTGAAAATTTAACAATAATAAAAAAGCTCACCTTTGTTAGGTTAGACTTGTATTTCCTATCTAGCAACCTGTCAAAAACGATTGGATTATTTACATATGGATAAATTATGCAAAGATATATAAAACAAAAATTGCACAAGTTCAGTGAAAATGTATTTTTCTATGACTTTAATAATGGAAAAAAATATGGCACTAAAACAGATGACAGCAGTAGCAGTAAAATTGTTTTTATGTACAATGTCTCTTCAGAACATTTGGCAATTGTGTCTCATCAGAATTTCCTGTCCCCTCTATGGCTTTTAATAAATTTTGTCTTTTTACTATCTCTCCCGAAAACCTAGTCTGCCCGCTCCATTCACTTAAGCACGTCAAGTAGGTTATGTGTTCTCTTCCTTTCTCCCTCTTGCCTTCAATATGTCCTATGAGTATCAAATTTTCCAAGCCTTTTTTCATTATGCCCTAGAAATTTCAACTTTCTCTTTCTAATGTTAAGTATAAGTATCTTTTTTTTTTTTGTTTCCATTTTCTAGAAAACTTTGTTGTAGCTCACGTATTCAGTCCATGGTATTCTCAGCATCCTTCTGTAGAAACACATTTCTGTTGCTTAAGCTTCTTCATCTGTGAGGAGATTGTTCAGCATTTACTACCATATTGGAGTACTGATATTATGTAACAGCTCCGTACTCATTGTTTCTAACAAAACATTTGTTTCTTAATACTTTGTTTAGCTTTTGGAAGGCATCTTTCACTCTCCCAATTTGCCTTCAGATTTCAGCGTTGCACTTTCCATTGTTAGAAGACGTCCCAGATATTTAAATTGTTGTATTAGTTTGATTTTTGTATTTTTAATTTGTAATTTTGTGTGTTGGGCTGTTCCTTTTGCTGTCAACCATGCATTAAAGCTTCTTTTAATTGATGATTAGTCCTTTCTTCTCGCTTTCCTTCACTAGCTTCTGTAGGAGTTCTTGTAGTTTCCTTTTTGTGTCTGCTATCAACACTGTGTCATTTGCATATCTTATGTTGTTCAATAAGGAATCCTGGTAGGACTTCTAATTCTCTCAGAATCATCTTGTCATATGGGTTGAATGTCTGATGAGAAGATGTATCATCATTTTTCACCCTTTTCTCTTAATAGCAGCAATTACCTACCTTTTAGTAATTACTTAGTAGAGCCTGTTTTGTATGTGTTTGTAGTACTAATTCTTCTTCTGTTTCTCTTAATGTAATAGAAAATCTGACAAAAATGTTACATTATATAATTTTTTTTTTTTTTTTTTTTAAATGGATGAGGAAGTGAGAAGAAAGGTATAGACATATTTTTTCATAAATTTCACCATAAACCATGTAAATTGAACTTAAAAGAAAATTCACTATAGATCTACTCATGAAAATTTATAGATGGTCCCAAAATTTATTCTCATAAATTGAACAAAAATGGGAAGCCAGTTGATTAGATTTGGATGTTTTAACTTTTTAAGTTTCAGGTTGTCAAGTTTTTTAATTTTTTTTTTTTTTTTTTTTTTTTAGCCTATGGAACACTTTCTTAATTTTTCTTTGGACTCCCATAAATATTTGATGAAAAAAAAAAATCTTTATTTTATACTAATAGATAAGTTTAGGAATTGTATTTTAGAAATAGTAAATGTATATAATTTATTTTGAAGTAAATCTAATTTAATGAAAATAAATTTGTATTTTGCAACTAAACTCTATGGAACACTTATGTAGAGTTGTAAACTCATAATAAACCATTTTCAAATATGTGAGTAATTAATAATCAGGGTCACGTTCTCAGCTGACATTAAGTGGAATCCATTGAATCCATTGCCAGGTCAGCTGCTAAAAAGGTCAGTTCACTGTGTCGGGTGAGACAATTTTTTTCTCTCCAGAATCTATCTTGAATATCTACAAGTCTGCCATTCACCCATGCTTAGAATATTGCTGCCACATATAATTTGGTGCTCCTGCTATTTACCTTAGACCTCCTTGATAAGAGCCAAAGAAGAATCGGCAATATTATTGGTCCTGATCTGGAAGCTCAGCTTCAGTCACTTTCCCATTGCTGTAAGGTTGCCTCCCTGTGCCTTTTTATATAAATTCTTTCATGGTATTTGTTTGGATAAGCCCTTTGCTATGGTATTTATGAATTTAAGTACAATACTAGACTGGTGTTGAGATCTCATCAATTTAAAGTTAAGCTGGTTAGATGCAGCCATAAATTCTATGTTAACAATTTCTTCTCTTGCACTTCTCACTTGTGGAACTCCCTTCTGGCTCCATGCTTTCCAGCCAACTTTATCTGCAAAAATTTAAGTACAATCTCAATCGCTATCTACTATCCACCTGATTACTCTCTTCTCTTTCTGCTCATCATTGTTTCTGTTCCTAATTCTTCCACACCATTTAATTCCTTGTGTTTTAGTATCTTTACTGCCTTGCATGGGGTGTTACCGATTTATAAAAGATTTTTTTTTAAAAAGTGCAGATTTATTCAATGGGATCTATGGGGTTGATGCTGTTCTTTGAGTTTTTTTTTTTTTTTTTTTTTTTTATTTGACTCAATTGATATCAATGATAGTTGAAGATCACCCCCATTTTCACAGTCTCAAGTTTATTATTATATCAATTTATGTTAATATTTCATTGATATTTAAAATTAATATATTAATTTATATAAATTATATAAAGATTATGCCATGTGCCAATGGCTCAGGAGTAAAATCTCTGACTGATACCAAATCAGTCAGGTTTTAATCTCAGCTTGAAGCAATTGGATGTCTAGCCACACTGATGAGCTGTGAGACAGCAAAACAGTCTGTCTGTGGATGACACACACACACACACATATATATATATATATATATATCTCCTTCTCAGTTTTTATTCAACTTTTACAATCAAAACATCTGGTAGCATAAAAGGGACACTAACTTACATCACTTGATCTTGTTTTCTGCTAGTTTTAGAGTTGTTATTCTATTTTTAGTATTTTAATATAGCATAGATTACTGTAGAAATTCCAATTCTCAGTTGTAAGAACCATTCCAAAGTGACATTTCTATTGCTCTATGCACCACTAAAATATTACTATGAACAACTGTTTGAGAACCATTGCTTTAGTGGTTGATGAGGAGTTTTATGGGTTGATGATAGTCAAGACATGGGGGTTGATGTGCAAATGACACTGAACTAAATTTTTGTTAGTGTACAATACATGTATGTTGTATTTTTTGATGCAAATGAAAGCAAATTTTAGCCATCTTCTTTGCATATAATACCTTATTAATTGAATATTAGTAACAGTTATGCATTTCTGTTCAAAAGCATTGGCTGTATTTAGGTTTGGTGTAGTTAATATATTATTTTCTTGATTCATTGTGTTATTTAATATATTAAATATATTTCAGGGGGAAATTTCTGAGGCTGATGATGCTGGAGGAGTGAATTTTGAACATGATTCAAATTTCTTAACTTTTCATATATTTTAGCCAGTGTTTTAATGACCAACCTCTGTGCAAGTTTTAAGGTTCAAGGATACTTTAAATGGGGTGGGGGTTGCTGGGGAAGGATGAAAAGCGAAGTGGGCGTCTCTGGTTGAAAAAAAAGTTTGAAAATCCCTGCTTTAGACAAACAAAATCTGCCTGGAAAAAAAAAACTTGTTTTTCTCCTACCCCAGAGTATGTCAGTCTTTCTGTATATGTGTTGGTTCCCTTGGCTATATATGAGCACAGTAAAAAAAATGAAAAACACAAGAGTGTTTTGAAAATTATTCAACTAAAATTAATCCCTGATGCTTAAAAGTGGGTAAAGGCAAGTCCTGTCTGCCAAATACCTTAATCTTTAAATGTTTTAACTTTTTCCTCATCTCTTTGTTCTGACTGTGTTTATTTTTATGGAAAGGTTTTATTTTTCCATCCCTGCTCCCCCTTATAAAAGAAAAATAAAGAGGGACAGTATTTCTTTCTTTCAGTACATGATATGGGTTAGGGGAGAAACATCACTAGTTGCTTATGTCCAGGGGTCATGGGGAAGAGGATTGGCTGGGGCCATACAAAAGGCTACCAAGTTTTATCATCTTATTTTGTTACCTGTCATTTTGTAGACCAGTCTTATAAAGCCTTTTCCACCCCCACATAATCAAGTGTTCCAAGTAGCTATTTAGCAAACTTTGAAGTTCTCGGAAAGAGAGAAAATATCTTTTTTTTTAAGGTAAGAACAGGTTATAGGTCAGCTCTCTTATAAACTTAGCTTGCTAACATTTGAATGACCAAAGAAAACAAAATAGAAGAGATTTGCTGGAAGAAAGGGCATGCCTGTTTCATTCTTAAATTTGTTTGTTTATTTTTTTGTTTGTTTATTTTTTTGTTTGTTTTATTTTTTTTTTTACCAATTTCAAATTCCTTTGAAGTCAATTCAATTTCAGTATTTATTTTCATTTATTTCATACAAAAAAAACTATCAGATCCCCATTTCTTTAACTTTACCAGATCACCTCTCTTTAATCTTCAGTTCCTTTTGGTGTTTATTTACATTAACAACTTAAGTACCTCCAAAATAAGTAATATTTATTTCAAATCACATTAATTAAACTTTAAATCAACTAATCTTCCCCAAATAAAGTTTCAGGAAAGTATATTTTATTTTTGAAAAATTTTTACTAAAGAGAATCATACTGTGCTAAAGTATTTGCAAATATGGTTTTAGGGATTTTTTTTTTTTTTTTTTTTTTTTTTTTTTTTAACTTAAATTAGTTTTGAAATTAGAACTGAAATAAAAGCTTCAAGAAAGATTTTGGAAATTACATTTTAAACCAGAGATATCACTTTATTTTTATCTTTTTTTGAGGTACCTAATTAAGAATGTATAATACACTTTATTAAAATAAAATCTCTAAATTTTATAATTTCACAAATTTAATTACAAATGACAAAATCCTGTTATATAACATGCATATACACACATGCAGTCCTATAAATTTGTAGGTCTGATAAATTGGATCATGATTATGATTCCAATGTAGTAAAATATAACCATAGAATATTAGTGTTTGAGCCTTTTATATTATATTCTTACTCTGTTCGGGACATTGAGTTCTACCTGGATTCTGTCCTCTTGAGAATTCGTGTGTGTGTGTGTGTGTGTGTGTGTATATATATATATATATATATATTGACCACTAATATATTATAATATATTAGGTTGGTGCAAAAATAGTTTCGTTTTCTCACATAGTAACATATGTTAAAAAACGAAATTATTTTTGCACCAACCTAATATATATATATATTGACCACTAATATATTATAATATATATATATATTGACCACTAATATATTATAATATATATATATATTGACCACTAATATATTATAATATATATATATATTGACCACTAATATATTATAATATATATATATATTGACCACTAATATATTATAATATATATATATATTGACCACTAATATATTATAATATATATATATATTGACCACTAATATATTATAATATATATATATATTGACCACTAATATATTATAATATATATATATATTGACCACTAATATATTATAATATATATATATATTGACCACTAATATTATATATATTATAATATATATATATTATATATATATATAAGATCAGAGCTTTGATTGGCAACTAGTCATGGAGAACCAAAAAAAAAAAAATTCAATTCAAATGTGTGGAGAGCTGTCTGGAGACTTTGTGTCACACTGTGCACCATTTCTCTTATCAGTTCTTCAGGTACATGATGTGTTGAGTCTGAGGCTCTGTGGGAAGATGATTGGAGGCATAATGTCCCCATCACTAATGATAACTCCAAACATCTTTCTAATCACCATTAAACTCGTCCAACTTTTTCCAAATCCTTTACACTATCCTCGGATCGACACACAAACACTCTGTATTAGAACTTCCAGCGCAACTGCCAAGCTGTACAGCATGCCATTTCCAAATTTCTGGCAGTGAATTGCATCATGGTGCTCTTTTTCTTATAGATGGTGCTCAACTGAACCTACTTATACTGTGCATTTGATAAAATCAAACAGCACACATGCATGAAATTAAAAATATAAAATGACAATTTATCCATCGCACACTGTGTGTGTGTGTAGTTGGAAGAAAAATCAAAGCACCAATGTCATTTAAGTTCATATGACAATGTTTTAATTAACTAGTTTAAAATATTACTTTAAATGCCTTAAAAATTTTATTGTTAACATTTAATTTAGTAAAATATTTTATTACTATCTCTCTTAATCATTTCAGTTAAAAATTTCACCTATCAAAAATAGAATAGTTTAGAGTTTATTATGATTTTTATGAGGATATTAGTAGTAATAATGATTAAAAACTATTTAGTAAAAAGAATAAAATGTAAGCCATTTTAATTTGTATTATACTGGGTGTTTACTAAATTTTTCCTTTTTAATACTTGTTAATTTTTTTTTTTTAAATATTTTATTTTATTTGATGACATTTTCTCTCAAAAGTGATGGTATCATTTTTTTAGTCTATGCAAAAGCATAAACTAATTGAATTTGAATATATATAGGTTCCTCCAAATATTCACTAAAAAAATGAGTATACATGATGGAATAAATGCCCCAAACTTAATAACAAAATTTTATCAATCTTTATTTAGAGGAAAGCCCAAAGGATCTTTTGATTATTAAATTATATTTTTTAGAATGTTCAAAATTTTGGTTAAAATTGTGTCAGTGGGGGACCATAAATTAGTAGAGCAAATTTTAGTATTTTTTCATGGTGAAAAAACATTGATTTGGAAATTCTTGCAAAAATCAAATAATTGTCAGATTGTAATGAGACTTTCAGGTCTTATTCACAAATGAATGAAATTATTTCAGATTTTATTTTTTTTTTATTAGAAAATCTTGGAAAAAATATTTTTTTACATTTGTTATCACCACTTATTTAATTTTATGAAATTTCAAAAAAATTCAATTTGTAACACTTAGTATTAGTTAAAAAGCAGAATTCCTTGGAGAATTGAAATCATGAAAAATATTTTGAAATCATTTTTTTTGACAAACAGCAGTTTTCTTGTTGTAGTGAATGCCTTTTAAGTGTTGGATTTATCACACTTGATGATGTACAAAACATAAAACCCCTTTTTTTCTCAAAAATAGCTCAAAAATATTTTTGGGGTCTTATATACAAAATTAAGGTGTCTGAGCAATAAATGTTTACCTAAATAAACCCACAGCTTGTAGATAGCATACCTTCTATAATACTGTAATATTAAATATAAATATGTAAATGGGATCTTATATGCCATAAGGAAGTGTTTGAAAAGAGAATTCAAAAGAACTCTTTAGGTTATGTCAAAATTCTTATCTGAGCCCAATAAGAACCTCAGAAAAATCCTCATAAGTCCCAAACATTGTAAGAACAGTTATTTGACAAATAAAATTCATGTTTGGAGGGAAAATATAACAAAGAAAATACTGTATTATAATTAGCAATTGCAAATACAATGCTTCCTTCCTTTAAGACTAAATTTTAGCCTTGGCTCCATCTCAGATCATTAACTAGAGCGATTTCTGCAGTCTGTAGTGGCTATTTTACAAGTGGCTCCTTCACCAGGAGTATATTTACACATTCAAATGTACACTAGTGTGTGTGTGTATATATATATATATATATATATATATATATATATACACACACACACACACACACTGCTCTATAACTTACATTGAGCTATCTTTGGATTAATGTCCTCCTTGGAATTATCCCTACCAATTGTAAATTGGTATTTACTCAGCCTTATAGCATAATACAATTCCAAATATATAACATATGGTTATAAACTAAATCACTTAAATAGTGCTTTTATTATTTATTTTTTAAATATTATTTTTTACTAGTATACACAGAAGTATTTTAATAAGTACTATGTTCATAAGAATATAAAAAAAAATGAAAAATAAAACAATATAAGTGATTGGATTTATAAAAACTTGGCCTTGTGATTTTCTATGATCAATATATATCTGTAATCTACCAAAAGTGTTGCTCTTGGACCTTAGTTATCAAGGTAGTGTGTGTATCAATGTGCAATTGTTATATCTACACACATTACATTTTATAAATAAATGACAAAAGGAAAACCTTTCTATACCAATGTGTTTCATCTCCTGAAGAACTTTATCAAGGCAGATGTGAAGATTTTATTTTGTAACTTGTATTTATACACAAGTAATGTGAAGAAAAATATTGTTAAATTTTCAAAATTTGAATTTGAGAACAGTCTAAAATATTCTTGAAGCTATGTAAGGAAACATAAACTATGGAGAATGATAAGTGATGTAATTAATTGCCTAATAAAGTGAATAAATATTGTTTTATTTTTTTTATGTTAATTATTACTAATTCCTATGATTTTTGTTTATTTATTTATGCATTTATTTATTCTTATTTGAAATATTTAAAGCTCTTCAGTTAACCATTTTCTTTCAAATTTTTATTCTCATATGTTTGCTTACATTTTAAATATATGGATTCTTTGATCCTTTATGAATATTTAAAAAAATAAACTTTGTTTAACTTAGTCACATCCTATGGCACCTTAAAAAGAGGCCTCAGTTTTACCAATTTAGAAAAAAGTCTCACCTGTGGTGACCTAGAAAGTGGCCTTGGCCAATGAAAACTTGGGAAGAAGCTTGGGCCTGTGTTGACTTGGAAAGAGGGCCTCTGCATATGGTGACTTAAAAAGAGGGCCTCTGCATATGGTGACTTAAAAAGAGGGCCTCTGCATATGGTGACTTAAAAAGAGGGCCTCTGCATATGGTGACTTAAAAAGAGGCCTCTGCATATGGTGACTTAAAAAGAGCCCTCGGCATATGATGACTTAAAAAGAGGCCTCAGCCTCTTTCATCCTGGAAAGAAGCCACAACCAATTTAGTTATTGTAAGTTAATTTTCCTCTCTTTAAATCAGTTCAATGCATACATAAGTCATAAGTCATCATCTCCCAAGCATTAATATTTAATTTCAGTCTTTACCAATTATTTGTCTATTTTACTTTGTGCATGTAGTAGTAGGAATTTGTTCAATTTGATGTGAATGAGATTTATAGTTATCTAATCAGTGTATTAGACCACACACACACACACACACACACAACTATAAAGCCATACTAGTTGCTAACTCCTCCCTCCTGGCTTGAAAGTGAAAGCATTTACCTAGGAAAAAATATTGAAAAAACACAGCCGCATATATTCATGAATTAATTAAGGATTAATACACTTGTTAGATATTTATCGTTTTTTTTTCTTTTGTATGACTTTTTACACAGAGAGGAGAGGAGTGTTTCTGTATTGGTAACTGCATCAGAACCCTAATTTTTTTGTCTGTATATGCCCAACTCTCACCTATTGTAAATCTGTTTGTAGATGTCTCATTTTAGACTGCAGGCCCTAATCAGTTAAACACCTTGTCTCTAAAGTAACCTCCAGGGAGCAGTAACTCTATTTTTTGCAGCTGTTAGTCTTACAACTGCAGTGCCAGCTTCACACTTATTCTTAATGTAATCATTTCCGGTGTTTGTCCCTAAGAGCTTTATCCCTTTCCCTACTATGGGAAACTGCAAATGACAATAGCTATTAGAAAAGGACTGTAAGGAAATTCATCTTACCAACCATAACAATCACCTATCTTTTCTGCCTTGTTCCCTCTCTCTCTCTGCCTTGTTCCCTCTCTCTCTCTGCCTTGTTCCCTCTCTCTCTCTGCCTTGTTCCCCCTCTCTCTCTCTGCCTTGTTCCCTCTCTCTCTCTGCCAAGTTCTCTCACTCACTCTCTCTGCCTTGTTCTCTCACTCACTCTCTCTGCCTTGTTCTCTCACTCACTCTCTCTGCCTTGTTCTCTCACTCACTCTCTCTGCCTTGTTCTCTCACTCACTCTCTCTGCCTTGTTCTCTCACTCACTCTCTCTGCCTTGTTCTCTCACTCACTCTCTCTGCCTTGTTCTCTCACTCACTCTCTCTGCCTTGTTCTCTCACTCACTCTCTCTGCCTTGTTCTCTCACTCACTCTCTCTGCCTTGTTCTCTCACTCACTCTCTCTGCCTTGTTCTCTCACTCACTCTCTCTGCCTTGTTCTCTCACTCACTCTCTCTGCCTTGTTCTCTCACTCACTCTCTCTGCCTTGTTCTCTCACTCACTCTCTCTGCCTTGTTCTCTCACTCACTCTCTCTGCCTTGTTCTCTCACTCACTCTCTCTGCCTTGTTCTCTCACTCACTCTCTCTGCCTTGTTCTCTCACTCACTCTCTCTGCCTTGTTCTCTCACTCACTCTCTCTCACTCACTCTCTCTCACTCACTCTCTCTCACTCTCTCTCTCTCACACTCTCTCACACTCTCTCACACTCTCTCTCTCACTCTCTCTCAGTTTTTTTTTTCTTGATAAGTGTTCTATTTATGATAACTTTATACATCAAATAGAAGAAACTGGAGATTGTAAGATTGTGCTGTGTCAAGTGGGGAGGCTTGTCTGCCTGGAAACTCTCAATTCAACCTGGATTGGAACACTGACATGTACCCAGCTTCCTAACCTGCAGGACAAGTTCAATTTACAGGTCTTTCTTTCTTTTTACTCCCATTTATATCATTTTAACATAAAGCTCTTTCTACTTTTCAAAGAACTGACAACGTTAACTCTTTTAAACTTCTACTTTTTCTTGACTAATATTAGCATACTACTCATAAAACATTACAGATTTATTTATAGATTGGCAGTCCCACCTAGGATCAGCATGATATCTGTGCACTCTGTGAAAAGTGTTATACTGCCAAAAAACTGGTAGAGAAGGAAAGAGAAAAGAAAATGAGAAGATGGAAAACTACAAAGGAAGTAGGAAAGCTAGAGAATAAGATGTAGAGATGAAGAAAGACAGGTTTATTGTCTTCAGTTTTATTATTACTCTTTTACACCCATTAAAAAAAATTTTTAAATTAGCAATAACTTTTTTTTCTTCTGGGGGCATAATACATATCTTAAGTAGGAAGATAGGTCATTACTAAGGTATTCATATATACACGTTTTTTTATTTTGAACTTCAATTTAGTTTTCACTATTAAATGCCTTTTCAAAATCTTAGACATCTTTTTCTATTAAAGATTATTGTATTTTTCAAGATAAGTTTCTATTTCACATTTTCTCTATACTGTTTGTATACAACTTTTCTGTATTCAACCAGATGAGAAATTTTTTTCCTAAGGAAATTTTATGACCTCCTTGATTTGCTGCCTTACTGTAGAACATTAGTCAGTTAGCTAGTCTCACAGATCCCTACTGCTGACTAGGGAATTAGTTAGATGGGTGGCCCATATTTATGGCCTTGTGCCAGAACTAAACTAAGCTTAGTAAATGATTATGACAGTTTTCCAAATTGCAATGTTGCTCTTTGATGATAATCTTTCTGTAACATATAAATAAATAAACCACCTTGGTGTCGGTATATGTTCATTTTGCTTAGACAATTTATTTGACCTCAGTGAAACTTCTTTGTAGTAAAAATTGTATTACCCCATTTCTATACATCACTAAGTTCACTTATTTGTATTTAAGGGAAAAGGAAAAGTTGATTTCAGCGGGGAATTTCAGTAAATTTGAAGCCCACTGAAAAATGAAACCTTATTTTTTTCCCTCATTGATTATGGTAACTGAGTAGGCAGAGGCAACAACCTCCCACTATGTAACAATTATGTCTTCCGTGGGTCATGGGTCCCTCATTTCACTATCAACTAAGCTTTTGCAGCTGACTTTCTGACCTGAAACAACAGACCTTGATGTATCCATCTTAGAAAAAGGTGGCTGACAAGTGTTTTATAGCATTTTTTCCCCTCTTTGTTTTGTTTTTTTTTTTTACCAGGTTGGCTTGGTTTAATGGCAAAGAACACTTAAGGGAAAAATTTTAAAGGGATGATGTGATTCTTTTTCGATTTGACCCTTTCTCCTGCCCAATCTATACTTCAAGATTACAACACTTCCTTAGTGTACCAAATAAGTAGTCTAGCTCATCTTGCTTTCTTAAATACAGTGCTAGCTTGCTTATCTTCATTGTGTTCATTCAAGTGCAAGACCGGATATTGTAAAGGTAGGTATTATTGTAGCTCTGGTTAAGGGGCTTCAGTTGACAGTGAGGCATGAAAGCCTAATTTTTCAACCATTGAGTAAGGGCTTCTAAAGGTCATCAGCACTTGCCTGCCTTCAGTCCAGCTACGTTTTTTTTGTAGCTAGAAGGCAACTGTGGCTGTGTGAGTGTGTGTTTTTTTTTTCTTTGATGGAAGTATCAGCTGTTCTTATCATAAAGAATTTCTCTACCTTCCTTATATACACTCTACTTAAAGCAGCACTTAAAAGACAAAAATGTAACCAAGTAAGCCAAGTTCAGAGCATTTTCTCCTAAAATTTCACCACCTAGCTCACTGGTTATCAAACAAAACTAACACTGCAAACAAATTCTTTTACTTTATTGGCTTGATCATATCAACTACTTGATGGCAAATTCTTAAATAATACTTTTTGCTGATTGTTAGTAATCTGAGTAAATGACCATCAAAACTTTTTAATCATTTACTGAGCTTAGTCTGGCACAAGATCACAAGAATAGAGCACTAAGAACCAATCTTATCAGCAGTTTACTGTAAGACTAACCTGTTAACCATCTTTCGGCAGAATGCCTCAATCTCCTTATCTATTCAACAATCAAAGTTAAAAGTTGACTCACTTCACTTTATGCTAATTTTAAAGAAAGAAATTATATAATAAATTATAAACTCTATTATGATTGTATTTGATTGGTTCAGAATTATAATTGTATTTGATTGGTTCAGATGCATTTCTTCGTCGCTATTGTTTTTCTTTTTTTTTTTTTTTTTGCACCCTCATGACAATGTTTTGACTGCGTATCTTCTGGTTTTCCTCAAAAGTTGGTTGTGGGTTGATATATTATTAAATTGTGCTAACATCTGGAGAAGGCCAAAATCTTGTGTGTGGGAATGAGGGGATTTTATCTGGACCAGCTGCATACAATGATTAAAATACTTATCTAAGAAGATCAGACAAGGTTGATCATTTATCTTGTAAGGAACCCAGTGTTTCTTCTCCCTTAGAGATGAGTAATTTATATAGAATTTATCATGTGTATAGTAATTTTGGAGCAAAACACAAACATTATCTGCAAGATTCTTTGTTTGCTTGGCTGAAGATTTGTCACATGAACTGCATTCTAGGGATCAAACTAAAAAGGAATGGAAGAATTTTATGTAAAGCAGGTGTATGCATATTTTAATTATGGTCAGCATGAAATCAAATGTAGATAGGTTTCATTAAAGCAAAAGTCTATAAATTTTCTGTTCATCAGAAGATAAAACCTTTCTAATTAGTTAATCCTTATGCTATATTTTGCATTTATCTTTTAGTCATTACCTCTCTTTCATCTATTACTTCAATACATCCTTTGTTGAATATAATCATACCCCCACATGGGACTGTGATCCCCCCCCTCCTTTTCTGCTGTCTTTTTTGCCTTGTTACTTAGATTCTATAACATTCTCTTGTTTCCGTGTTAACATGTTTACTTAATTGTTCTTTAGGGTCAGAGGCTGTAATTGATAGCTGCTTTTTAGAAAGCAGGGGAGTATTACCATTGATTATTATTAATTTTAGTATCCATTATTAATATTTATTTTTTGTTGTTTATTTTTTTAATACAACTTAAGTTGCAATCTGTTAGGGAGCAGACAACAGATGGGAAATAAAAGATAAGCATCTGTCTGAATTTCTGGGATGAGGAGTTAGCATTATTTATACTATTTATATTTGGACTATTCTGTGTTCTTTGTCCTCATCTTTGTTGTTGTTATCAAAACGTTTAGGCCACTGTGTCCTCTGGACTTTCTCAAGTGTATATTGACCTGGATAACCTACAGGAAATTCTGAACTGAACACTTTATTTAATCTACAGAGGTGAACTGTTCTTGTCCAACTGCTCATGTCTAGGGATATTGCCTAGTTCTTTATTTTGTATTGTTCAGTTATTGCTCGCCTGTTTCCACTGAGTGCAAGTACACAACCACTATGTTGCCAAATTCACAAACCAATGCTTCTATTTGCTAGGCCATTGTTCTGTAGGACAATGGACTAGTAGAAACAGATGAACAATAACTGAATAGTATTAAATAAAAATAAGAACTAGATGATCTCCTGAGTCATGAGCAGTGGAACAAGAACAGTCTACCAAAGGGTTCAGTTCAGAATTCCCTGTAGGTTACCTAGAACAATATACAACTGAGAAAGGCCAGAGAATGCAACAGGCGAAATGATGAGGACAATAGTTGGAATATAAATAATCTAAATAAAAAGTAAGTACTTTATGAAGCTTGCATCAGTTTTGCCTTCACACATCAGCTTTTCAAACCAACTGAGCTGAGAATCTCCCTAATGGCTCACAGAAGATCAAATCTAGCATTAAATATATTGCTTTATTCCACTGTCACTCTCAGTACCATATTTGTTTTGTAGCATAAGGAGCAGATAATTATGGATAATTCTTCATCTAATAAAAGTAAAGATACTACTACTGCTATTAATACAACAGAGAAATGGAGTTCCATAGAAGAGAAGGAGCAGACATTGGATAAATTAATTATATGAGGAGGAAACAAAAGCTTACATATGCAGATTTCTATTCTCTCTGCTTGGTGGTTGTAAATGTCACTTGTGATGCGACTAATGATCAGTACTGTCTCTATTAGATAGAAGTCTGCACAGATAGGAAGAAGACAGAAAAAAAAACACTATTCCAGTTGTTTACTCATAAATATCTTTTCTCTCTCTCTTTTTTTTTTTTTAAATTAATGTTCACCCAATACAAGGAGCCACTCAAGGTAGAAGTTTATGGAATACAGATTATGTGAGCAATAAAAGTGGTGAAGTTTATGTGGATATGTGGGAAACATAATGGTTGACCCCAGAGGTTAAGATTGTTTGTGTTAAATTAAGTTTTGTCAAATTCATCCAACAAGGTTTGTCTGTTTCATTTTTTTTATTGTATTTTTTCCAATTTTCAAATTAGAGGTTGTATGTTGGGATCGAAATTGTGGTTAAACTGTGCAAACATTATTTGATTCTGTTTTGGTTCCACTACTTTCAACCATTTTAGTCATTATCAAGAACTGGGTAAACAAGATTTAGTTGGCTATATCCTGGTATTTTTTTGAATGCTGTAATTTGAATTAGTTCAAAGTAACATGTTTAAATGGAGTTAGATCAAACTATAAAAACATGTATCAAATATTAAGTATTTTGTACATACTTCAAGATGTTATCTTCTTTGGTGAAAGGTATTTTATTTAATGAGGATTGTTTCTTTTATATAATACTGGCTTCTAGAATTTTGAGTCTTTACTTACAAGGATTGGAATATAATATTTGTTTTATATTCACAGTTGTATTTTTGTTGTTTGTGATATGATTGATATGTGAACAAATTGCACTAATTAAACATTGTTGGTTTTAACAAAACCAGTTTGTGTGTAATAAATATATATACTAAAATATTTAACAATGTTGGTGGGACCACAGACAATGAGATCTACCAATACGCGAGACAAGAAAAAAAAATTCCTGAAAATGACAAATGACTACTTACAAAGTAAAGTGCTCAGTGCCTAGACACACACACACACACACACATACATATATATATATATATATATATATATATATATATATATATAGTTGCTGCTGAGCAGTTACATCTGTTCCCATCTATATCTTCCCACTCTCCATTATTTCCTGTTGACATTGTTTGCAACTCAGATTCTTTCATCCAAACTACATTTGTCCATGTTGGGAATTAAAAATATTAATGAAACACTCTGAAGAAATGTAGAATTTTGATTATATTTTTCTGCTGTGCATTTTAATAAAATTAACAAATCATTGCTTTTAATAATAGATTTTGTAGAGTTGATTATTAACTTTTGTTTTTTGTGTAAAAGTCTATGACTGAAACAGTCTCTATAGATTTAAAAATTTGTTAATTGTACCCAATTTTTATCTTGAAATTTGGATTTTTATGATGAGGAAAAATATCAAATTGGTTGGATCCAGTCATCCTTCCCTTCCATCATTCTCAATTTTTGCTGCTTTGAAAATATTCTTCTCTTCAAAGTATCATTTACAAGTGCAAAAAACAAACAATGTAGTATTTCACTCAGTTTGAAGCTATTGTCCATTGTTGAGCAAATATTATACATTATATGTTAGATTAATTTTCTCTGAAGTCAGGTAATCTAACAAAATATTTTCAACCAATATTTTATAGGATGGTGCAAAAAGATTTTTCTGTTGGGACAAGTATCAATTAAAAAAGTTTTGTTTTGGTCAGATTTTGGTAAATGGATTGAGCTGATAACTTTTTAGTACAACTTTATATAATATAAAAGATTGAAAAGGAAAAATTGGACAATTGATTTGTAAATATATAAGTAATAAATATATTGTAGAAGAAAAGGAAGCTTTTATCAGTAGGTGAGATATACTAAGTAATATTGGCAACTTTGTACTGAGTTAAAATATGCACAAAAGATCAAATCAAAAACTGATATTGACTTCAGGTAATCCATATCAGTTGTTGTTGTTTGATATTTTGTGTTTGTGTTTGTGAGATTTGAATTCAATGTTAATTTTAATTTTTACTTTGATTTTATAAATGTGTAGCTTTGTTAGTATTTCCACCATGAGACTGAGCTTCATATTTCCGCATGGTCAATAGAGGTACCATCTTGATAATATTGGCCTGGGATATGCTCCCAGCATCCAGGACCATTGGGAAGTGTCTGATAGAAATATGACAGGTTGACTCATGTGTGAAATGTAAATGAAACTGTCTGGAAGCCATCAATGGTTATGCTAGCTCAAAGTTGTCACCTAATGGACATAGGTTGCTAAACAAGACTAAAGAGCTTCTATCTATAGATGTTGTCTGTGTGGAGAGAATAAATAAAGAGGAGAAGCAGCAAAGTTAGCACTAGCGGTACAATCCTGCATACAGTTTGTTTTAGGACAAATCTTTGTGCAACTTTGCATTCACCCTCTTTCAAAGTGAATCTGTGTAATCTTGTTTGAGTTGACTTAGTGCAATCCTACAGTGTCTCAATAATACCCCCCCCCCAATCCATGTCAACTTAAAAAAAAAAAAACTCTATGACTTAAATTTTTAAAAAGAAACAAGTCTTGTGAGTTCACAATCTGTTGCAGGTAGAAAAAAAAAAAAACAGAATATGTGAACTAAATTTCTATCCCAGTTAGTACTGGGTATGGAAGTAAACTACATCTGGTACTAAGGGCTGGCTGTGAATGAAGGTTTTTGAATCATGTGGAACCACTTCTTAATTACTGTTGTTTCCAGGTCCACTCTGACTCAGGTTGGCAGCATTTGTTAGGGTCCCAGCTATGGAGAAATAGTGAACACCCTAAACATTATGAAAGTATAAAAATACATTTTTATAGTAAAATTACCAACAATACATTTTTATATAAAAAAAAAAAAAAGACCAACAATACATTTGATCTGTAATTGAAGGCATACAAAAGAATGTAATACCTTAATTCAGTCTCCAAACAATATGATTTGGAATAAACAATCTTTCTCAAAAGTTCTAATAAATCTTTCTCAAAAGTTCTAGTAAAATAGGAGTAAATAAATTTTCTAAAGGTTCTTTGTTTCATGTTAGATTTTTAGAAGAAATTATTTCACCCCAAGATCGGTGACAAAATGCTACTATGATCAGGGGGTTACTGAGAGTGAAAGACAAAGACAAGATATTAATAAGGAGAAAGGACAATAAAAGAACATAATTCAAGAAGACAGATGATGGTGACTGATGATGCATTTAAATTTTTGAAGAACACAAGAAACCAAAAGAATTCCACAGGTGAGAAGTACAAGGGAAGAAACTATTAAAATACAACATACATTTGCAGATAGCTAATCTAACAATAAAATGATGGGACATAGTTGCTAATCTGGCAGGTACCCAGTGGGAGAGTGACTGAAGTCAACATGCCAGGTCAGGGCTTATAACATTACAGATTCTTTTTTTTTTTTTTTTTTCTTTTTTTTTTTTTTCTTTCTTCTGCTTGGGTGAGGAGAAATAGATTCCTTCCTTTCCTAAGGCCATTGGCTTCATCTTTTTCTATGTGCTTTGTCCTTTCAGGATGTGGGCAATCATGGCTCTCCACAATTTTCTCTCTTTTGTAGCTTTTAATAAATTTTGTCTTTTTGCTATATCTTTTAAACCCTGTTCTGCTATCCATGCTGAAGCTTTGTCCTAACTGGAGTTTGAACTCAGTTTACAGATTCCATTACTTTTGCCTGTAACTCTTAGGCCACCTGCACATCTCCTAAGAATTATTTTATTCAACTCAAAAAGATTAAAAAAAAAAAAGGTTTTGCTTGCCAAAGAACTAAAAAAAATTGTTATTCAGCAATGGAAAAGAGAAAATTAAGACTGTAAATTGTATGATTGGTTGACCCACAATGACAGGCTACATTTTGTACGTTTTACTCGCTCATCGTTAGCTACTGATTGCCTCACTCATATATTTAACTGTATATATTTAGACTGTAATTACCCCCCAATTAAATGCATTGGGCAAGGCTCAATCAAGAATTATCTATATTTGCTCAGGGACTTTTAATCCTAAAACTGAAATAAAGTTTCTGTGTGTCGAGAGAGATAAAATTAAATGTTCACTTATCTTGTCTGTACTCAGAGATTGCATCCATTCTGAAGGAGGCTTGTTTGTAAAATTGAATTTATTTTCAGAAACCATATTTTTCTTAAAATATTAATTTATAACAAACTTATTTAATTTGTTCATGAGTCCTTATGTTGTCTGACCATTTACAATGTTTAATTCTCTTGTCCATCATTGATATGTTCCTATCAGTGATTTCCAGCTTCTTCCTGAGCTTGAACACAAAGAAACTGTGTGTTCTCAAATATTTGTATGTGTCAGGTAGTATACAACATACAGGGGTAGGCTGAAAAGGAGTGATGCTGGAGCTGTGAAATCTTGCATGCATTTGTTTCAACTCTTCCTGTTCACTGCATTGTTTCTTCCCAGATAAACTGACATCTGACCATTCAAAGAAGACTTCAAAAACAACCAGTCGCAACAAAATTTGGCATTGTACTGCTATCAGGTACCTGCAGAAAAATAATTTAGCCCCCAAGGATATTGATGCTGACATAATTGTTGCATTAGGGGTTAATGCTCCAGTTTTATCAACAGTGAAAAAGTAGTCGGTTGAATTTATGAAGGGAAGATGACTCAAGGTCTAGACATCCTGCAACTTACCACCACCAAGGAAAACATTGTATTCACAACATGTTGATGGATGACCGGCAATTGACTATAAATCAAATAGCCAATGCTATTAGCATATCCTGTGAGAGAGTTGAAAATATTCTGTACAATCAACTTGGCATGATGAAGGTTTCTGCTCTGTTGGTACCATGTCTTCTGATACCTAAGCAAAAGTGTGCCAGGCTGATCACATTACAGGAAAATCTGTCATTGAGGCAGATCCAGCTGGTTACCTTGAACATTTCCTAACGCAGGAGGCATGATGGGTTTATCACTTTGAGCCAGTGTTGATGTCATATCTGTTGTTGATGTATTTTTTGAACAACAGGATGAACAGTTTTCTGAACATTTAGATGTCAGTTTACCTGGGAAGAAACAATGCTGTTATTAAGAAGAGTTGAAATGAATGCATACAAGATTTTACAGCTCTAGCATCACTCCTTTATAGTTAGTTGATGAACTTTTCAGCCCACCCTAGTAATAATTGATTTGAACTTCTTTGATGAAAGATTGACATTATTATTATTATTATTATTTGTGTATGTTGTTTCCTGCTTTGTATCCTGTAGCAACTTGTATGTTGATGTTACCTGTGACACTGTTAGTAAAATTGTCCATTTCCTTTTCTCAAAAGGCCCAGAGCTCTGATTACTATTGGTACAATCTCATTCCCCAGATCCTGTTAATCTTGACCTCCAGCTTTTTGTATTTGGACAATTTCTCGATAATTTTTATGGAAGTGTTTCTTTCAGATGGTGCTGCTATGTCAATAAGTATATCAGGTCTATTGGCTTTTATTTCCCTGTCAGTTTGAATTGCCATATCCCAGAGGATAGTTACATCATGTTACCCAAAATAATGATCTTTTTCTTCATAATTAGATGTTGTATTCCATCTCCTTCATTAATTTCTAAATATTTGTATGTAGCATTTTTGTCTAGTTCCTTAATCTTGTTACTGATATCAAGGGGGGTGGGTGTAAAAATGTAGTTTTTGTTAGTTTACCACCTTTGAAGGTGGCTTTGGCACAATTGTTGATTCTGAACTCAGTCCTAATTTCTTTGCTGAAGTTTATGACAATGATGAGTAGATTTTTCTGCTGGTTGTCATCCTTTGCAAACGTTTTAAGATTATCAGTATAGAATAGGTGATTCAATTTCTCATTCTGTGACTTCTATCTGTAGCTACTGTTGTTCAGTAGGCAGCTGAGTGACGTTAATGCAAGACAGAATAGTGGTAATAATGAATCTCCTTGAAAGATCCCACTTTTGATGTTGATTGGTCTCGATGTTAATGATCCATTTGTATGGTTTAGGTTTAGTGTAGTCTTCCAGTTTTACATGCTCCCCATTATGAATTTGACCATTGTGGGGTATACTCTGTATATTTATCCATGAGTGTGGAACACTGTCAAACACCTTTCTGTAGTCAATTCATGCTGTTAAGTTTGTTTTCACTTCTTCCAATATTGTTTTATTGATAATTAGTTGGTTTTTGCACCCTTTACTTCTTCTTTTATATCCCTTCTGTTCTGTTGGTAAGTTATGTCTTCTCAGTTATGATAGAAGTGAGGATCTTGTACATGGTTGGTGATGGGCCTATAGTTCTTTGGGTTCTGCATCTCTTCTGTTTTGGGTAGTAGGTATGTTACTCCCTACATGAGCCATTTGGGGCATTTTGGGGGTTTATGATTATATCATTGTATGCCTGTGCAAGGTCTTGGTGGGTGCTAGATTTTTTTTTTTTTTTTTTTTTGTTTTGTTTTTTTTATCCAAAAATTGGCTATTCAGTCTATTCTTAGTGCTTTCCAGTTTTTGGTTTTGCAGATGACAGTTGTTTCAGTAATATCGATATCTGTCCATTTTTGACACTGTGTTGTTTCTGTTGTTGCTTGATCCATGTAGCTCTTTCATTGTGCATTTTGCAGTTTTCCCACATCTTAGACCAGAACTCCTCGATTTCCTGTAGGTGGGTCATTTATCTCTATTTTATTTTTACCAAGTTCTTGATATAGTTTCTTGGCATCTTCTTTGAAGATCTTGTTTTGCCAGAAGAATCTGTTTCTTTTTTTCATAATACCTGTTTCTCTGTGCCTTTGCTTGAATTTGCTGTTTCAGCATTTCTTTAACTTTTGGTAAGTCAGTCTTAGTCTTTGTGTCAAGGCTTTGTTTCCGTTGTCTCCTTTTCCTTTTTCATTTTGGAGCCCTTCACTTAGAAGTCACAATTGTCCTCGTTAATTTATTTTAGTTTCTATTATTTCTTTCCAGACTAGCATTTTCTTTTACATTTACATTGTGTTTTTACATTTTCACCTATTGTTTCTGCAATCATTGCTGAGGCTGCGTATATAAGATGATTAATTTCTGTCAGGTTCATTGGCCTTTCCATTTCGTCCCTTATTTTTCTAATTGCTTAGTTAGTAAGGTTTATGGTTTCCTGCACTTGACAGTTCTTTCTTACTTTTGGAATTGTCAGCCTTTCCTCAACAGATATTTCCTTTACATTCTCTCATTTTTATTGGATGTTTTTGTCATCTCTGTTTCTCATGTTCATCATTATCTTCCTCTATTAACAGAGGTATTATTACAACTGGTTTCTATTTGTTTCTCTGCATGTGTCTCCTCTGGGATGTTGGCATTTAACCCCTTGATGTTAATGTTTAATCTATTTTTGATGTTTTTTTATTATAAATAATTAATAAAAAAAAACACAAAAATATAATTCAAAATTTAATAAGAATGTATTTCTATTTCTTTGTTTTACAATAAAATTATTTTCTATGTTTGTATTTCTTATGCAAATATTAAAATGTTAATTTTTATTCAAAACATTGTTTTGATCCAAAATAACACTATTTCCAATCTCTATTATCTTTTTTATTTTCACTTTATTTAATCTTTTCAATATCATAATGGTAGAATAAAACTTTCATGAAATTTTAAAGTTTAATATCATTAAATATAAATGTGAAAATTAGGATGTTTTCTTAAAGTTTTCCCAAGTATGCAGACTGCTAGACAAAATAAATATTGTTTAAAATAAGCAGTATATCTACTCAAACATGGCTATCCACTGAAAGTAACATTTGAAGTAATAAAAATATGTTAGATTGAAAAAAAAAATCCATTAATTTTTTAGAAATTGCTTTATTTACATTTTAGATATGGATGCAATTCAGTTAAAAATCTGAATCAGTAAATGTGGTTTAAAGGCAAAATAGAACCTTGATTTATTGTGATGTTCTTTGTAACTGAGTGGTAAAAACACACCAAATCAAACAGTATTTCCTCCTGCAAATTTATTAAATTTTCTTGAGTAGACCAATAGCCAAATACTGTTTGAGATAAACAGAGCACCTACTCAAATATAGATTTCCGTGAACAAATAATGTTTACTATATATATATATATATATATATATATATATATATATATATATATATATATATATATATATATAATGTGAATGTCACCGTGTCACACTTTTTTCAATTAAAGGGACACAACACTCTAGCATTCAGTAGCTCATCTTCAATATAATAAATGCGAACCTCACTCTTTTTTGGCTTTACTCCTAGAGGATGTAGCCCAAAATATACTGTTTTTGAATCAGGCTGATTCCATGAGCAAATTGAAAACATTCTGGTCTGGATCCAGACCCACAATCCTGAAATTTTGGATTCCCAAGTTTTCATTACTGTGACCTGAACCAACCCACCCCCGGACATACTTTTTTGTATGATAACAATTTTCATAACTTGGAAATAAATTTGGGAATAATTGAAATTAATTGCAAAATACAGGGAAAGTCACCCCTGAGATAAAAATAATTCTTTGTATGGAAAGTAAGGACCTATGCAGATCAAATTGTCTTTAAATTAAGTGGCAGAAGAGGAATCATCGTTGAACTTTTAAATGGTAAACTTGAATATTAATGCAATATTTAAAAGCAGCGATCAATTTTGAGTTCTTCTGCAGTGTATTGTTGACTATCGCATCTACTCCTCACTACCTATTGTGATGAAGGCTCAATCAACAGCTCTCCACAGGAGCTAGCTTAAATGCTGTCCCATAGGTCAGATTTTAAGGCTATATATATATATATATATATATATATATATATACACACACACACACACACTTTATTTATCAAGATAATTGACAAAATGGAAAAAAAACTATATAACATGTTTTGTCATTTGAAAAGGCTTCAGTAGATTAAAATAATGTTCTCATTGATGGAATTATATGTGAGGGAAGGGTGTGAAAATATAAACAAAAATGTTGCTTCTAGTTATACATCAAAAGAAAACACCAAATGTGTCAGGATGCTAAACTTTAAATTTTTAAATTACTGATTTCTGATGTATCTAGACATACAGCTTAACTGATTTCATTTAGTTTTCCAACATTTTTGTTTTTATCACTGTTGTTTTTAGATATCTCACATTGTGACAACAGAAAATTTAATATAGATGAAATATGTTATGAACCTGGACACAAATTTACTGGGGAAGACTAAGAAATTAGGGCACTTTCTACATACATTTTTGTCTTCATAAATTAATTTCCCTTTTAAATAAAACTGCATTCTTTAAGTTGAAATTCTGGTCAGATTCATTATAATGAACGGCATTGAGTTTATTGTTAAACATGTCTACATTCAGCATTTGTTGAGTTTGTCCTTCCTAAATAGTTTTTGCAAAATCATGTGTGTTGTTTTTTTTTGTTTGTTTTTTTGTTTTTTTTAATGATTTCACTCCAATTAAGGCAATGAATCCATTAGGACGCAAGGGATTATTGGGTATGAAAGAGAGAAGAGGCCAAACATGAAACTTCATAACTGTAAAATAAGATGGAATGTCTCAAGGACAATTTTTCTACATTTTTATTTATTTATATATATTATTAATTGGAATTGTTGACAAAGTTAGCAATTGGTTTGAACTTTATAAAATAGTAAATAAGGATTTTCTTATAGTTGGTTCACATATTTTAATAATTTAGTAAATGTTTATAAATTTATGAATAAAAAATTATTTTTATATTTCTTTATAAATTAGTAAATGATAAATATTACATTGCATTAGTTCTAATTGTATCAATTTTTAGAATGTTGTAGATATATAAATTATTCTTGTAAATAAACAATACAGTAAATATTGTTGAATATTTTTGTTGTAAATGTTCATTTTCATCATATGTTTAGGTTTTATTTTAATTCTAATCATTGTTTCTTAAAACTGATTTTTTAAGACATTGCTGAAAAATGAAGGTAGTTAAAAAATCGGTGTCATGGGTGAAAAAAAACTGTTCTTTTGACATGGCACCCTATTGCAGGCATGAAGATCCATGTTTGCCAAGAAGAAAATGAAAAGACCAGAAATCACCAGAAATGGTATCCTAAATAGTAAACAATGGATAAACCTCTACTCCTGAAGAAGGTGTGTGAATCAGTCAATTGGCAAACCTATCTACACTTTGATATAAAGTATTAAATTTTCTGCAATTACAATATTAATCTTTGATAATGAAAACCACTTCATATTAAGGTTCCTGTTAAAGAAAATGTTTGTGTTTATCACTAAAGACATTTGAAGAATAATGGCTTCATTTCAGGTCTCAAGTGAAGAGACCATTTCTGTTGATGTGGGTGGAGAAGACAAGTTAAAGTAACATTGATTAGAATGGGCATTTAATGGTGGCAGTGGTTACCATGGTGATGGCATTATTAAAACAAGAAACAGTGTATTTTAAAGGGACATCTACCAAGCTTGACTAGATTGACTTAAGCAGGGGATAAAAGTAAAGGATGAAGAGTGGGTGGCGAGAAACAAATTGGGCTATTTGATGTTGGTGTGATCTGAATTTCAGGTTAGAATCTCATACTTACTGGCAGCCTTCCCTAATGGTCAGGCTGATGATACTAAAGTTGATGAGAAAATAATAGCTGCAGCATCACCACCACCACCACCACTGCTGCCAGAAGTTGTAAGGCTGAAGCAGCAGCAGCAGCAAAGTCAAAGAAATAGTGATGTGTCAGAACTTTCATTCATACTACTTATTCAATGTGGATGACACTTGTTGTCTACTTCCCCTGCTTTGATACCACTAGTGGGTTTCCTTTATAGGGATTATATATATATATATATATATATATATATATATATATATATATATATATGTGTGTGTGTAAGTCTGTAGGTGTTTTGTGAGAGAGAAATAAAAATGGTTTGGCATCAATCAGTTGTATGAATAGAGGGCTAAACCTCCTCTTCTTGTAGTGTTGGTAAGGAGCGGGGGAGGGGCAAAATGATCAGAATGACAAGATAGTAGAAGCTAGTGCTGTCATGATCAACCCTCGCCCCAGTATAATGGATTGAAGGCACCGGAAATCCACAGTTAGTAGCAAATGTAATCTTCATTCTTTTTTTTTTTTTTTTGTTTTGTTTTCATGACTTTCTCTCCCTCCTGACACAGACCTTTAGCTTATCTCTGTCCATCTCCCCCACTTCCACTTTTCCATGGTCACTGGTGACAGTTGTTGAAGCAAATACAGATAGTCAAAGAGAAGTGAACTAGGAGACGCCCAGTTGGATTTGGGATGACATGTTGCTCCACTGTCACCCTGGTGGTGGTGGTGGGTGTGGGATGTGTGTTGTTTTGCATGATTTGAGCTTTTTTTGCTTCTCACGTTATTAAGAGATAAAATTGTTCCTCACAGCCACCCTGGATTGCAACCTTCCCTCCTACTCCATCCCCTTCCAACTTTCCACCCAGGGGCAAAAAGAAGAATCACCAAAATCTGGCCTAGTTCTCAGAGTTGTCAATTGCCTTCATTGAAATGATGAATAACTACCAAAAACAGAAAAAGAAAATAAAAAAAATCAAACAATCAGACTACATAAGACTGGATCAGACGTTCCATTCTTTTAAAATATGAGACTGGATAAATAAGTCTGATGCCCATATTAATTAAATTTTGATATGAAATTTTCACTGTATAATGTTCTGTGTGATTCATAAACAACTCTGTCTATATTTCTGAGATGAGATATTGTAATTATTTACACTATTTACATTGTTATGATCTTTGACATATTCACAATGTTTCGGCCATTATACACTCTGGATTTCTTCAGGTGATATACGTTGGAATTTCAAAACCCTTTTAGTCCATTGTTCTTGTTCCACATGTCATGCCTTTTAATAAAGAAATGTTGTACATTGACAAGGAAGGAGATTATGTTGAAAAATATTTGTAGTGTAAAATTATTTTTCTATCTATGAATTTATTGTTTTACCTACATAGGCTTAATTTATTTTTATAAATAAAACTGGATTCATTTTAACATGATTTGATAGCTTTTTCTAAATAAATGTATTTTTAACAGGGTTTATTCACAATTATTCTTAAAATTATTTTGAATTTTCATACCCAAGTTGTTTTATATTCCAATTATACAATTATCTTTTGATACATGACTGACGAGGCAGATTTTTCTTTCCCACAGTAGGTTGCCATTTCATTCTGCGGTAAACCAGTTGCCATCCAAGGCTCTAGAACCAGGTCTGTCCTGCTATTTACCCATAGTGGGGGGGTGAGTAGAAGAAAAGGATTCATAACTTTCCCAAGGGTATTAGCACGTAAGCGAATGTAATGGATTTGACTCGAATTTGAACTTGACTCTCCGATTCCTCAATCCATATCGCTATCCATTATTTTACTGTGCCTCCTTCTGTACACTACAAAAACAAAATATGGGAAAATAAATGGAGGAACATTTTGCTACCCCTCCAATCCTTGAAGTAGGGAGCAGAAATAGTTTGTAATACTAGCTTGCTAACCTTTGCTCCATGGCAATTCACCACACAATATTTACTAAACTTATGATACAAGGCCACAAATATAGAGTACTAGGTAAAGATCAAACTCTCTTACAGTAGTAATGTTCTTCCTGATTAGCTTAATGACTATTACTCCATGCTGAGACACCATTGTCACTTATTACCAACTGTTAAATAAAAATAAATGTCCTTAAAACATGTTCAGTATTTTCAAACTAAACACCATCAAAATTGATGCCTATCAGTTATCTTGAGCTTTCGTGTTATTTTCTTTCTCCCCAGATCATTGGGAGTCTCACTTGGTGATGGTCAGACCTGGGGATCAAACTTGAAATCTACAAATCTCTCTCCAGGAAAATGTTATTTTTCCAACATATTTCATGCTAATTTAGAGTATGTTTTATATGTTGCAAAAATAGTCTCTTGTATTGAGATTTTCTTAGAAATCATATTCATTGTAGCTAATAACATTGTAGTTAGGAAAAGTTTATATTTTAGAATGGATTTTTAATGGGCATATGTGTTTTGAGTGGCTATCTCCGCTTTTATATTTTCTTAAACAGATTAATAACAGTCAGCCTTGATTGAGAAGTCTCCTCAAGAATTCCTGTCATGAAGTTCAATTCTTTTTTAGTAAGAATTCTTGATCTAGGCTGCTTGTTATTAATTACATTGTTTAAGAAAAAAAAAACAAAAAAACCCAAAACAGGAATAGCAACTCAAATCTGGGTACCTACCAAAAATAACATTGATAGCAATAAGAAATGGATACATTGAATATATAGAATTGAGTTTCTAAGGTATTAATGAATGTTTGTTTGTTTTTGTTTTTAATTTAGCATTATTTCTTATTTAAACTGAGTAGATGCTTTTTTTTAGTGTGAATTATATCTACCAGCCTCAACATTTGAGAATCTTAATACAGAAAATATGTCCTCAGGCAGGATTCAATCCTGCATTCCATTTGTGGTAGGTTCCTGCTGGAGGGCACATTTTCTTTATTAGGATACATAAATGCACAAACTGTTAGATGTATTAGGTTGGTGCAAAAATAATGACGTAATAATGTTGTTTTTTTGACGTTAAAAAATACGTCAAAAAACGACATTATTACGTCATTATTTTTGCACCAACCTAATAATTCACTTTTTTTTTTTTTTTTTTAAGGGCACCTACTCAAACACATGTATTTACTAAAGTACAACCTTGCAATATATATATATATATATCTTGTTTTTCAACACCATCAGTTTTTTCTATTTCAGATTTAATATAGTTGTTGCAAAGTGAAAAGAAATAATTATAAAATGTAAATAAATTACTTCTAAGAATGCTATTCTTTTTAATTCTTCTTTTTATTCCCAACACTTTTTCATTCATTGCTCATTTCATTCATTTTCATTCTTTTGATCAGCTGAACATTAGTGTCACTCTCTAGAATTTCTCTTTCATTGTCCCATTAAATCACTATATAAAAGTGTCCGAAAAGTCCCATTTGTTTCTAGGCTTTTAGTACTCCAAATATTAAGAGAAGCAGTATATTTTTTTTAAACTATTTACACCTAAATTACTTTTTATATACTACATTACCCCTTATTCTTAGGATGAAACCATGGATAATACCAAACATATATATACACACACACATACACACTACACACAGCATGTTATTAGAATGATTGCTGTTCTGACCATAAGACTAGGTTTGAATCTCACTATATTCAATTTGTCGGGAAGGTGACATACATAGTGATGTTTGGGGAAGGCGATCCCAGTGTGTGACACCTTTGGAAAGTACCTGAAAACTATACCATGGATTGACTCAAGCCTTGTGTGTGAAATTGGGTAGACAAAACTATTCGTCGATGACTTGTACCAGTATGAAGTCACAAATCATGATGGCTGAGGACCTGAGTGCACTGGTGTTATTTAAATTGCAGATCATATCAGATTTCTCAGTAACTGTAACTAAGCTTTAGTCAGCATAGTTGCAATATAAACCACAAGTGGGCTCCATGGGTGTTGAACAAATGTGAATATGCCTGAGCAGGCGTCTGCAACAGGGATTAGCTAACTACCCTAACACAAGGGTGTGATCAGAAAACAAGAGTAACTGGCTATTTTTTATATATATATATATATATATATATATATATATATATATGACTTGATGCTACTAAATTTAATTATCACCTAGACCTGATATAAATATATTAATACTAAAAAAAAGTGGGGAAAAATACCTTGGGAAGCTTTCTAATAATCCATCCTCAGATAAAAAAATCATTGGCAAAACAATTTTGTTTTTTTTTGTTTTGTTTTTTTTATAACTGGAACAGCAAAATACACTTTACAAATTGAATTTGATTAAGACAATTTTATATTTTAATCATGATTTGTTATGTTTGATAAATAATAGTTTTATTTAATAAATCAAATATTCAGTATGAACAGTTGAGAAAATTGCATGGGCAAGTTCTATATAAAATTGTTACTTTCAAGTTTTACATAAATCAGTTCTGATGTCTTATTCAAATTTTTCCCAATATTTTGAAAAATATTTGAAGGAGAAAATAAATTAAAGCAAATTCTTCTTTTTGAACTATCCACATTTTACGTAACCCATATCAGCAATTGTATTTTACATGTAAATCTTCAACTGCACCAAAAAGAAAAAAAAAAGTTATTCATTTGTTACTGTTTTTTTGTTCTTTTCATTACTTAAGAATTTTAAACTCGGTTAACTTTAAAGAACAAATTTTCCTATGTACTTTTGGCAATAATACAATTGCAAGTTCTTACTCTTTGTCAAAGTGAGCACTAAAGTATGATTCACTTAGAGAAAATTAGAAGTTAGTCAACAAGATATTAATCAAATTATAGAAATTACATTAGATGGAAATATTGAATTTTAAGTGTTAATGTTTTGTTATCATAAGATTTCTTAACTTAATTTCTTATGATGATTACAAATTAGGTTTGTACAGAAACATAGACACTGTTTCATGGGGAATGCTTAAAGTTGCTATTGATATAAACTTAAATAGGAGAAAAGCAAATAGTAAAATCTTATATCAATTTATACTTCTGCAAATATTCAAAGATGAAACATTGTTACAAAATATAATTACGTTAATTTCTACAAAAATGTTTTGAAATGTTAATTAATGAATAAATTAACATTAAAGCATAAATATGTTGTCCAAATAAAAACAACAAATTAACAGAAATTAAATTTAAATATTTTAATAAGTATACCATTTGTGTATGCATTGAATATCTGGTCTTGGTGCTTCTGCTATGTATTTAAAGATTCTTGGTATTCAAGGGAATTTATTTTTTACCTTTCATTTGTATTCATGAGGAATTTCTAAATGTTTTACTTTTAGCCAAAGTTAACTTTTCATTTTGGTTGTTTAAAAAGGTTAATATGAATTCTTGTTACAGCAAAACCTTTACTTCAACATTACTAATTAGTAAAAAAAGATTAAAATCTCATCCTTGAAGATCTCACTTTAATTGTTGTTAATGTTATATACGTTTTGAGTAATTTAAAAAGATTTGTTTGGTTTATTAAGCAAAATTTTTTTTTTTTTTACTTAATTGACCAGAAAATTCACCAACCATCTTTAGGCTATTTATAATTCTATTTTCCCAGATTTATTTTTTTCAATAAATAATTTATCTTAGAGCCTTTTTCAATCTTCTAATAATTTTGGATGTTTTTTCCTTAAAAGAATTCTGTAAAGGCCAGAATAAATGGTAACACAAAGGTGTAATATATGTTGAATACAGCAGATGAATAAAGATTTTCTAGGCACAAGTGGCAAGCTGTAACAGTTTTTACATGATCACCCACTGAAACCTATCATTTAGCATTATCCTGATGGAATTTTATAATTTTTATATTGACTAATTCAGCACTTTTATTATTAATGCAATTACTTTGTCTAATTAGAAGCTGTAGTGTTTGAAAATTTGTCATTTACTTTTTTGATGAGATGACAGCACAATAAAATACGAATCAAAACTGATCCCTGCATGATAAAATACAAATCAAAATTTATCTTCTTTTATTTATTTATTTTTTTTTTTAATAAATCTATTTAAAACTAAATGATTCTAATGCCATCTACCATCAAAACCTGAATTAACTTTTTGGTCCTCCCTTTAAATGGCTAAAAGATATTTAATATGATTAAGTACATTTATTGAGTGGACAGAATAAACATTTTTTTAAAACATACAATTAAAATCTGTATTTAGTCTCTTAAATCAGTGTGACATTTCTAAAATGCTATGATTAGATTTAATTTTAGTTTCATAAAACATTTTTAGATTAATTTGATGAAACTTTTTGTAACTGCAAATTATAGTTTCATGCATTTAGATTTCCTTTCAACTCACACATTGTTGCTATTAAAGTTTGCCATTTGTATGATTTACTTTCTATCTCACATTGTGTATTGAAAGCATTTGTGTCAGCACCCCATCAAATATTGATAGTTTATAATAACATTAGACCCTAAATCTTATCAACTATTAATATCTAATTGGATGGAAAATGACAGACACAATTTGACAAATAAATGACTATTTGTTTTTGGGTGTCTTTGTCAAGGAGATATGAAAATGTTATTACAAGAGTAGATTGGCTGAAATCTCAAGGGAGTACCAAAAAAGAAAAAAATTAAAAGAAATTCACTTATGTTTTTGAGGATGTGATAGAGATTAGTTTCCTGATTAGCATATCAAGTTGAAAGAGAAGCTCAACACAAGGTTTAATAATATCATTAGCCATTCATTAGCATCTCCAGTTTTTTCCTTATATCTTTTTTTTTTTTTGTGTGTTTGGGGGTTCTCTTTGATAGTTTATTTGCAGACATGGAGTTGAGAAGGGTATTATATTTGTTCATTGATTTTTCTTCCTGCTTCCCCCCCCCTGTGAATAGAAACCTCCAATCCATGCTCATCTGTTGAAGCAAACCGCAGGACATTAGATAATAAAACTGATAAACATCGGATGATATTGATCTTTTTGTCTGTAGAGTAAAAAAATCTATGCTTAAAGGTAATAGATTTTCCTCACTATCTATTTCTCCATTTTGGGGCAATTATACAGCCAGGTGGTACCTGACTGTATAATTGCCCCAAAATGGAGAAATACAATGATCTCTTGACCCCACAAATCTGTTGCCTAAATCCAAATCACTTAGCAAAATTTGATGTCTACATTATCTCTAGTCTTACTATCACAAATCACTTAAAAGTTTGAGAATTTACTTTGTATATCACCAAAGAGATTCAAGAACTATTTCTGTGATATGTCCCTTCAAGATGTAGGTGATCAAGGCTATCTACAACTTCCAGTCTCTTGTAGCTCTGAAAAACATTTCACTCTTTACCATCCTTCTTTGTCTCTGCTCTTTCCATCTTTACACAAAAACTCATTAGTAATGTAAGTTACTTGTTTCTTGTGAGTATGAAGTTTTCCAAGCCATCCTTCCTCATAATGTATCCAAGAAATCTTATTTCTTTTTGATTTTAAGTAGGAGTATCTTTCTAGTTCCGATCTTATTTAGAGCTTCCTTATTGCTCATGTGTTCTGTCTATGGTATTCTCAGCATTCCTCTGTAGAATCATCTCTGTCTCGTCTTCATCTGTAAGGAAATTGTTCAGCACCCACTGCCATGCAAGAGTATAGATAGGACATAGCAGTTCAGCACCCTTTTCTTTGCTTCTAATGAAATATTTCTGTTTTAACAGTTTACTTAGTTTCTGGAAGGCATCTTTCATTCTTCAGATGTGCTTTCAGATCTGTCACACTTTCTGTCAGCTTATGGTCATTGAAATACTGGTTCTCTCTAGGTGGGAAGTGCAAGGAAAAAACTGTTAAAGTAGAAGTGGCATTTGCATCTAGTTAGTTCAACAGTAAAATGGTGAGACCTAGTTGGCAATCAAGTAGCACATTTAAATTCATGTTGCCTGGGCACCAGGAAAAGCACATCTGAGCAGTTGCTATGAAAATATTTGTAGAACAGACAGAGGGAAGCCATGTCACATTGATGAGAAAGTGACTAGAGATGAGATACTTGGTCAGGATCAATTGTATTGCAGACCATTCTCAGTATTTATTTCAAGAAACTTAAGAGATACGACAAGGACACCTGACCAGATATGGCAACAGTATTCAATACATAGACGAATGGTAGATTTATAAATGTGCAAGAAAAGGATTCTGATGAGAAAAAAATTTTGGCACAACAGTGGACCAAGCTTCCTCACAGCAGACATTGCAGTTGGCTTTTATATAGTCAGTTCACTACATGTCAGTGGAAACCATAAAGCCAAGAAGGTGTAGTGTTGATCTCCTGGCGTTCAGCATCAGCCATGTCTGATGGTAGGCAGAAAAAGTTCTATGTGATGATTAAATAAAAGCAGTTTTGTTTTGGAGGTGTTGAAATTGACAAGCCATTTCTTGCCCCAATTAACCACTGATGGAAGTCCTTTTCAAAAGTAGTTGTCAGGTTTACTGTTGGACTTGCTACTAAGACAGGAGTAAATGGTAGTGTCATCTGCATAAATACCTAGTTGGGAACTGATGACATCGGGGAGATCATTAATGAAGATCAGAAACAGTGTAGGTCCAAAGATAGAGCCTTAGGGGTCCTCCATGCTCGTATGAAATGTTCTGGAAGTGTCTTGTTCAATATGACCTTCATTACTTGATTGGTTAGGAATGATTGGTTTAAGCCAAATATACTTCCATGACACCGTAGCCCTTGAGCTTGCATAGAAGGCCAGCATGTCAAACCCTGTCAAATGCTTTTGAGATATCTAGAGTCACAGAGTTGGCTGTTATCCCATCAACATGTAGACCTGGCAAATTGGAAGCCATATTTTATCTGAAAGGAGGTTGTGCAAAGTAAGATGCTTAACCTGGTCGGTATTGATTAGGGCCTCGAATACTTTGTCAAAAAGAAGTAAGAGACTAATAAAGCAATAATTTTAGGGGTCAGAGGGTTCCCAGAGTTCTTAACAGGAACTACAGAGACGGACTTCCGACAAACTGGTAAGCAGGAAATAGTGAGGCTTTTTTGTAAAGTTTGTAGAGAACAGGAGCCAGCTCTGGCTAACAGCAGGGATCCTGCCATATTCGCTAGCCATATGGAAGTCTAATTTAAAAATGATGCAACAAACTAGTCATGGGGTCATGCATATGTCGCTCAGTAAGGCTGCCATTCTCAGAGAAAAATCTACCAGAGGTACTCCAGATGAGTTGATAGTAGAGTTGGAAGAGAACTTCAAGGTAAAACCCTCTGCCTTATTAAAAAAAATACTGTATATTTCTGCATATAAGGCAACCTTAAGATAAAAGAAGGTAAAAAAATATAGCAAATTTTCATGAATTTATCATATACCTGTTGTATAAGATAACTGCTTATTGATTATATAAAGATGATGTTATTGGAAATGTTTTTACTTACTGTATCCTTAGAAATTTAAAAAAAAAAAAAGAAAAGAAATAACAAAACCAATTCTATATCCTGTTTTTTCTACACTTGTCCAGTAAAAGGAAAAACCATTGTTTTGTTTCATCATATAATCTCTTGAAAATACTAATTCTTCTTTTATATCTAAACTGTTAAAAACAGCCGGGTGTACTAATGGCCATTCACTTATACTTCATTGACAGTCACAAAATACTACTAACAATAGTATGATAATAGTACATTCCATTGCTGTGAACACAATCATAACTTGATGTTTACATTTTCTCAGCTGAGCTTACATGGATACAAATTTCATTGAAATAGAATTATTCTTCAACTAGACAATTTATTATGAAGTTACGCCAGTTATACATAAAATAGAAATGGTTTCATTACTTTTATTATCAGTTTATTTGATAATGTGAATCTTTTTATGTCCGTTATTGGTTATCGCATTGAGGCCAAGGTTAGCTTCAAACATCACTTAGAATTTAAGTTTTTTTTTTTTTAAGAATTGTAGTATAAGATGACCCTTAAGTTTTAGGGGTGACTTTTTGGATTTAAAGGTTGTCTTATATGCAGAAATATAGAGTATATGAAAATAAATAAATAAATGTTTTGTCTCTTGATGAGTGGATTTCAGAATACATGAAATTCAAGTAAACAATTAATACTCTATTTCTTGGTATCAAGCAAAACAAATTGCTTAAAAATTAAAATTATCTTCCAGAAGTACCCCAGTTGATTATTTCGCAAAACATATTCTTTGTTTTATAAAACTAATAAAAATGTTCTCTTTAACTCTTTTGATATTAAGCTATGTGTTTTAGGGAATGAATTTGCAATCATGTTAGATTTTGTCACATAGATCTATGCTGATCTCAGAAAGTGGTATGTTATTTACCTATGCAAATTGAAAGTGTTCTCTTTAACTCTTTTGATATTAAGCTATGTGTTTTAGGGAATGAATTTGCAATCATGTTAGATTTTGTCACATAGATCTATGCTGATCTCAGAAAGTGGTATGTTATTTACCTATGCAAATTGAAAGTGTTCTCTTTAACTCTTTTGATATTAAGCTATGTGTTTTAGGGAATGAATTTGCAATCATGTTAGATTTTGTCACATAGATCTATGCTGATCTCAGAAAGTGGTATGTTATTTACCTATGCAGGATTGAACTCTCAGCTCCAGGGGTTGAAATGACCACTGAAAATCAAGTTTTATCCTTTAGTCTAGTGTCTTGTAGAACATGAGTTATTGAAGCCTTAAACTTTATTTTATAGTTTTTGGCCAACTTTTCTTGACAACTGTGGATGATACTAATGATACTTTGACTTTTCTTTCTTTGTACTTCATCCCATATTGTATTTATTCACATACTGTTTATTAGATCATTATATAGTGCTATGTATGCTGTCTCTTTCAATTTGTATACTTTCTAGGTACTTTTTTATATTAACTCTGTGGCAAAATGGTTAGTGAGCTTCTTTGCTAACATTGTAGCCCAATAAAAACTTGATAAATGCTTTCTTCACAGGTGCCAGTGCTACAATAATTATATCAATTCTCAGATTGAATTTTGAATTGTTTTTGCTCTTACAATCTCAAAATGAACTCAAGTATTTTTTTAAAATTCTGTATAAATGTGTTTCCTTCAATTTTTTTTTTTTTTTTTTTAACAGAGAAGAATACTGATTGATTAAATGAATTCACTTTCCTTAAGAAACGTTGACTTGTAAAACATTTGCTGCTACATAAACATATCACTTATCATCTTTATGCAGAACTTTCTCTTCTCGTTACCTCAAGCTGATAGTCAGGAATGTATACTCTTGAATAACAGTAATTCTCAAATCTATCTTTTTTTTTTTTTTTTTTTCTCTCTCTCTACATTTACTAAGCCTACTGCCAATCTGCATCTTTCATTTCTTTTTCTTCTTGACATTCTTTTGGTTTTTCTGGAACCCAGTTTTCCAATTTGCTAACAAATCTTTCTCTTTTTTTATTTTGCTTTTTTCCTCCCCTCTTCCCACACACTCTCACCTGTGCAGTTTTCTTGGTTTCATCTGCTTTTTTATCACCACCTACCTATCTACCACAGAGATGAAGATATACTCTAACCTTTGTAACACATCTCTATCACCCATTAATATTTCTTTGTTTATGTGATAGAAATGATCACATTTGACATTTGCATGCCAATATCACCTCCACCCAATTTGGTCTTACCTGTCAACCACTGTTTAATCACACCATACAGCAACTTTCGTTATCACAAGAATAAATTTCATGCTTATATATATATATATATATATATATATATATATATTTTTTTTTTTTTTTTTAAATTATAAAATTGCATTTTTATCCAATGGAACAATTACTGTTGGAACTTTTGTTAAAGTTTTAAAGTTAATGAGGTGATTATGAAACTTAGTTGCTTTTAAGGCACCTGCACACCCATTGCCAAGTGCCAGGTCACCTGCACACTCCTTCCTAGGGTGAGAGTATCTGTGCCCGCCTGTGAAAAGTTATATACTCACATACACTATAGTCATCAACTGCTTATCTGTTCATTTCTCCATGACCACAAAATTGGGGAAAGCAAGGGAGAGGAGTAGGAGGAAGGTGGGGGAATGAAGAGGTAAGAAAGAAAGCCTGAGGAAAATGAAAAGAAAACCAAATCAAAATGGAGAATGACGTACAATTTATTAATCTTTTACTATTTTGAGCTTTTAATGTGGCTTCAAGATTTTTTTTCACAAATGCACACTTTACATAAGAATGTAATTAGGTAGATATTCTGGTATTAATGTATAGATAATTTTTTTTATCATGTTGCTATTTTTACAATCTATCAAGCAGTCACATTAAAATATGTAAAAAAAAAAAAAAAAAAAAAAAGAAAAAAAAAGTTGTTTAAAATCTAGTTTGAGATTAAAGTTTATTTGAATTTAGTTTAGAACACTCATCTTCTGTGAAGCCATTCTACTCAATTTCTTTGTCATTTTTAATTAACCGTGTTAATTAGAATATAGTATATGAGTTTAAAGACTTAAGTGAAAAGCTTTTTACAAATTTACTACTAATCTCCAATCATTTACAGTTCATTTGTGTATTTGTGCAATATTGCAATCACTAGATTCTTACTTGTCTCTCTTTTAGGAAGTTTAGTGTCATTTTTGGACAACTTCATTCAGAGATGAATTCCAAGTATAAGAATATCAAAAAATAAGCTGTCAGATTTAAATTTTCTGGTGGATCATAAAATGTTTAAATTTGAACCACCTTTGATTTTTCATACACACACACACACACACACACTTATGTTGAATGGTTTTCTATTCAGCTTTACAGGCAATGAGGTAAGGATTCCTGAATAAAAATGTCTTTTTAAAGAGAATGATTTCATTTTTCTAATGTAATTACCTTTCTTTACAGGTAAGTGCCTAATATGTTCTTTTGCAAGACCAGGTAAGATAGTGTCTTCATTTTTTTTCTGTGTTAATCCCCACCACCACCACCACTTCTACACACAGTTTGGTTTTTTTTTTCACAGGTGATTTTGCTTTCCAGATTTTACAAGACTTTTGCCATAAAAAAACAAAAACCAAATTAACTATCATTAGTATCATCCATTTTTGTTCATTTTGATTTAAATGTGGTTGAATACATCAGTTTAACCCCATCTCTTCCTAGTTGTCAGTTTAAACTGATATTTTCATTTTTCCATATATTGTAACCATTTTGTGGTATTATTAACCACATTTAGTTCATTTATAAAAATTTTAATTCAAAAATCTTTTTTATTTGAGATGCAAAATTTTCTAACATATTTCAGTGAAATAGTCCCTTCCCCAAATTATAGCTTATAGCTTCTTACATGGATTGGAAAAAAGACACAGAAAAGATATAAGATAATGACTAAGTAAGTTTGCTTTACCTGTGAAGTCACTGATCATTATTACAAAAAAATTAAATCATTGCCATAAAAGTTCAAGCATGAACAGTCTAATAATGCAACCTTTTTTATTATGTAAACCATTAATTGTAAAATATCGAAGAAGGTATTTTAGAAAAATCTATGACAAAGTTAAATAGATTTCATGTGATACATTTCATTCTTTAGGACTTCATGGGACTAAAGTGTTTACATTGATGCAACTATACATGCACACAAAGGAGAAGACATGCTGAAATTGTAAATTTTTTTTTTTTTTTTTTTTAAATATTTTACTATTAAATATCAGCCTCCCCACTCCATCATGTGCATATGTAGTTGCATCAATGTAAACTTCAATTTAGTCCAATGAAGTCCAAAAGAATGAAATTCGTCACACAAAAAGGTTTTCTACATTGTCATAAATTTTCCTAAAATATATGACATGATATGATATTGACATATAAAAATTTATATATCTCGTTTTCATTGACTTTAGTTATTACTGTCAAATATAAATCTCTTGTCAATAACTTAATATGAAAAATTTACTGGAAGCAAATCATGTGGTTATTTTCTTCTATAGTCACAATAGAGTTTATATATTAGGAGAGTTAAACAGTGAGTCCTTTTATACCACTGATTTCTATGCCAGCCAACAGTGCTAAGGCTCCTGCTATTCATCTCAAGGTTCTTGACAAAATCCATAGAAGGATCTGTAACATAATCAATTCTGACTTGGCATTTTGACTTCAGTCACTTTCTCACCAACATGGTATGGCTTTTCTATAAATATTTTCATCAAAACTGCACTGACACATTCCCACCCACCCCAGTGCCTCAACTACATGAATTTAAGTGTGTTACTAGATTGGCAGTTAGGTCCCATCCGTTTACTGTTGAAATAGCTAAAAGCAACTGCCACTTCTACTCTAACAGTTTTCTTGCATTTCCCGCCAGTGGAACTCTTTCATTTACTAGCTTCCCTGATAATTACAATTTTTAAAAATTTAAATGCAATGTATTCTGTTTTCTTGAATCCTGTTCATCTTTTCTCTTTTCCTCAATCCTCCCTCTAATCTAATTTCTCTCACTTTCACTCCCTGTAACCCCCTACATACTAGGGACATTGAAAGAGGCAAGTTGGGGTAATGGATTGAGGAATCAGAGAGCCGAGTTTGAATTCCAGTCAGATCCATTACATTCACTTATGTGCTAATACCCTTGGGAAAAGTATGAATCCTCCTCTTCTACCCCCAGCTATGGGTAAATAGCAGGACAGACCTGGTTCTATAGCCTTGGATGGCAACCTACTGAAGGAAAAAAATCTGCCTTGTCATTCATGTATCGAAAGATACATGATCGCCTAAGCATGTATCACACATGGCACATAACCGACTGACTAGGAACATTTCCACCCTTGCATGGGGATGAAATGGTTAAAAAGAAAAAAGTTAGATTTTACAGACAACTGAAGACTTTAAAAATTAACTGCTTGTCAGTTCTCAAAATTTTGTTTTGATGCTTTTATTGTGTGAATTTTGAGCAGTGGCATAGCTGGGGGGGGGGGGATTGCCCCTGGTGCCAGCATAGGAGGGGTGACACAATGTCACCCCCAACAAAATTTTTCAACCAGGCTAAGGTGCCAAAAATAGTCTGAAAACGGTGGTGGAGACACAGGGTTTCGCAGATGGGCATATAACCTCCCAGAAATAATTTATTCTCTAGGTAACCGTTAAAAGAATGCAGTTGATTTACAATGTTCCAAAAAATGCTTAAAAATTAAATAGGACATTTTTGCCAAGAAAAATACTTTCAAACATCATTGATAATTAAATGGTACCCAGAAAATGATGCAATGGAAAATTGGACACCGAAAAATTAGCAACAGAAAATTACGTAATTTTGGGATTGTAGGAACATTAAGCAACTATGGAATAAATATCGATTGAAAATAGATTTTAGGATCGTTCTATACAGGGATATAATTTTAAATTGGAACTAAGCATTTCCCCCCCCCCAATAATATTTAAATGACTTTCTATTCAATAGTTTAAATACTTTCGAATTCCTTTCAAGTTTCGAACAGTCACAAAGTAATTGATTTTTTTTTTTAACTATTAACAAAATATTAAAATCACTGACATATTTACAAATAAACCAAAATGTATTATGATGGATTTAATCTGGTAATAGGATTTTAATTTACTATTTTTTTATTAATATAATAATTGTAAAAGATAATACAAGAACTGTGTTCTTAGAACGAACACTTAACTTAGAAAAATCGATTTATTTGCTTTAAAACAAGAGTAAATATTCTAAAATATGCATCTTTTGGCACTTAAATCCTATTTAAAAATATATCCCCTCTCAAGAATGGTTCTAAAATCTATCTTCAATTGACATTTATCCCATAGTTGCCTAATTTTCCTAAATTAAAAGCAAAATATAAAAGTGATTTTTAATGTTTTTGATTCATTTATTTTATGCTGTTGGGATTTTGTCTTTTTTTTTTTTTTTTTATTATATGGGAAAAAAAAAACAAACTTTTGACAACTTCAAAGTCTTGGCATCAGATGAATTGGGCATTAATAGAATTAGTGAATTCAAACTTTTCACACCTGTATGCGACAACCCAACCTGTTTTGGCTTCATTTCTTCTTTGATTTCAGTTTATGTGTCTATACCTGGTTGTAAAACAAAATTTCTGAATATATAAAAGGTGGAATTGGATCCACTGACAAGACTTATGAAATTTTGTGCCTTTCAGTCAGACCATATTATTTGTGCCAAAGACGAAGAAATACAATTGTCTGTTGCCAAGCTCACTGCTGTGTATGATGATCTGTCTGAAGAAGAACTTTGTTTAGAAATTCCACGTTTAAGGCGACACCTACAAGCAGCCGAGATAAACTTGGAGGAAGCCAAGCACGGGACTGTACTGCAGTTCCTGCAGTTTATCATCAAGTGGGACTTTGTTGAGTCATTGCCATATCTTACGCCGTCTCTAAGATTCTTTCTGACAATATGTGTTTCTGTGGCATCGTGTGAAAGAAGTTTCTCCAAAATGAAACTTATAAAAAATTACCTCAGGTCAACCATGAGCCAGTCGAGACTGTCGGATCTGGCTGTGCTGTCCATTGAAAATGAGCTTACAAGACAAACAGATTTTGACGATGTCATTGACCAGTTTGCCACAATGAAAACAAGACAACATTGATTCTAAGACCATAGAATCGAATGTCATTCTTTTGTATTTAGTTGTTCTGAAAGTGAACAGTTGCATTTTAAAAATCTTTTGATTTGAACTGATTATTTTGTGGTATTAGATTTTGTCTTGGATCATACATGTAAACAGTAATGTACCGGTCAGTAGAGTAAAGTAGAGATAGAGCATGTATGAAAATTTAGCTACAGCTAACCATTCAGCATTGGGTGAATTGGGGTCATTGGGGTGACATTTGAGCGGACTGCCCTGGGTGACGTTTACTCTAGCTACGCCACTGATTTTGAGAAGAGCATATTAAATATTTCAAATTTACCATATTAAAAAGAATGACATTTTAAATTTTTATATTTTATACCTTTTGACGTCATTAAAATTAGTATAATTACACAAATGAAAATTCTAAGTAACTTAAAAATTATCAGTCTAAATTTTTATTTTAAAATTAGATGTTTGTTTAAAAGCAAATTACCAGTTTACTTGAAGTCCCCTGTCCATATGCAGTAAAGAACTGAATATTTGGATAATGTTACTAAAATGTTAATGTTTTAATTTTTTTAAATGATAATTTGATGATAGTTTTTAATCGATCAGAATAATAAAAAATTATTTCTTATGATCAAGTCATATAAGTCATTTGCATTTTGTTTGTTGTTGTAGGCAGAATTATTTAATAAAATGTGGAATTTTGATCTTTCTGTCAATAAAAAAAGTTTTCTTTTTTTTTTTTTTTTTTTTTTTTTTTTTAAATTAAATAACACACTTCTTCACCAATTAATTAACCTATTAATATTCACCATAAAATCTGGTATTACTTATAATAGATTCAAATTTTTTTATTATAATAAAAATCTGGTATTAATTATAGGTTTAAAAAAATAAATACTGTATTATAATTTTCTACCTATAACCCATTAATGCACGTTGCCCCAAAATAGGATAATAGGCATTAATAAGTACATTGACAAAAGATGAGATTATGTTAAAAAATATTACTTGTTTAAAATTTTTTTTTTCGCTTTATCATTTCACTTTGTGCTTATTGATTTACCAACACATCTTTAGAATTAAAAACGATCCTAATCATTTTTAAGTGTTGCCAGCCACAACAGCTACAAAAGGGACCATTCTGTTGGTCACTATTTCCATATGGCATGTTATCAAATTTTACTTTAGGGATCTCCTACATTAATTGTTTGTATATTTCAAGGGACACATTAATGTTTATAAATTCTAGCTTACCTGTTAATATAACAAATTATTACTGGTTGATTTTTGTGTAATTTATGGCTGAATTCCTAGAATAAGGAGTTATCATTATTTATATTTGGACTATTGTCCTTATCATTATTTTATAACTTTTGACATCATTAAAATTAATTACACAAATTATACTTCCTTGGGTGCATATTGATCTGGGTAACCTGCAGTGAATTCTGAACTAAACCTTTTATTTAATCTCTGGGGGTAGACTGTTCTTGTCCCACTGCCCATGTCTAGGGATATTGTCTAGTTCTTATTTTATTTAGTACTGTTCTGTTATTGCTTTTCCATTTCAACTGAGTGCAAGTACACACTGCATGACCTAGTGATTGAACTCACTCTAAGGAAGGCCAGATTGTGCAACTGTCTAAATGTTGTACAATGTTGTAACAAAGATGAGTCCCAATATAAGTAGTGTAAATAATGATTTTTGCATATTTGCTATTTTATAGAATATTAATTTAGAAAATATTGGCAAAAAACATGATCCTAAATGTTTGTTTTTTTTCTTCATACAGAAAACTTTTGAAAGTTTAATAATTTTTTATGAAATAATTCACCTTTATTGGTCCTTTCAGTCTCAAAAGCAACAATTATTTGATATTTTTTCTCTTGCTTTTTCTTGGTTTGTGACTTGACATTCACTTGATACATTTTCATCACAGATTGCTTTTTCACCTTTTAAGCAATGTTTAAACTATTTCCATTAACAAATCTTTTGAATTTCAATAGTAAAATGATTTTATGCACAATAAGTAAAAATAATTTACTAAATCTACTGATAAGGCTACTTGTATGAAAATCCATAAATTTCCCTGCACACAATTGTACCTTTCCAGGCTTATCAGGAAAATGTTTCACATTTATTTTGAGAATATAAAAGAAAAAAAAAAGCTTTATTCATATTTACATAAAACAGAAACAACTTTAGTTGATTCGCCATAAACTCCATAACACTGCATTACTACAAAATTTATGGTGTCAGTCTTTATCACCCAAAAAGAAAACAAGAATACAAATGACAAAATTTTCAATGAGTCATTTTAGTAGCTACTGGTCTGCTATAAGAAAAACAAAAAGTTGTTCCTCTAATAAATGTTTCATATATTCACATATATTAATTTTCAGTATTTCATAGCGTATTTTCAAACTGAAAAAATTGACATGATTATACTTCTTTTAGAAAAAATACATTGAGGCAGTGACTTTTTGTTTTGTTTTTTCTTTGCAAAGTGGATCATTTCAGTTTTAGGTTCATAGAATTCTGGAGTTGAGTTTAAAATTCATAAAACTTTTAGCTATTTGAAATTACAACCTTAATAATGAAAAGAGACAGTAGTTTTTCACAGAAATCTATTTTTTTTTTATTCCTATTGTGCAATTTCTCATTTACTGGACACACTCACCAATCTTCTGTGAACTTTTTTAAAATTTCACAATTTTTATACAATATTTCATGATGTGCATTTGATCTATAAAGAAATGTGACTCTCTTTTTGCCTAAGAGTTTTTCTTTTCTTTTTTTTTTTTTTTTCAAGACACTCCCCACCCCTAAACATATGGGCATAAATTGAAGAATCTCATAAAGGGTAATCAATTTCTTTATCTAGCTTGGGAAATTTGTGTCAGAACTCATTGATTTTGTTGTTTTTCTTTACTTTTTGTTTTCTTTCTCTATCTTTTTTTTATTTATGTATTGTTCATTGCTATTTGTTATGATTTGCAATACAACTTATTGCAGGCAGTTGACAATTGAAATGTTTTCACGTATTTGTACAATAAAATCTCTATTTATTTACTCTTAATTAGAAAAATTATATATACAATTGTACAATAAATGAATGACACTATGGAAAAACTGTCCTTTAAAATGATCTCCTCAGACTAAAATAATTTTCTTATTGATGGAATTATATATAAGGGGGAGGGGTTTAAAATATAAACAGAAATGCCTATTTTCTAGACCCCATGCTTGATGAACTAGGAACACCATCCAGTGAAACAATAGTTGCATATCAAAAATGTAGGTACACTTATATGTACTAATTAATACATATCTTTACTCTGTATAACCCCATTAAGCACTATTACGTTTACACCTCATGCATAAATTTAATGATTATTTATTTGCTTGTCTGCGTATGCACACCAGCACACACCTGCTTATATTTGGCCATTTCATTTATCCGCACTACCACTAATATATATATATATATACATACACACACCTCTACTGATTCATTAAAAGATTAGACTACAATAAAGTAAAAATGAAAGTCTTTGTTATTATTAAGAGTGCCAAAGGATTTTTTGATTATGAAATTTTTTTTTTTTTTTTTTTTTCATTTTAGAATGTTTGAAATTTTAGTTAAAAATCTTTTTTTGCAGCAGAAGTTTTTTATGGTGAAAAAAACATTGATTTGGAAATTCTTGCAAAAATCAAATCAAATCATCAATTTTATCAATTTCAAAATGAAAACTCTTCCAGTCAATTTAAGTTAGTTTTGAAACAGAGCAAAATACTTTTGTTATTGGAAATATTAAATTTAATCTAATTAGCTTGAAATTAAAACTAAAATAAGTTTCAAGAAAGATTTTTCATTTTTAAAAATTAATTTTAAACCTTAGGCATTGTGAATCTGTAGAAGTACTTATATATATTATATATTCCCTGTACATATCTATTTACTTATGATAAAGTTTAATTTAGACACAATTAACTGTTTTTAGGATGTATCAAAAGTCTTGTTTTTTTGCAGATCTTTATTCTAAAGCTTACTTCATTGCACATCTGAAGACTATGATTTATATTTTATAACACACACACACAAATACATAGTGCGATGAACAAATTGTCACCTAAATTATGCAAAAATGAAAATAATACTGACATCTCATTTTAACAGATATATTTACAAAAGGCTTCAACCATGGCCTATAGAGGACTTTGGAATCTCTTGCAATGCTTCGGGGTGGTCTCTGCGTTTAAGCTAATAAATGTTGCCATAATCCTTGTCTTTAGTTCATCTTTGGTGTTAGGAGTTTTATTTCTCTCTTGCTCAACTGTGCCCCACAATAATGAAGGTGGTTGCAATCTGGAGAATTAGGTGACTGGATATAAGGGGTGATATGGATGCAGAAATTGTTTGACAGCCATAACTGGGTTCTCCTGCTTGTGTAGTATGGTGTGGAGTCCTTTTGCCAGACATAGGGTCTTCCAGCAGCCACCCTCTTGACCCAGGACAGCACTACCTCCTTAAGGCACTTGATGTAGGCCTCCATGTTGAGTTGAGAGCCCTCTGGGAAGATGAATGGAGGCATAACATTGTGACCCCGCATAATCACTCCAAAAACCATGATGTTGACTGGATATTTATTTTTCATCACCTCTTGGTACATCTTTTGGGGACACATCATGCCAACAGTTGTTCTGTGTGTTCACCATCTTCTTCTAGCAGAAATTTTTCTCATATGAGAAAAAAACAAAGCATGCTTGGTTGGAGGGGATACTTGAGTTTCTTCAAAAGCTTCATAGCACGGTCTTTCCTTTTGTCCTTCATGGCTTGGGATAAAAAGTGGTCCTTTGTCATCTTGTATGAGAAATACCAAATGTCTTCATGCACTTTCTACATAAGAAACTCGGACATTCCTATGTTCCTGACTCTGAAATATTCATATTGGAGTTTCCCATGTGAATACCAAGCAGTACAGCATGCTGTTTCCAAATTTCTGGTGGAGTGAATTGCGTCATGGTGCTATTTTTCTCATAGATGGTACCCAACTGACCCTATTATACTGTGCAGCTGACAAAAACAAACCACACACATGCACAAAATTCAAAATATAAAATGCCTACTATTTACGCATCGTGTGTGCGTGTGTGTAATATATATGTGCATGCATATACACTCACATTTAATTAAAAATGACTAACAAGATGCTTCCGTTTTTTTGTTTTTCTTGTGTATGAACAGAAACTTCTGTAAAAATGAAAAATTCTCTTGTAATAATAGAAACCTTCATCATAAAATCAAAAACACAACCCATCGCCATATAAACTACAAACACGGCCATAATGTGCTGGCTGTATTTGGGAATTAAAAATATGTCTACCTCTCAGCAACTTGAACACCATTCACAAATGCTTGAAAATGGCTAATAGATTAGACAAAAGTGCTCAGAACAAACAATCATTTAGACAATTTTAATACACACTAAGTTCAAAAAAAAAAATCTTGTTCGCACACAAAAAAGAAACAAGAAAAATCTTACAAGAAGTATCATTTGACTCATTTTTAATGACATGTATTTTATCTATCTACACACGCACACATATATACATATATAGTTCTTCTTGTTTCCTAGGGATCATTAGACTCCTTTTAAGGAGTTTCAGTGGGAATTTGGATTCACAAGGTAATGTAACCTGGTTTTAATATTTATATAATCAATACTATTCAGTTCAGTTTCTTTCAAATATTAGAACTAAAGATACAAGTATTTTAGGGCATTGTTTTCTTAGCCTTGCTAAAGCTACTGGCAGAATTTATGAACTGGAAGGAAATACCAAGCCATACTGGCTGAAACTGGTTGAAGTGTTTTAAGAGTGATCGCTTGTCCACTTCTAAGTTTCAAGAGACAATCATTTGTGAATTGTGATGCTTTAAAGATACAGGATAAACCAACCGTCAGCACTCTGTTTTAAGAAGAGTTGAATAATCATTGAATAATAATCCTATATGTAGAACATTAGATAAGCTTTATAAATATAAATGTACACTTGTAAGGTTGCTAATGAACACTCAGAAAGGCAGTAAGTGATATACTTTTAATGCACCCTAAGAAAACACTTATAACAGTACACGATAATAGAAAAAGAGGTAGATATTTATTTTCCTACCCCTCTCCTCTGAGCTTAATGAGACCACTCTGTTTATTAATTTTGCACTCCTGTTCCCTGAGCTACAAACATTAATTATTATAGCTGCTTCAAGTTTTTACTTGCATGCTTTTATGACTGCATTATTTAAAAATATTATTTTTTATTCTTTCTATAATTAACATGTTCAGTTCTTTGATAAAGTTAATGACTTACAAAAAAAAATATTTCTTTACTTAAATTCTAAATTATTGACTCATTAAATGATCCCACCCTTTTTTAGGCCCCTGTCCTGTTTATTATATATTGAGAAAAATTCTGATCTCCTCCTTATTAAGATCCTCACCCCTTGTATTAGACACATAAGTGTACTGTATTAAAAATTATTTGAGAGAAGATTAATTCTTAAATCCTAGCATGACTTTTTTTTCCTTTATTAAATCAAGAATTCCACCCCTCCTTAAATGAATTCTATGATAAACTACATTTGGCAGCAAAGATTCTGATCAGCAGATTGGAGGTTTTGAGAAGTGTAGAACCACCTCTTAATTGCTGTTTTTTTTTTGTTTTGTTTTTTTCTCCAGGTCTACCCTGACATGGGGTAGTAGCACTTGTTAGAGACATAGCTATGGCAAATATTGAACCCCCAAACAAAAACAAAATGCTATGAAAGTATAAATATACATTTTTATAGCAGAATTACCAAGAATACATATTTATAGTAAAATGACCAACAATAAATTTTATCCATAGTTGAAGGCATATAATAGTTCAAAATATATTTTGTTGAAGCCATAGAATAGCGTTAAAAATATTTAGATTTTGACATTAAATAACCCATAAGTTGATATGCTGCTAAGCAAAAATCAACCAACCTTAAATGAATCACTAAAACAGTTTTTGGTAAATCTGAATTAGTAGCATAATTCTTACATTTTGGGACCATTCTTGAGTGTGAATTGTTTATTTCTGGAGTTAACTTGGTTAACTGAAATCCAGAAAAGTCAAACCACAGATAAAGACTGGGGAGCTACAGTACAGTGTACGATGGGTCCATTGTATAGTTTTAATTTCATGTTTGTTTTTTATTCTGTCAACTGCACAATATAATAGTCAGTTGACACTATCTGTGAGAAAAAGAGCACCATGAGGCAATTTACTCTGCCAGAAATTTGGGAACAGCATGCTGTACTGCTTGGCATTCAGGCCAGAAGTTCCAATGTGAACATTTCAAGAGTGTTTGGGTGTCAATCTGAGGACAGTGTAGAGGTTCAGAAAGAAGTGGATGAGTCTAATGGTGATTACAAAGGTACGGCACCTCTGAAAACTCACTCTGACCATTCTGATAAGAAAAGAACCCCCGAATTTATTGGTGAGGGCCTCGCTCAACATTGAAACCTATATCAAGTACCTTGAGGAGGTAGTGATGCCCTAGGTCAAGAGGTTGGCTGCTGTAAGACCCTATGTCTGGCAACAGGACTATGCACTGTACCACACAAGCATGGCTGTCAGACAATTTCTGTGATTACATCACCCCTTACATCTGACCACCTAACTCCCCAGACTGCAACCCCCTTGATTATGTGTAGTGCACAGTTGAGTGAGAAACCAACAAAACTCCTTGTAAATCCAAAGATGAATTGAAGGCAAGGATTATGGCAGCATTCACCAACTTAAAAAAGGATACCATCCAGAAGAGTTGCAAGAGATTGTGAAGTCATCTGGAGGCCATGGTTGAAGCCATTAGCGATTTTATTGAATAAATTATTATAAATGAATTAGTATCTCAAAATATTTTTGTATAATTTTGGTAAATATATCTGTTAAAATGACATGTTAGTGTTATTTTCATTTTTGCATAGTTTAGATGACAATTTATCCATCGCACTCTTTATTTATAAACAGTGTATGCATCGTATGGTTACTTGTATGAACTTGTATTGATAATAGTCTGTGTACTTATGAAGTATGTGTGTTTATGCAATACTTAAAAATAAGTACAAAGCATTAATGGAGAAAAGAAAGAATGAAAGGATGGTTGCACAATATAATTGTTGAACTTCCATGGGCCTGATGGAGATGCAAAGTATCAAGAATTGTTATTTTTGGTGGAGGATAAATGTGTGAATATAAGGACATCTAACCTGGACAAAAACATTAGCAGCTGCTGATGTCCAGAGGGATCACTAAAAGATTGATTGCTGACCTTTTGAGCAATCCCTCCAGATTAGATGTTCACATTCTTATTCATAGTTCCCCATGCTTTGTGCATAGACAAATACACCCATCAGACTATTGAAATACAATTGGGTTTATTCAAGTACAACTTAGCTTTGTCACATTATAATTATCCAAAACAAAATTCAAAAACTTTCAGCAATTGGATTCATCAAGATCTTAAAATTTGAAACTTTATCTGGGCTGTTTGTAATTAAAACTGTTCAACTTGATTTTAAGTTAAAATTTATTAAATGTATTGCAAAGCATTCTTAAAATTTATCTGAACTCCTTTAAAATTGTCTATATTTTGAGAAGAGCTATTAGCATATCCAAATTTGTTTGGAAAGTCAAATCTCTTCTCTGTATATTTGCGTAACACATTTCGGCTGAAGAATGAATCAGCCTTTGTCAGGTACAATCTGCAAGAAAAAAAAACAGGCAATAAATTCTTTATTAATGTTTCCAGCAGACTAGTTTTTGTTTTCCCAGTGTCAAGTGCACTAAATGTCCAGGTGAATCCAAAATATACTCCTGGAGTTGGTGAGAGCGGGGTCTGATAACCTAAATATAAAATTTGCTAAGCAAAGAAGACCATATAATGTCGATAATTATGCTCACCTGGTTGGTAGGCCAATATATGTTGCCATCTCATTCCCCAATGAGGCTCTATATATGTACCCCATCCTGGATAGAATAAATGTGTACCCTGTAGTTATTGTCCATCATACCAGCTTTTTCCACTTCTTCCTTATATAGGAGTTTCTTATGCTACTTGAGTCTAATGCAGTGGGTGTGTTTATAAATAATTTGTCCTATGTTTACAATTTAATTTGCTATGAAAAAAAATGCTTGGCACAAAAATTAACTGATTTCATTGTTTTGATATATGAAAGAAAGTTTGGGCAAAATTTTGTATATTTTATTGATATTTTGAAAAAGTTTTGATTTCCTTTTGAAATTGTAACCCTTTTTTATTTCTTATGGTAAATGTATAATGATAGCCAAGATATCATTTGTTTAAAATGTGGTATTACAAACTAGAAAAATATGGAAGCAAATTGTTGCCTAAAAATTAAAGTTTGTATACTTTAGTAAATGTGCTTCAAAGCCCACTTTGGAATAACTGGATTTATTAAAGTTTTTTTATACAATGGGTTCAGTTTAAATTGGGTCAGTGGAATGCTAATGTTGGCACTTAGTAGTTATTTGAGTAAGTTTTCCTGTCCATAGTACCTTCTCCTGCAACTCCTTTATCTAAGATCTTTAGTCTTAAGTGGCTAACTAGTATAGTGCTGCTTTTAGCTACCATTTCCTACTTGTAACTGTGTCTCCTTCTGTGAACTGACCACTCCATTTGATCTGGCTATATTAGAGAACTGTAATTAGGTTTTATTTTGGTCAACTCTCTCAGAAGTTTAAACCTTGTTAAACAAGCACTGAGTACTTATAAGGCTGACCAACTTCTAAGGTTAAACTTTGCTTGCTTTCTTTCATGTCTTTGTTCTAAAGATATTTGTAAATGGTTTGAACTTCTTCAAAATATTAGTAGGCTTACAGCCACATCATGTTGAAACAAAGGTTCTTGTACGATCAACAAAGTTAAGCAACATCCAGCCTGGTCAGTAGAATCTAAAAGTATTTCCTAGCTTTTAAATCTGCAAACAGTTGATAAGCTGTAGAAAATGAATCAACATTAACAGGTTTAAATAAGTTCAAATACAATTGTAGAACATTGTTGTCATTTAATATTCATACATTATCTTAAATTGCTCCCTCACTCACTCCACATTTTAAAAGAAATAGTATAAAAAAATATCTAAAAACAAGAAATACTTTCCTTCTGATTTTCTATACTTCACAAATATAAATGGATATCTCTAATTCTTTTATTTATTGTGTTCTCAAGGTAACTCTAATGTTCTGTTTAATTCATGGACACTACTAAGGGAAAATGGTTTGCCCATAAAAAATAAGAAATTTTCTCTTTTTTTTTTTTTTTTTGTTTTTTTTTTTTTTGTTACTAATTGATTAGCATTCATTAGATCTTCTACTCATGATGTATTTCAGAAATAAAAAATAAAAAAATATTGATTTTCTATTTATTTTAGAAAGGATGTTATATCAGTAGTATCAATAAGCACAGTTAGAAATTTAACATTTTAAAATAAAAATAAGGTAAAGATAACTCTTTAAAAAAAATCAGGGTTCAATTGACACTGTATTTATATTCTAAACAGAACCCCCATCTACTAAAATGATAAAAAAGAAAATATTTTTTACTCTATCTTCTCTCTTATGATTAATTTTTTTTTTTTTTTTTCAAGTTCAAAATCATCCTTTGTCTATTTTCTTGGCAACTCAATCACTCTAAGACTATGATAACAGCCCAAGCACTGTAAAAGACTAAGACTTTATGAAAAGAATCTAAGCACTTTAAAATCTAAGACTTTATAATGATAACCGAAGCACTATAAATGAGTAGTCTGATAGACTAAAACTTTCTGTTTGTGTTGTTGTTACAATTTTCTGTCTCTACTGAGCCAATCCTGTTTGCCTTAAGCAAGATATTCCACATCTGTTATTAGGCTGTTGTTTGATTCAGTACATTATTTTACACTTCACTGAATGAGAATAAAAGAGTGTTTCCTGATGTAGATAATACTCTCTTAAATTATGAATTGTTATTTTATCAAAGCATACCATGATGATGGCATCACAATGTGTTCATCTCAGCATGTCATTGTCTTGTCAACACCCCCATTGAATACCATTTCTAATAGTCTCCAAGAAAACATTTGGGAATAAAAATGTGACATGACTTTATATATATATATATATATATATATATATATATAGAATGTTTATGTAATTATATTTATATAATTAATTCCTGACAATTTTTTTTAAAGAACAATATGTTGTTTGAATGCTAAATCACCCAAAAGTAAACTTAACCTAAAAAAATTGTCAAATTCAGTTTTTAATAATCAAATTATTACCAAAAATTTTTTTTTGTTAGAAAAAAAAATTATTATGGAATAGTAGCAAAATCAGTAATTGATGAAAAGACTTGAAATCTTGCCAATATATTTCCCAGGTTCATCTCACTCTGTTTATCTCTCTGTCTATCTGAGCCTGCTCTTTATCTGTCTCTCTGTCTATCTTAATCTGTTCCTCATCTCTCTGCCTGGTAATATCTATCTCAGTGTATTCAATTCTATCTTATCTATCACCTTGTAACACCTCCACTGAATATCTTCACTCTGCCATGTCCACACCTGTCACTGGCACCTCACCCAAGGATCACCAGCCTATTTATCCCTCTCCTCCATAATCATTCGTGTCATTTTTACTCTTCCTTTTCTGATTTTTGATTCAGGGGCTCAGATCATTGCCCCATTGCAGTTGTTGCCAAAGGTTTTGTTTGAAAGTGTGGCGAATGAGACGCCATCTCCTTTGCTGTACGTCAACACTAAGGGATTCTATGTAGGTGTATGCTGAAGCAGTTCCACCATCATCACATGGTCTTGTCATCTAATTTTGAGGATTGTTCTTAAGGTGTTGTTGTTGGTCAATAAGCTTGTCATTTCTCTGATTCATTTTTCAGGTCTTGCAACTATATAATAGGATGGAGACAATAAGTCTTATCAAGCAAATTCAAATAGTCAGTATCAAAATGTAACCATGAACCTGGTTGCATTTTCTCTATCACCAAAATTTCCTATGTCTGTGTGTATGTGTGTGTATATATATATATATATATATATATATATATATAATATTATAGTGAATAGAAGTTTTGATTTATTTAATAAATCCTTCCTATGATAATATACTGGTTACATAAACAACTAATATGTGTGCAAATAGGTTACTTTTTTCTGGGTGGTTATCATGCTAAAGCAAATGTACACATAAACTAAACAAGTAAATCTTGTCGTAATTTGAACATCTGACTTGGACATAATCAAGCAATATAACCACTATGTCCTGTTTTGAACTGCAAAATTAACTTCTATATACTGTGTATCTTCAGGACATGGATGATCATGGCTCTCCACAATTTCCTGTCCTTTGCAGCTCCTAATCCCTGTTTTACCAACAATTTATATATGCTCATTAGGTAGGTTATGTACTGGTTTTCCCAATCCCTCTTGCCTTCAGTATGTCCTGTGAGTATCAGATTTCCCATGCCCTCTTTCTTCATTATGTGCACTAGAAATTTCAATTATCTCTTTCTGGTGTTAAGTATGTGTCCTTTTTGTTTCCATTTTCTTTAAAACTTTCTGTTGCCTCAAATTTCTTCTTCACCTATGGGGTGATTGTCCAGCATTCACTGCCATATAGGAGGACTGATATTACATAACAGTTCAGTTACTATTTTTGTTTTTAACAAAATTTTCCTGTTTTATAATACTTTGCTTAGCTTGTGGAAGGCATTATTCACTATCCCAATGTACCTTTGGTTTTCAGTATTTTCTGTCCTCTGTTCAAACACTTCCTAGATATTTAAATTTTTGTACTTGCTTGATTTTTGTATCTCCAGTATACTGATTTTAGACAAAAGTTCTGATCCTTATGTAAGTATTGTTAAATTTATTGTTTTCATCTTTTATTTCAGTTACTTTCTTGTGCTTCTGTATCACATTGTTTCAGAGGTACAATTCCTTAAATACACTATGATTTTACCCTCTATGGATCATAAGAGCAGTCATCCATAAGTGGCTCAAATAGTTAAACTTTCATGGCGAAAAATTATATTAAAATAAAGTCACTGTTTAAAATATTTCAAAGGAGTAAAATATAAAGAAAAACCATTAATATTTAATAATAGTATTTTGAAAATATAAAAAAAAAAGAATTTAAATATCATCAAAACCCTGAAAACTATCATTCGAGAAAATCTCAAGTTAATTTTTTAAGTTTGCTTCATTTACTTCTGAAAGGTTTTTGACTAATTCATTTCATTTTTACAATTGTTGAAATTAAAATATTTTTAATGAGCAAGGGTGCATTTATGACACTATGATTGGGACACTCACATAGAAGTGATGGTGTGTGATGTTATCTCACTCTTTAGTGTTTTGTGACCTGCAATAAAGTCTGTGGAATAGGATCTTCAAGATGGCCATGAACTTGACCAATAGAAAATAATAGATAAATAAATGAAAAATTTGGGGTCAAGTGATAACAAACTGAACATTTAGGATTTTTGATTGCAGGTCTATATTAATTGTCACAGTTGGAATTGAGGGCAGACTGTCCTTTGAAGTAGTGCTGGGCAGCCTGTTACCAGATGAGAGCTGATCATCGTGCTAGTTACAATGCTACCCATTAGAGTTGTGAGCTTTGTATCATTATGTAGAGTTGGGCAGAGACAGTTGGTAAGAGAAAGTCAGATTTCTCAAGGATTGTGGGGTGGGGAGCTGATCTGTTTGTCAGAGATATTGGTTTCAATCCCAATGAGAATGACTGCAAAATACTTTTATAGGAACAAGCACACAAATGCATGCTGGGATTTTTCCTAGCCAATAAAATAGGCCAGTTCTGTTTCATCTGACTCAGTCCCAATCTGTCTTGCCTTGAAGTTTGTGAACCTTTTGCCATATTACTGTTGTTTTGCCATATTACTGTTAATTTGCCTTGCATATATTGTTTGCTACCTTGATATTATTTTTTGCTCTGTTCTTTTCTTGTAATTATTTCAAGCTTTGTCAAATCTGTTTGTTAGCAAGTTTTGACATTCATTTATTTTGTATTTAACCAAGGTTAGTCACTCTACTAGTTGTCTCCAAGTGTCACCTACCCACTCAAACTGTGTGAGTGAAGCTCTGAATAAACAGCAAAATTTATTTGAAACAAGACTTGAATCTTTATTTTCACCTCTTGTTTCCTTTTGAACTTGCAATGGGCCTTTCCCAGTTTTTGGAGCATACTGACACAAATTAGATTGTAGGGTTTTATATGTCTGGTCAGTGAAAACTGATAGAGGGTTTCATATGTTTACAAATGGACGTACAATGTGTAGTAAGATGTTACAAATACCATTTAAATAAGGGCTTCAGTTCTGAGAAGATCATATATTGTTTTTTCAAAGTGAAAAAAAATTCTTTATTTCATAAGAAAATACAGAAATTACAAAAATTGTTAAGAAAAAAAAAAAAAAAAAAAAAAAAAAGAATCCTAGACCAATATAAATTCATCTCAAACAACAAACTCCTTTCAGTGGTGTTTGAAAAGTACAGAAGTAAAAATTAATTTTTTATGTGGAAGACATAGAAAATGTTCCAATTGACAGCAATGTGTTGCGTCAGAAAACATTAAGATTTTAACTCGGAATATCTAGCTAAGAGTTTCTGGAAGTTGTTTACAGCAAGTCGTCTTTTTTCAGCCTTGTCCTTTCAGGACATGAACGATCATGACATGTACAACTTATTTTTTTCTTAGCAATATTTGTTTTTTTACTATTTCTCTCACTCTTTGTTCTTCCATCCATTTACATATGTACCTCCATAAGATTGCTAAAAAAAGAGCATAGCATGAAGAAAAAGATGCCAAATTTGACGAAAACAAAATTTTATCGTCTAAATGTTTATATTATTATTAAGAGGAAAGATCAAAGTTTATTTCAATTATTTTTTTTAATTTTTCCTTCTTTTTAGAACATTCTAAATTTTGATTTTTCTCTTTGTATCACTGGAACTAGTAAAATAACATGTACAATTTTTAGCACGTTTTTTTTTTTTTTTTGTGTGTGACACATTTAATTTGGAAAATCTTGCAAAAATAAAAATAATTGTCGGATGTTAATGAAACTTTCAGAAACTATTCACAGATGATCGAAATTATTGTAAATATGTTTTTTTTTTTTATTAAAGTCATGGCAAAAATATTATTTTTTTTACATTTATTAACGCCCCCTTAACTAATTTTAGGAAAACGCTAGAAATTCGATCACGTCAGGTTTAGGGATTATAATAGGCTTTGAGGAATACAAATCATGTTTTTTTTTTTTGCTTTTAATTGGATCCCACCTACTTGAAAATCAGCTCTGAATTGTAACATACAAAACTCAATAAAACAAAGATATTATTTAATTTCAAATGCTTTTATTTGCTTTTATGGACAATATTTTCTGAAAGCAAAAAATTTTTTTGGTGAAAACTGAATTTTTAATACAATTATTTGTTATTTCTTTAATTATAATAGATTTTTACATTTAAGTTGTTAAAATATTATAAAATTAGTAAAAGGCCACATCGGGTTTCCTAATTGTCCTTATAAGATATTGTTTTTTAGCGCGTTGTAAATTGTATCATTTTGACTACTCAGAAGACCAGCAGTAATTAAGAAATGTAATTTTGTGTTTATAATCAGGCTGTAATTATAAAGTACAGAAGACCAACCAGAATACAATTAAGTTGCGTTATTTGAGTTCAGCATTGTTCTCCGCTGTTAAGGCTTTTACTTTTGCGAAACACGTATGGAGAAGTTAATTTGATTTTTCAATTTCAACTGAGAAGGGTACCTACAAGTATCAGTATCATCTTATGAAATTTATGTGATCTTATTTTTATATTAATCTCAGTTATGACATTTTTCCATAAATGAAATATCAAAATTAATAATAAAATGAATGGAAATACAAATAACACAGTAAAATGTAATAAATGTACATAAAATTATTGTATTTTATGTACAGTTCTGATAAAATTTCATAAAAAAGGTACCTATAAATTAATTAGATACCTCTCTTATGAAATTTAATCTCACTCTTAACAGGCTTATTTTAATTTCTTTATAATATATTTTCCATAAAGCATTGTAAACGCAAAAGTGAAAGCTCAGTACAAAAAAACAAAAAAAAACAGAGCGCTGAAAGTTTTCCTTAAAAATAACGAGGTAAATAATTTTTCCACTTATACGTAAATAATTTCACTTTTCTCCTTTCGTAGAACAAATTATCCTCACGGAATCTGTCAATATGTCATTCATCACCTGTCAAGTGACACAAAAGTTTATGACCTGCTTTGTTTTATTTTCAGATTACATCTTTTTGGCACAGAAGCTAAGTTAATCTTGGCTCAAAATATTTTAAATAAACATTATAATTTCTGATTTTCTTAAAATATGTTTTGAAAAAAATAATTGATATTTAAAAGAATTTCAAAGTGAGATTTTCAGTTTTTTTATAAAAATGAAAAAAAAATGTTCAATTTTGCTGACTCAAAAAAATAAGATTTTTAATGAAAATTTCGGACATGCTCAGAACAATTAAAAAATGGAAAAAATACTCCAAAAATACTTTGATCTTTCCTCTTAATAATAACATAAACATTTAGACGATAAAATTGTTTTCGTCAAGTTTGGCATCTTTTTCTTCATGTTATGCTCTTTTTTAGCAATCTCGTGGAGGTACCTACATTTACACAAGCTTATTTGCTTGTTTGCTGCTTCCCTCTGCTCTTTTTACCTTCAATAAGTCCTGTGAGTGTCACATTCTCTAAGCCCTCTTTTCTCATGTCTCTCAGAAATTTAATCTTTCTCTTTCTGATTCTAAGTGTGTTTTTTGTTTTTTTCCTTAAAACTTCATTTTTCACATGTTCCATCCATGGTATTTTCAGCATGCTTCTGTAGACCCACATCTCTGTTGCCTCAAACAGACTTCTATTTCTTAATACTTTTAGCATTTGGAAGGCATTTTTCACTATTCAAATGTACCTTTGTATTTTGGCAAATCAGATTTAGGAACAGAATTGACAGACAATAAAGGATACGATCTAAAGCAACTCTTTTATTATAACAAAATGTTTTTTGTTTATTCTGTTCAGTAGAAGCAACATGAAAAAAAAGTACAAAATAATCACTAAATCATAAATGTACCAGAATTAATCTGTTCTCGTCTATTGCAATAGTGCAGCTCATGATAAAACCTGGTTTAGTCTACAAAATGAAAACACCATGTGCTTTGAAAAAAAAAAAATTATCTGTCCATGTTCTGGAAACATAATCAGAAAACATGGATGACTGCAGAATGGTTCCAACAATACTTTGTGCCAGAAGTAAAACCAATTTAGTTGGAAGTAGAAGAATTGGGATTTAATGCTTAACTGGTGGGAAAAGGTTGTATGAATTTACAGGAGAAATTAGTTTTTTTTTTTTTGTTTTTTTTAAAGAGTAGTTTTTATGCTTATGTTCACCTTAATTATATTAAAAAAAAATTGTAATAATGATATTTTAACATTTAGATTTAAAAATTAAAAATGAAAATAAAACCTGTTATGTTTGTAAATTGATTATTTTTTTAACAGTAAAATTCCTTGAAGCATTCCATGCACAATGAAATTCTGTGCTCCAAATGGTCACTATTTTTTACCTTTTTTCTTTTTGAGGAATCATAATGCAGACGTATTCTACTTTCTTTGGCTTGTTAAGTTTTATTTACTGGCAAATACACCAAGAAATGATGTAACCTCATGAATTCTAGAGTTACCAATTAGTCATTTAGACTTGAATTATGAATGAATGATGTCCTGATGATGTCTACTGATCTCTAATAAAACATGATGATGTCTGCTGTTTAAGGATTAAAGTCCTTTTAATAATAGGCAATGCAATGAACCTGTTTGTTATGAAAATAAAAATGACATGGTTACTTTTTTTACCTTGAAATACCTCATTGCTTCATATCTTGATAAGAGCATGTTTCAGTGTATCAAAGCCATGTACATTTGAGCAACAATTAATGTAGACCTTGATGTTGACTTTAGGCAGTCTTTGAAATATTCCTTATTCTAGATGCAATAATATTCATCAAAGCTACATGGAAACTAATACTTGAAAGAAGTATTTATGAAGTGGACGCCATTGAAGATTTTAAAGGATTTCCTGAGATTGATTTGAAAATTTAGGACAAAAAACATTGATAGAAAGAAAATTGGTGAAGAAGGATTTATCAATATACTTGAAGAAATGGAAGCACAAATTGAAAGCTACTGGAAAATGTTAAATTAGGAATTAAAGGAATTTGTGATCTATTGACAAATATGAAGAATCAGAAATATGAATATGACAAAAATTTATTACAGCCTTTTAGAATGATTCAAAAGGCAAAGGAAAAAATATTGAAGATGCTTGGATGGACCACATCTTTAAAGTAATATGTAAAATAAGTAATGTATTAAAACAGGTGCATTATGAGGAGACAATTTTCAGGCAAGGTTTTTCTTAAATGTTTCACAACAACCTTCAGTTGATGAGGATCCCTGTCATCCACATTTTAAAAATTTTCATTAGTATTTATGAAATAGTGTAAGATTGTTAAATAATTAGTAATTTAGCCCTCTTGCAACAGCAGCCACACTTTGGTAAATCACTTTGAGTGGCAGTCACACCAAGGTGATGGTAGGTGATGGGTCTAAACTCTTGATAATTTGGGGTTTGTCAGTACTATTGCATGTAAAAACTGATTCCTAGCATAGTAGGTGGATGAGATCTACAAATTCAGTGGTCGTGAAGGCTGTGGCAGCAAGTGCTGTGAAGTGTATCAGTTAATCCAATTCTATTGGACATCATTGCACTAATGGGTTATATTGTTTCAGCATCTTAACTTAGTAGAAGTTAAACTAAAGAAGGTATAAAATTTCCTAATTATTAAATCCAGTGAGTAGCCTCAAATTTTTGGCCTATAATTCATATATATATAATTAATTTCACTGTTTAAGAAAATATACAAAAAAAAACAAGGATAGCAATTCACACACACTAAAATATTTATATGAATAAGAAAAATTATATATATATATATATATATATATATATATATATATAATTTTAGTGCCTTTGACTGCTATTCAACTGTTAACTGTTTCAATTTAGTTACTAAGAAAGTATAAATTTCTGGTGGAAGTGAATCATTAAACAATTAAACATTTGTAATTTTTTAGCTAAAATTTGTTTTTGCACTGAAACTGTATGTTGGGCATTGAAAATGAGTAAAAAAAAAAAAAAAAAAAAAGGATTGGCAGAGGCCAGAAATTAATGTAAGCAGAACTGACAGAATAGGGTTATTATATAAAGTGTTTCAAAAAGTATATATATATATATGGGTGTGTAGATGAGGGATGGGGTATAATAGATAAGCATTTATTATATAAATGCATTGTAAAGGATTTTATTATTTATAAAAGTTTTTAATAAATTTTAATACTGTATAGGAAATTCTGTTTTTTCTTTTCACATAATAAATAACATGTTTATATAAATTTACATCAAAGGGTATTATCTGTTCTCCTCTTGAAAATGTTACAGAAAACAAATAAACGTAAAAAAATCAGATTGTTTTTCATTTTACAGATAGGTAGAAATGTATTGCAAATGAGAAAAAAGGATTGTCAGCAATTTGGTGGTGGTGCATTAATCCCCCCGATTAATGCAAGCATTACTGACAGGATAAAGCTTTTATTTGCATAATAAATGCATTGCTAATTAATGATTTGACTATAGGAATGCATTAAAAGTAAAAGGGATTGTAAGGAATTAATGCAAGCAATATTAACAATAAAAGTACAATTTGTAGGCATTAGATTATATTTTGCACTATACAAATATTCTCAGAGACTAAAACAATATTTTTCTTCTTTCATTTCTTTATTTCAGTCAATTTCCTTCAGAATAAGAATGTTGATATTTGGACAATTACCTAACATATTCTAAGATTCTCAAATACAGTAAAATCTCTGATTACAAATGCTTTTTATCACAAACTAATTTTCCAAACAAAAATGTCTTAGGTGACAGTCTTGAGTGAGGAACATGCAAGCCATCGATAAGCCAGGAGTATAGGTGGGAATGTGTCAGTTGCGATGTAACTTTTACTTCATACACATCCCTTCTTGAAATTGTCATGCCTTTGCTTGAATTGTTTTGTTTTTTGTTTATAAATAACACATGGCTCCATAAGGTCAAATAAGGATAATGATGGCAGCAAAATGAAAAGAAAAATTACCAATTTCATGATGGAGGTAAAGAAAAATTCTAGCCAAATATGGAAAATGGTATTTTTGTCTCTGACCTTACTACTCAGACTGGTATGGCAAAATCAACGATCTGTACTATTCTCAAAAATAAAGAGGCGATCAAAGGAACCAATGTTGCAAGAGGATTGACAGTTCATACGAAACAAAGATTACAGATGATTGAAGAAGTGAAGGAATTGCTGCTGATTTGCTTAAACAAGAAACTGTTTGCTGGTGCCAGTGTTTTTGAGGTACGGTAAAATTAGGTTTTGTCTATATTTTATCTGTTTAGTCTTGTGTTTACCATTTTTATGCTAATGATTTTTGTTGATTTTGTGTGGATGAACTTGTGCACAAACTACTGTTGTAAAATCATCCGGGCTCGAGGAACAAATTAATCCATTTTACATTGATTCCTATAGGGTAAATAGTTTTAGTTTACAAACATTTTGCGTTACTAAAGGCCTTTAGGAATTAAATTTGTGAACCAAGGATCCACTGTACAGGGTGCGATGAATAAATTGTCATCTAAATTACGCAAAAATGAAAATAACACTGACATCTCATTTTAACAGATATCCTTACCAAAATGACACTAAAATATCTTGAAATACTAAAGAGTAAATTTATTCAATAAAATTGCCATTGGCTTCAACTATGGCCTCCAGACGACTTCAGAATCTCCTGTAATTCTTCTGGACAGTCTCCTTGTTTAAGTTGGTGAATGCTGCCATAATCCTTGCCATAATAATAAAAGGGGGTTGCAGTCTGGGGAGTTAGGTGGTCAGATGTAAGGGATGATATGATCACAGAAATTGTCTGATAGATATTACTGGGTTCTCCTGCTTGTGTGGCATGGTGTAGAGTCCTGTTAACAGACATAGGGTAGTACTTCCTCCTCAAGGCACTTGATGTAGGCCTCTGCGTTGAGTGAGGCCCTGTGGGAAGATGAATGGAGGTCTAACGTCACCGTCATTAGTGATTACCCCAAACACCTTTTGTAATCACCATTAGACCCCTCCAACTCTTTCTGAATCATCTGCACTATCCTCAGCTTGAACCCCAAACACCCTAAAATGTTTGTATTGGAGCTTCTGGCATGAATGCCAAGTAGTACAGCATGCTGTTTCCAAATTTCTGGTGGATTGAATTGCATCATGGTGTTCCTTTCCTCACAAATGGTGTCCAACTGACCCTACTATAATGTTGCGTTGACAAAAACAAGCATGCATGTGTGAAATTAAAAATATAAAATGACGACAGTTTACCCATCGCACCCTGTATATCCAAAAGAAAACTAATGTGGGTCGCCTTTAAATTTTTCTGTCTTTAAGGAACACCTTATTTAAAAAATATATATTCTATCCATTTGTTAAAACATTCATATTTAGTAAAATTTACTATTACTGTTTACTAAACATAATTTAGTTCAATAGTAGATGGGGAAGAAATAAGAGGAGATATCATCTGGTTCACATTCCTTCCCAGTCTTTTGAACAGGATTACATATTTATCCTTTGTTTCCTGTTGAGGATTTCTTGTTGAGTTCCTTCTAAAGTTTTCTCTTTCTCTTTCACTCCCAGTGGCCCCTTATGTCTTAGTGGTATTATTGCCTTCCTTGGTGTGAATTGATTAAAAAAAAAAAAAAAGACAGTGTAGCACCAAGCTTTAGGATCTACTTGTAAAATCTTGTTTTTTCTTTTTCTTAGAGAATCTGGTAATTACTTCAACAGGTAGGTAAGACACAATATCTATTATTACCATTACATATAATTTAATTTCACTGTACTTGTTTATCTCTTAGAAATTATTTCTATATGTATAGAATTTTTCTATAAAGAGAAAAAATTTAATTGCACTGAATTTGCAAAAATATCTGCAAATACTTTTAAACGTGATGTGGTACAGGATTTGATTTCCTGAAAAAAAAATTTTTAAAGTATGGGCATTTTTATTCAAGGATCACATGGCAGACATTTAAAATCTGTTTTTAATGAACTAGCAGTACTTTTTTAAATGGGGAAACAACTTTCAAACTAGGTAAAAACCACTGCAAGTAATGTTAATGTTGAAACTGTTGAAAAGTTAATCAACAATTAAAATACTGATGAAAATTGAATGTAAAGAAGTGCATATTAACAGGTAATTTTTTTTTTCTGCAAGTATATAGAATATTATGTTAATCATATGTGTTTGTCACATCTTTGCATAAAACCTGACAACACTAAAATATCAATCAAGTTATCAATATTTTTAATAAAGAGAAATATCATAAGCTGAAATTCCTGTTGCTTGTATAAATTATAAGTATATATAACTATAAGTATATTCTGTAAAGTTTGAGAATGTTGGTTGGTTAATAGAAATTTATTTGCATAATAAAATTTGATGTAGTAGGTACGTATATAAGATATTCTTGGCGGTATAAAATTCAATTAATGCATATTAACATGCATATTTATTAAAAAGAAAGGGAAATAAATAGACAGGGAGAAAAAAAATACAATTATCATAAATGGTAGTTTGAAAACTTATGTCATTTAAAAAGAAAAGAAAAAATTCAGCCAGAAAAAGAAAAAAAAAACTGAATAGTTCTTGTTTCTGTCTCTTCAAAATTCAACCAAGGAAATAAAATGGCTGTGCATGACGACTAAAATGTGAAAGATTGAGAATAAGAAATGCACACAGATTGACAGTAATTTTTCTTTGTCCATTTTCCTCTCTTTGAAAAATATATATTTTGGGAAAAATGTATGACAAAGTGAAAAAGGTTTTCTTGTGACACATTTTGTCCTTTAGGACTTCATTGGACTAAAAATATGTTGATGCAACTAAACATGCACATGAATGAGGGATGCTGGGAATTTTTTTTTTTTTCCTAAAGGAAGAAAACTGTCACAAGAAAACTTTTTCCACTTTGTCAGACATTTTTCCCAAATATTGTTCTTGATAAATAAAAATATTGTTATCTCTTATATATTCCTACCTATGTAAGGTATGTGTCACATTCCTACTTAAAAAGAAAAATGTTTTGACTAAAGTTTCACCCCTTTAAAAGATGAAATAACTGAAGGCATAATAAATCTTAAGGCAGCAAGCTTGTCTCTCTTTCATATTCATCTCTCTTTTTCCTTTAGTTTACTACTTACTCTTTACTTTTCCTCCCCCTTTCTCTTGTTTTCCCTAATCAGTTGTGCAATGGAAATGAACATATAGGATGGTGTGTGTAATGATTTTCAGAGAGAACACAGTCTACTGATCCTATACAATGTGTCAATCCCTGGCACATTCATTCTTGGCACAGATGCTATGATGCATGAATAAGGCTGTTATTTTTTATGGGTAATATGCTATTACAATACTTATTTTCCATTTTTAAATTTAAATCCAATTTTGTACTATTAAAAATATTGAGCTTAATTTTTTAGTTTGTTGCTCCTATACACAAATAATATTTGAAATGGGGTGGGGGGGGGGTAAGTTGCATTTAAGCACACTTTGGAGAAATGTTATGCATAAAAATCAAGATTCTTTAAAGCAATCTTAGTTTTAGAAATAAAATTAAGCTCTAAGATTACAATCAAATATTGAAAATACCATCAATGCAACTGCATTTAAATATTATTGTCGCTTTTTTAATAATTATTATTAATATTATTGTTGGTATTTATTATTAATAATAATAAAAATTAATAATAATAATAATTTTTTATTATACATTGATGTAGTCAATGGAAATTCTGTTTCTGAGGCGTGATATCAACAAGACTCCTTACAACTCTTTTTCAAAAATCTTTGCAGAGTAAATGAAAGTAGTTTTCTGGAGGTCTATAATCTTGGTCTCAATTCCAATGTTTTCTAAGCAGTTTTTCAATTTTCTAGTGGATATTCTAAGTGCACACATTACTAGAAGAATTATATTAACAGTCATGTTTCATAGGGGGAAGTGGACAATAATGTATCGATCTTCTGTATTCTCCACAAAAATGTCAATTAATCTAAACCTGTGACGCCTGTATATGTCTCTTCATTTTCTAAAAATTTTCTCTTGCTAATTATTTGTTTATTTGTATGACAACAAGATATGCCTCTAGTCAATGAATGAAGGTTGGATGATGTAATTATCTCTTGTTTACATTTACTTACATATGTGAAGAACTTTTATTTCAGGAAAACCATTAGATATGATGATAGATTAATGTACTTTAAATTTTTCATGTCGCCAATAAAATATTTGAACAGACATTATAATCATGATGATGATGATCACCTGTCTTAAACTGTACCCAACAGGTAAAAATGAATCATTACCTGTTGGATAAAATAGAAATAATTTTAGCTGCAATTTGCGATTGTAAATTAGTTATGAGAACAAAGTTGAAAGTTGTTGAACCGATTTGCTTTTTTTTTTTTTTTTTTGTCTTCATCACGTGATCTTAGTCTTTGTATGACTGAACACCTGTGGCTACGTGTGTGGCTAAGATTTTTAGTTGACTATGGACAGACTTAAAGGTATCCGACATGGACACTATCGGTTCGGCTACAAAGACACACTTTCAATGGCTCATATAAAAAGGGATTCAGACAAAACACACACACACAAACTTCTCTCTCTGTGTCTGTCTAGCACTCTCTCCCCACCTCTTTCCCTCTCCCCCAATTTAATAAGCAAAGCATTCAATTACGTTTATCATTCAACAAAACACCTGACTGAAGCTATCAGTGATGGGTGTTTTTTTATAGATATATATAACTCCATGAGATTTCTAAAAAAAAGAGCATGGCATGATGAAAAAGATGCCAAACTTGATGAAAACAAAATTTTATCATCTAAATGCTTATTATTAAGAGGAAAGACCAAAGTTTTTTTTCATTATTAAAATTTTTCCTAAATTTTTTCCTAAAATTTTTCTAAATTTTGATTTTTTTTTTTTTTTTTTTTTTTTTTTTTTTTTTTTAAATTGTTTCTCTTTGTATCTCTGGAACTAGTAAAATAACTTATACAATGTTTAGCACTTTTTTTTTTTTTTTTTTTTTTGTATGACACACATTAATTTGGAAAATCTTGCAAAATAAAAATAATTGTTGGATGTTAATAAAACTTTCAGAAACTATTCACAGATGATCAAAATTATTATAAATGTTTTTTTTTTTATTAGTCATGGCAGAAATATTTTTTTTATATTTATTACCCCCCCACCCAAACTAATTTTATGAAAACGCTAGAAATTTGATCACATTGGGTTTAGTGATTACAATAGTTAAAAGCACAAGACTTTGAGGAATGCAAATCATTTTTTTTTTTTTTTTTTTTTTTTTTTAATTGGATCCCCTCCTACCTGAAAATCAGCTCTGAATTGTAACATACAAAACTCAATAAAACAAAGATATTATTTAATTTCAAATGCTTTTATTTGCTTTTATGGACAATATTTTCTGAAAGCAAAAATTTTTTTGGTGAAAACTGAATTTTTAATACAATTATTTGTTATTTCTTTAATTATAATAGATTTTTACATTTAAGTTGTTAAAATATTATAAAATTAGTTAAAAGCCGCATCAGGTTTCCTAATTGTCCTTATGAAATAGATCTTTTTTAGTGCATTGTAAATTGTATCATTTTGACTAATCAGAAGACCTGCAGTAATTAAGAAATATAATTTTGTGTTTATAATCGGGCTGTAATTACAAAGTATGGAAGACCAACCAGAATACAATCAAGTTGCGTTATTTGAGTAATGCATTGTTCTCCACTGTTACTTTACCTTTGCGAAACAGGTGTGGAGAAGTTAATTTGATTTTTCAATTTCAACTGAGAAGGGTACCTACAAGTATCAGTATCATCTTATGAAATTTATATGATCTTATTTTTATAGTAATCTCAGTTATGACATTTTTCCATAAATGAAATATCAAAATTAATAATAAAATGAATGGAAATACAAATAACACAGTAAAATGTAATAAATGTTATAGTATTTTATGTACACTTCTGATAAAATTTCATAAATTAATTAGATACCTTTCTTATGAAATTCGATCTCACTCTTATGTCTTATTTTAATTTCTTTATTATATATTTTACATAAAGCATCATAAACGTAAAGTGAAAGCTAAGTACAAAAAACAAAAAAATTAGAGTGCTGAAAATTTTCCTTAAAAATAACGAGGTAAATAATTTGTTCACTTAAATCTAAATAACTTCACTTTTCGCCTTCCGTAGAACAAATTATGATCACATAAATACGTCATTCAACACCTGTCAAGTGACGCGAAAGGTTATGACCTGCTTTGTTTTATTTTCAAATTACATCTTTTCAGCACAGAAGCTAAGAAAACCTTGGTTCAAAATATTTTAAATAAACATAATTTCTGATAAAATAATAAATGATTTTTAAAAGAATTTCAAAGTGAGATTTTCATCTTTTTTATAAAATGGCAAAAAATGGATGCCATAATCGATTATCTGTCAATTTTGCTGACAGGTAAAAGATTTTTTAAAAAAGATTTTTAACGCAAATTTCGGACGTGCTCGGAACAATTAAAAAATGTAAAAAAATATACCCCAAAATTACTTTGATCTTTCCTCTTTATAATAACATGAACATTTAGACGATAAAATTTTGTTTTCGTCAAGTTTGATGTCTTTTTCATCATGCTATGCTCTTTTTTAGCGATCTCATGGAGGTACTTATAGCACTTGTGGCCTGACGATTGCATCTAGAATGAAATAGACTGTCGCCTCTAAGTGTTGACTTCTATGTTCATATATATATATATATATATATATATATATATATATATATAATGGCTGGAAAATAAAGAAGAATTTGCACTAAGCGTGAAAAAATATGAACTACTACTATTTTTCATGCGTTAGAAATTACGAGGAGATCTGAAAAGTTCCCTATCCGACACGCTCCTGCTAAAAATGACCAGACGTCATCAGATTTTTCCCTTTCTTTTTCTTTTTTTTTTTTTTTTTTTTTTTTTTGTTGATTATTTAACATCTGATAACTTTAGCAGGGTATATTATTATTTATTTGTTTATTTAATGTTGTACTAACTTCATTTCATCCGGTAATTAAAAGTAAGGATTAAAAAAAAAAAAAAAATGTAACGATGTTTTTTTTGCGGGGGTCGAGAGCAGGTAGCTAATTATCTATCTAGTAGAGCTTAAAATCCTACAGCATTAAGCCTTGTTTGATAGATTTAAATTGATATTTTCATTTTTAATCAGATCAAAGACGGATTTTTTAAAAGAAATCTGTCAGGAAACACACTTTTAAGATCATTTAAGAAACTGAAATTAAAAAAAATCTGCACGGAGAAAGTAATTAATTCGGTACTGGCTTCTTATGAAGAAACACGAGTTAATTAACGTCGTTTCCAAGAAGATTTGTAAAATAAAATACCTATTAAAATCTTAAAGCTTAATCATAAATTCATATCATCTATGAGGTGAGACACTGATTTTCATTATTTTCTTTTTCTACTGCTGTAATTAATAAAAATGTAATCTTTTTTTTTTTTTTTTTTTTACATCATTTTAAGGAAACTCAAATTTAAGGTCTCTCATTTTAGTGCATTTATCGCGAAATAACTTTGACAGCATTTATGGTGTCATTGAGTTCAAGTGTTAGGAAAGTAGAAGAACTGAAATATAACTTTCTGTCTCGACAGTAATTTCTTTTCCGATTGTACTAGGAATAAAATAAATGTAAAGAAGGAAAAGTCATGAGGTGCGCTTTGGTAGGGTAGGAAAAAAAGGGTAACTCGTGAGTAGAAAAAAAATCAGAAAGTAATATTTTCATTTAAATGAGTAATATTTTTAAATAAAATTTATTTTGATTTCTAATAATGAAATTGATAATAAATTATATAATTGTTATTGTTACCGTCAGAATTCACTTTTTAAAATGTTGCTTATTTCATTGTCTTCAAATATGTAAAAATTAAAATATTCAAAAAAATATTATCTACTTTAAATGAAAATGTTACTTTTTTTCATCTTTTTCCCTACCCCAAAATCGAAGTTGTCAAATTTTTTGATGTATTTGAACAAAAGAGCGTATGACTTCCATTCATTATTTAATCATTTTTTTTTCTCTCTCTTCTTGTCTCTCTTTTTTCATTCACTCTTAAGTCCTATTTCACTGGACACAAGTTAATAGTTCACAGAAAATCATATTTGTTGATTATGGTAATAAAATTGAAATTGGTCTTTATTTAAAGAATTTCTCTTGGAATTTAACTGGCAGCTTTCTGAAAGCCATTTCGGATTAATGCTTCATTTAACAATTAAATGTTTAAAAAAAAAGAAATATTAGCAATCAAACACTGATTAATTCCCATAAAATTTAAACGTTTCTTAGACATTGGTGCTATAAAGGTTCTTTGTTTAAATTTAATATTGGAGAGTGAAATACATCTTTAAATGTCGCTCAATAAATGGTATTATTACAAATAAAACCTTAAAAAAGTAAATCATTTTTTTGTATTAACCAAGTGTCCAATATAATATCTAAAAATTGAAAATGTTTATTAACCTTAAGCTTTTGAAAATAAGTAAAGTAAAAATAAAATGTACTTTCTACGTTCAAATTAATATCGTCTTGGCTTTGTTGTTAAGAAGGGATATACATCATATACAGTCTTATAACAAACTCTTTTTATTAGTATTTCTTTACCGTTTTTTTTTTTGTTTTTTTTTTACTTGAAACTTAAATTACTGCTTAAATTTCTTTAATTCACTAAATTAATTTAACAAATAAAATTTTCATTAAAAACTAAAAGAAAGTAGTAGATAGTGATTAAATTTGGGTTGGCAAACAAGTACTTGTTTGCCAACCCAAATTCAACTTAGCAATTATTAAACAGTTTTGAAAAGTGTCACAGTTTTTACTTATATTGTCTATTTTATAATCAATCTCCGAATACTGCATTATTTCCCTCCTAAATCAAAGAGAAAGAAAATTAAACTTTTTTTTTTTTTTAACGTATAATTATCGGCAGCTTTACATAAGAAACACTATTATTTTATCTAGAAATTCAGTATGAACAACATTCTTACAAACAAAAAAAACAAAACATACTTTAAAAACTTTTGAAAACACTGACCATTTAAGCTTTTCAGAAGAATCAATTTTTAAAACCAGCAAAAAGAGGAATCGAATATACGCTAATAATGATAATGAGTCTTAGTTACTGAAAAAAATTGAAAAGTCCGACACGCTTCTCCATATATCTGAACAAACAACGGATTTAAAAAAAAAAAACCTTCTCGGCCAAACCGAACACTTTTTACCCCTTTTGTTTATGCAAATAATTTGATTAATTAATTTAAAGATCGAATTATGTTTTAGTTTTCATCGCTGAAACTTTCAACTTGCATTATTCGTATTTATCGGAATGAAACTCAAGTCAGTTATTGATTGTATTGAGAGTAAAATGCAGAAATTTTAAGTTTTACTACAAAAAACATTTAAGTTTTTTTGTTTTTGTTTTTTATGTGCGAATTAGATAAAAAATAAAATGCAGGAGGAGGGGAAAGAGACAGGTGTTGGTATTAACAGGTGCTTCGCTTAACTAAAAATACGTTCAGCAGAGGCTTACGCCGACAATTTCTCTTTGAACTTCGGCTGTCGGTACCCTTTATTACCAGCATTGTAATTGTATCTGTATAATCTACCATACAGAAATTGAGTCCCCCCCCCCCGTAGAATTGACTATCTATCCACTAACTGTAAAAAAAAAAGAAAAAAATCTTAGATATATTTTAATTTTCACATTCATTTGTTTGCTTGCGTAAACATTGAGGAGTCATTGGGTCTGGATCAATTTTAAAATAATTTACAATTAATTCGGTACGAATGCACTATGCTTCTTAATGTTTTTCAGGTATTTTTTTTGCCTTTTGTTTAGAGATTATTTTGTAACACAAGTTGTCATTTCAAAGTATTTAATATATTTTTGTAAGCATTGATTTTTAAAGCTAAAGCAGAAAAAAAAAACATTAACAAGCATTGACGCTTCTAAGAAGCGAATCCTTATTTTCTTTGGGTCTTCTTGTTACTTTACTACTTTTAAATTATGAAGATGACCAGTAAAATACAGTATCACCCTAGTAAAACCTTTTCTTCTTAATTGAATAAGGCCCCAAGGGTTTGATTCTTGGTGTTCTCTCTCTCGTTGTTGCTTGGTTTTTAATTTATTTTTTTTTAACAAAACTACGCATTTTTAATGCGGTGACACTGAAATTGAAAACATTCAAAATAAACTTAAATTCAAAATTAAGATATTCATAAGTGATAAGTCTTACACGAAGAAGAAAAATTAAAAATGAAAAATGTAACGAAAATCTTTATTTGTAAATCGGTAAATTCGGATGGAGTTGTCAGTTGAGCGTTTCATTTTATTCTTATTTCATTAACTTTATGGAGAGAATTTTTCTTAATTCTAACTGAACATAACAATGATAACGCATTTTCTAAGACTTCTTTTTTGCTTTGTCACTTTTTCGGTCACTAATTTTTTTTAAAATCTTTTAGTTACGAAACGATAAATATTGAAAAACCTGTTTGAATTATTACATGAATCTTTGTTTTAGGATTAAATAACCACTCACATTTTTCTGGATATTTAAAGTTGGTTTTCTATCCCAACGAGAAATAATAATTAAATAATATTGTCTTTGCATTAGCATTAAAACTAGATAACACTTCATAATCGAAGGGCTTACAAAATTAAAGTCATTTCTTTCTAGTTTCTATAATCCCACCTGTATCAGATTAAGTGGCTCTTGTTTGCTATTACTATGACATGTGTACAGTTACAACATTGTTTCTCCCTCCCTGATTGTCGAAACCCTTAATTTCTCTTTTACGTTATGTCTGTAAGTGTTGCACACATTGATAAAGTTTTTTTTTATTAATTTAAATTAAACTGAACATTACAACGTTTAAGTTATTTATTACTTAAAAAATGGCTTCGAGAAATATAAGCAATAACTTTAACGACATAGTTGTTATATTTTACACACTTGATATCAAGAAGTATTGAGGTAACTTTGGTATATACACTCGCAAAATGGGACACGAACAAATTACACAGTCAGCAGCAGTAGCAGTCAACGTATTGGGTCCATTCATAAATTTTAGGAAAATGAGGCCAAATAGAACTTTTTTTTTTTTTTTTTTCAAAATCGAGTACTGCAAGATCTCCATACTTGAATAAAAATGTACACTTCCTGGGCCTCGGAGTAAGTGTTGGTAGTTTTTAGAAAGGAGGACAAGGAGGAAGTAAAAGAAAAATGCAATTGGACAGAGAAGGAGAACGAACGACAGATATGTGCGTGTGTGCGCGCGCGATACACGTATATTGAAGCGTGCTTCCCATCTCTCTCTCTCTCTCTCTCCAACTCCTCTTGCTCTCTCTATCTGCGCTCTCAACTTGCCATTCTGTCTCATTCACTTGTAAACACTGAGAGTTGAGAGGAGGAGTCATGATAATGTATGCAGATGAGGCCGCGTGCCTTCTCATTCACAATCTTAGTTTAGCCAAGTAGGCGGAGTTAAGTGCGCAGTTGGGTGTAACACACACACACATATATATATATATATATATATATATATATATATATATATATATTATATGCGCGTTTGTTTATCCCCCTTCTTCCTCATTCGCACAAAGTAGGAGGAGTTTTTTTTTTAAAGAAAGAACCTCGAATACTGAGATTAAAATACAAAATAATGGTAATGAAAAGTGAAAACTTATACTACTACTGTGAGAAGAGCTTAGGTTTCGTTCTGCTAGTGGGCGTGGCTCAAGTGTGTCCGTGTTGTGTGAGTGACTTGGTCGTCTCTTTCCATTCATAACAGTCTCAGTGGGTTCCCCAATCAAACCATCCATGCAAGCCGCGGCTTCTTTTTTCGCAGTCAGTGAGAAGAACTTACTGTGAGGAGGCGGAGGCCAACGTCTAATAAGTAAAGAACCTCGTCTTGCTCACTCACTCATGGTGGTGATTCTGTTAAGTTAAACATTTTTTGTTTTTGTTTTTTGTTCAACCGCCATGGACAAGAACTAAAACGCCCGTGAAAAGTTTTTTTCTTAGAGAGTGCACGCACTTTTATACTCTTTCGCGTTTTGCAAAAATTGGATACAAACCAGTTGTAATTTTCATTTGCTTAAAACGGATTTTCTTCCTCGATGAATTTGCAAACCAAAGCCACTTCAACTTTTACAATGGTTATAAAAGATTCAGTCGTAAACATCTGGACCTAATACATACGAAATGAGATAGCTACATTTGCACTTTATTTTTTTTTTTTTTACTAAAAGTTTGGAAATCTGGTCTGCTTTAATTTGCTTGATTGCAAGAAGCAGCCAGTGCGTATGTGTGTGTGTCTGTGTTGTATGTCTGTGCAATAATTATATATTATTCGTCTTGTCCACTTCGACTCCGCCAACAATTGTTACACTTACATAGATATATATGCATATATTTATATATAATTTATTTTTTGTATATATTTAAAAAAAAATATTAATAATTCGACGTATATTCGTCAAGAAAAGAAAGTAAGTTTGTATTTTTTTAATATTGGGAAAAAATAAATTTAAAAATGATTACATCAGGATCTCCGCCATCTGGACGGATTTGTAATGCAGTTCCAGCCGGTTCTAATACCAACAACAATTCAGGGAATCGTCAAATACGGGCTGGATATCATGCACAATTTTGGGCCGTTCACGGACGATCTAATCCACAAAATTTACGGATAGGTGAGTGTACCGTCCAACGATTCTCTTACACTCTCTCTCTCTCTCTAGTCTACAGTATAGCAAAAGGTGCAAAACATTCATCACGTTGTTATACAAGAAACTTTTCTTTTATTTATTTTTTATTTTTATTTTTTTTAAGCGGATAGTAAGTCCTTATTTCATCATCCGTGACCTGACTATAGGCAATTTTCAACAACAAAAAAAACCTTTAAAAAAAAATACATGTGATTGTAAACAATGTTCATAAGAGTTGGCGTTGTTAAATCCATTTGTAAAATTAGATGTTGCATCAATATTTTATTCGAAATAACAGATTTTAAACAAAGTTTCATAATGTAATAAATGTTTTTAAATATTTTCTTCAATATGAAATTTAGGAAAAAAAATTATATTCCTTTTAAAAAATTATTTTTTAGAATGAATTTTCTTAATTATGTACTATTTTAAATATTGTTTTAATTTTCATAATTTGCATCGAATGTTCATCTGTACTGCCTTTTTCTATCTGGGAATTTCGGTAATTATTAATTGCAATGTCTTACTTTCTGACTTTTCCTTTTTTGAGAAATATATTTTTATTTCAAAATGATTATGGTTCAACAACAATACATTGTATTTTGAACAAACGTAAAAAAATAATTTCACAAAAAAAACATTTCCTAAAAAAAAAAAAAATTATTACTGTCATTGCAATAAGGTTGTGACTTAACGCAATTAAGAATCTATTGAGAAAATGTTATTTTCCACAAAACATCACTAATTCTTAATAATTTTATTAACATGTGCAACATTGCATCAATTATGAGAATGATTCAGTTTTACTTTTCTCAAACCCTTGAAAACCCGACATTTTTTACGTGATGTTTGATCAAATTGCCGTTTTAATGTAGTTTTTCTTCTCTTTCAAATAGATAGCAATATAACATTATTAAAATTTACTACTACTTTAAAAAAAACAAATATTAAGATCTTCATGAAACCCAGGTCAGCAAATAAAACAACTGTAGCCATTGTAAGTAAACTAAGCATAAATACTACCCTATTATTAAATCCAGTTAACATTTTGCATACCAAGAAATATAAATCTGTCATTAAAAACAAAACAAAAAAAGAAAGTAAAAACAAATTATACTTTAATAAAGCCTTGTATATTTTCGGCTACCTACCAGGATTCATTTATTTTATCCTTGAAGCTCTTAGTCTTCTTAACGATCGAAAAGTCATGTTTGTTTTGGTTTATCTGAGAATAAATGACAAATGACAACAATTCGCAACTTATGTATTTTTTATTTCCCGCATTTTTACTTTAATTTTCCTAACCATAACCGAATTCAAGAAAAAAAAAAAGAATAATTATCACATACACATAAAATTCAGTATCAATTTTTTTAAATTTTTGTTTACCATTGGCATTTTAATATTTTTTTCACGTAGACAATGAAAAAAAAGGAACAGCAATCTAATTGTTTCCACTTTGAAAAATATTTTATTTTAAAATGATAAGGAATTAATCATGCTGTAACCACAAATAATTGTTGTTAATTGTTCAGGAAGCGAATTTTCTTAACACCTATTCAAATAATCGGATTTTTTGATAAATTAAAACTTTTTGTTTAAGAATAGTTTACGCACAGTTATACGTTTATTTAAAATATTTAATTTCTACCACGAAAAAGAAAAATAAGGAAATGAAGGGGAAAACAAAATTAAAAAAAAAATTGGATGAATGAAAAGAAAGAATCATCGTTGTAAGTAATGTTGTATTTTATTTGTTAAAATGTTCAATGTGTTTTTTTTTTTAGTTATTCATTCCTGTTGTGTGATTTTATTGCATGAATTCATCGATTATTCATTGTTTTTATTAATTTATTTTGAGACTTTCGATTTTTGTCCATCGGTAGGAATTAAATCAGTTGCTTTCTCTTTCTTTCCTAATTTCGTTCGTATTCTTATCGTACTAAGAAAGATGAATAAGCGAAAAAGACAACTACTTTTCTGTTTGCTAATTTCCCACTCTTTTTCTTTTACGATCTGCTTAATTACGGAGATGAAAACACACTTGAAGACATAAAATCCGTTTTGTGACCCTAAATGGCAATTTGTTTATCGGTCGTTTACGATTTTCAAATGTCTGGTGTTGCCGCCATTCTTCTTTTCTTTTTTTTCCAAACAAGACGTTGTTTGTCCATTGCTGTCCGCCCGAACATTTCCTTTGACCCTGGCAAATGTCGCGCTACTCTCTCGCATATACAGCCTTTTCTAATTTGTTAGCAAAATAATCTCTTCATTTAAACTGTCCTTTCCGACTACACGACAATCACTTGCTTCAAAAGTGAGCAACAACTCTTTTCTCAGATCAACACTTTGTTTGATCAAAACATTTTCTTATCACACCTTCCTTATCTTACTTGGCACAGGAGTTAACCTGGCCCCGGAGTACGACTCAGTCGGGGCTCTATCTATGGACGGAGACTCGGCTGAGAAAAGTACCCGATCCCGCTATTGCAGGGGTTGGGTAAATTTTGACCTTTGGCCCGAGTGTACGCGCTCGGTTTCCCCACGTTAAACTCGACCTTGTGTCATATCTCGTCTACAGTGGGGAGACCGGGTAATAAACCTTATTCTCTCTTTCTCTTTCCCTGAACCCATTTCAAATTCAATATTGAACAAAATATAATCCACCGTGCTCTTTGTCTTAGCTTATGAAATATACAAAAACTTTAAGTAACTTTTTGTATTATATTTTGATTGTCATTGAAACTAAAAAGTTTCCTTTAAAGAATATTTTATTTTTATCGTGATTCCTGATAATGACAGATCGACTTTGACGTCAGATTTCGTTTAATTCGTTCTAATTTTAATAAATCCCCTTTGGGGAAAAAAAGTTTAAAAACCAATAAACTTTAAATGAAACTTTCATTATGAAAGAAACAAAAATCAAAAGACCTTTTCTTTTACTGTTAGTGTTACATTTTTAGTTGTTAACCTTTAAAAAGCTGCCAATGCTAAGACATAAAGCTTCTTGCTCAAAAGGTCACTTGACAAAATCATGGTCAGTAGCACAGGATTATCGTGGCATTTATAAGGATGATTGTCTTAAAAAAAAGAAAAAGTCACTTCATTTTGGGGGAGGTTTTTGTTTTTATTATAGAGAACAAGAAATTTAGCTGAACGTTTATTAATAGATTACAATAGATTTTTTTCCAAATTAGCGAATATATGAAAATGAAATGAAACGAAATTAGAATGTCTTTGCATTGATGGAACATAAAAACCGAAATAATCTGTTTTTCTCTTGAGTTACTCAGTTCATTCAGGTTTTGAATAAATATGTTGTAAAATTTTCTTTTGAAATAGATTTTTATAGCTTTCAAGAAAAGTGGATTTTCAGATTTACAGTTTTTAAACTGATAATTTCTCAAATCTGGTGGTCAGTTATACTTCCTAAGAATAATTTTAATTGTGATTTCTCTGGTAACACATCTAAGATATTTTTGTTTTTATAAATGAAGCACAAATGAAGAAGAAACTTAGTTTCTCTTGTTGAAGTGGTCTTGACATTTTATTTTTCTATTTTTCATAAATTCAAAATTTTACGTTCCGTTATCTCAAATATTCAAAATACCTTTTTGTGTGTGTAATTTCATATTCATTTATGGATATTTTGATGAGAGTAACGGATTCGACTACTAGCCGAGTTCAAGTTCTGACTTGCTCTGTTGCATTCACTTTCCCACTTAATTCAACTGAAAAAACGCATGAATCTAATTCTCTAGGGTAGACTAGAGCCTCTCAACCTTTGGTTGGCAGTCTGAGAAGGATAGACTCTGAATTCGAAACCGTAGAGAAGACGAGAAACCATTCCACACTGTTTCTCAAGAATTCGTGGTAATTTGCAAATAATAAAGAAGAATCTGTGGAGAGCCATGATCGTCCGCGTTCTGAAGTGACATGATATTTAAAACAAGAAAATGAATCAACAAAACTTTCTCCATCTTTGTGTCTTTGTGATTTTACATGTCCTAATTCTTAAAGGGCCATCGTTTTGTGTGTGTATGAATATAAATATACATCAGGGGAAGTATTATTCAATCACTGTTAGATTGAAATTGCTCATTGATCATTACTTATCTATCCAGAAAATTGACTAAAATTGCATTTTATATTGTCTTTCACTAGTATTTTCATTATTCTTAGATTCCAACACCAAATGTGGATGAAATGTTCATTGATTTTTGACTGAAACTTAAAAAGATTACTTCTATCCCATATTGACTTCTAATTACCTTATGAATCCTCATCTGAAATCTTAAAACATTTTTATAATGAAAAGTACATTTGTTCACAAATGAGAAGTAGCAAAGCTTTCTTCTTAAATCCAAGAGTCAAGAGAAATTCTGACATAAAAATGATTGCTTTAAGAAAAGAGTTGGAAAAAAAAATTTTTAAAACAAAATTATTTTACATTTTGAAGTGCCATTTTAAGAACAAGTTAGAATTTTTAAAATAGAATTTTATTTTGGATATAATTTTAATTTTTTATTATAAATGACTTTGATATTCTATCATTCCAGGTGTCTTATTTTTTTTAAAGAAAAATTGTATCATTCAGTTTTCAACAGATAATCTTAAAATTTTCCATTTTTGTAAGTAAATTTTAATAGTCAATTAGTTTTGATAGACTACATTTTTAAAAGTTGGAAGTTGACAAAGATTTAAAAAAAATAAATTGTACTTTTTCGAATTCTGATTTGCTTAAAAAGTTAAAATTCAAACAAAAAAAATAAAAGCTTGAAAAATGTATTAAAATAATTTATATAATATTTTAGACAGGAATTTTTTATGATACCTTCACGTTTTGATTGAAATCTTGGAATCAATTTTCATTTATTGCTCTTTAAAAATAAGTTAAAATTCGCTCATTGTATTTCTTTGCCATTTCTTGAAAGTGCATAAATTATTCTAATTAGTTACTCATCTGTTTTTAGTAGAAAACTGTTAGATTCCATTTTCCATCCTTCTTAAACCAGTTACTTATATTAAAAAAAGAAACCATTTTGAATTTCATCTCTAAGCCTTGTACTTTTAATTCCTGTAACTTTTACAAATGTATTCTGCTTATCATTTAAGAATATTGTTATTTATAATAATATGTAATAATTATTATAATTTCATTATTTGATTAAACCTACAATTGAAATTAACTCAGTAATGGCTACCTTAAAATGTGGAATTAAAAATAAAATATAAGTCTGTTGTTAATTAGAAGTTTAAGTGACTATTAACTATAGGTTTATAAAAGAAATCTGGTATTACTTATAGGTTTACCTGTACCCACCATGCAATCTTTGGAACTGTGGGTAGTAATGGGTCAAATCAAAGTGTTGGGAGATTATAAAACATAATCAGAGTATTTTTATTGTTATATTCTTAATCTGTCCACAATGGGTAAATAAAAAATCTATGCAAATCTTATTGTTTATTTTTAAAAATATGCTTGCACTGAAGGTTCTCTTGTCCCTCTTCCCCCCCCCCCCGGCATAAAGACTTTTTTTCTGCTTGCTTTTACCCTTGAGCACTAATATTCAACTTGTCCTTCACTCATGTTTCTGGAAAAGCAAGTCCTAAACCTCTCACTTCATAATGAAGTCCCCAATTATTCATGGGAAGATGAATGGATGTCAAGTTAAGAGAAATGTGGGTTGATGGCAAAAATCCACCTGGATTTTCTTGCTCTTTCAAGCAAAAAAGTTAACAAGTCAATGTGGCCCTTGATTTTATTATAAAATATTCTTTGAATCACTCAGTGATGTTTGCCAGATTTCCTTTCTCACCAAACTCAGCTCTCCCTCTTCTATCCATCTTTAAGAATTTTTTTCTTATTTAATCATCAATAATAATTCATCTCTTAATTAAATGGATTAAATCTGGTATCTGATTTTTTTACCGCATATCTAAAATGAAAAAAAATACTTGCTGGGCATTATAAACTTAAAAAATATTTAGTGGGTAGTTTATTATTGTTGTACTCTTTGAATAATCCTTTTAACATGAAAATATATAATTATAGGGATCTTTTCATTGTATTTAAATTTTTCATATCTTGCACATTATTTTATTCACTCCTTTTAAGCATACTGGTATGCAAATCCTTAATAGTTCAGCTCATGTTCTCACAATAGAAAGGCCTTGTGCCAATTAAGATTAAGTAATAATGGAAAGTTTTGTATATATGCTGAATTTTTACTTTATTTCACTGATGGGTATATGATATTATTAGTAAGGCAAAGAGGAAATAAAGTTTATTATTATTTAGCAAACCAAACATCAAATTCTGAACTTGTTTGTTGCATTCACAATGATATCCTTAGAAAAGACATGAAGTCATTTTTTTCTCCTTAGGGTAAATAGCAATGTAGACTGAGGTCTCTTTCCTTAGGAAAGCAACTAGGCTATAGGTGAAGAACTACTCTGAATTCAAAACTGTGGAGACGGTAAACTACTCCACCATATTTCCCTAGAAGTCATAGCAAGTGACAGATAATAAAAGAAATGGAATCCGGGAAAAGCCATGATTGTCAACACGCTAAAGAGACATGACAGAAAAAAATAAAACATTTTAAAACCATTTGCTTTCAAGTTTTACAAATTCTTAAACATTTATAGATGTTAACATTTTTATAAACTCTTCATTCAAATATATACAAGACAGGTTTGTAAGTTTTCTGTTCAAATTTAAGTTTTAGCCGTTTATTGAATTAGAACAATATTTAACATTTTAAGTTTTTTAATTCATATGAATATTATTTCTCCAACAGCGCAATTTTCTTTAGACGTTATCAATTTTTATCAGATTAACATAAATTGATTATAAATGAGCATGATAGCTTGGTTGGAATCTTTTGATCTTTCATAAATTGCTTAATGTCAATTTTCCTTTTAGATATAGCATAACAAAATTCTATAACAGCTAAAAGAACTTATTTACATAATAGCAAAACCACTACTTATCTTTACTAGTTTAACTAACTCTTCTGGAATAGGACATTGTCATTGCAAACTTATTTTATAATATTGCCAATATGTCAATATAAAATTGTTAATAAAACCCTTATGGTTCTCAGTCTAGCTTTCCTGTCTTTTTTATGCTTTTTTTCTGGCACAATGTTTTCATTCAATTTCTTTGTTTAGCATCTCATTATTTTGTTTGTAATGCAATAATTTCTTTGTAAATGTTATATTACTCCTCATTTAGTTTTTACTGCTTTAGTAAAACAAAAAAAAAACATTTGTATTTATTAAATATTTGTACAAATTTTTGTGTTCATGGATTTATTCTGCAAAGGATAAGTAAATGAATATGAACATTTCTTACAAAAATGTGCCTTAGATTTATTTTTACTAATCAGTAAGGTCTTTGAATAACTATTTAAGACATAAGACAGTTGCCATGATTAAAGTTGTCTCTACTTTATATAT
>OZ010595.1:45700647-45750677 GCA_963932145.1 Acanthosepion lycidas | reverse complement strand
GGTGGGATCATAGAAACTAGAAAGAAATGACTTTAATTTTGTAAGCCCTTCGATTATGAAGTGTTATCTAGTTTTAATGCTAATGCAAAGACAATATTATTTAATTATTATTTCTCGTTGGGATAGAAAACCAACTTTAAATATCCAGAAAAATGTGAGTGGTTATTTAATCCTAAACAAAGATTCATGTAATAATTCAAACAGGTTTTTCAATATTTAATTTATCGTTTCGTAACTAAAAGATTTTAAAAAAAATTAGTGACCGAAAAAGTGACAAAGCAAAAAAGAAGTCTTAGAAAATGCGTTATCATTGTTATGTTCAGTTAGAATTAAGAAAAATTCTCTCCATAAAGTTAATGAAATAAGAATAAAAATGAAACGCTCAACTGACAACTCCATCCGAATTTACCGATTTACAAATAAAGATTTTCGTTACATTTTTAATTTTTCTTCTTCGTGTAAGACTTATGAATATCTTAATTTTGAATTTAAGTTTATTTTGAATGTTTTCAATTTCAGTGTCACCGCATTAAAAATGCGTAGTTTTGTTAAAAAAAAATAAATTAAAAACCAAGCAACAACGAGAGAGAGAACAGCCTTATTCAATTAAGAAGAAAAGGTTTTACTAGGGTGATACTGTATTTTACTGGTCATCTTCATAATTTAAAAGTAGTAAAGTAACAAGAAGACCCAAAGAAAATAAGGATTCGCTTCTTAGAAGCGTCAATGCTTGTTAATGTTTTTTTTTTCTGCTTTAGCTTTAAAAATCAATGCTTACAAAAATATATTAAATACTTTGAAATGACAACTTGTGTTACAAAATAATCTCTAAACAAAAGGCAAAATACCTGAAAAACATTAAGAAGCATAGTGCGTTCGTACCGAATTAATTGTAAATTATTTTAAAATTGATCCATACCAAATGCTCCTCAATGTTTACGCAATGAATGTGAAAACTTATACTACTACTGTGAGAAGAGCTTAGGTTTCGTTCTGCTAGTGGGCGTGGCTCAAGTGTGTCCGTGTTGTGTGAGTGACTTGGTCGTCTCTTTCCATTCATAACAGTCTCAGTGGGTTCCCCAATCAAACCATCCATGCAAGCCGCGGCTTCTTTTTTCGCAGTCAGTGAGAAGAACTTACTGTGAGGAGGCGGAGGCCAACGTCTAATAAGTAAAGAACCTCGTCTTGCTCACTCACTCATGGTGGTGATTCTGTTAAGTTAAACATTTTTTGTTTTTGTTTTTTGTTCAACCGCCATGGACAAGAACTAAAACGCCCGTGAAAAGTTTTTTTCTTAGAGAGTGCACGCACTTTTATACTCTTTCGCGTTTTGCAAAAATTGGATACAAACCAGTTGTAATTTTCATTTGCTTAAAACGGATTTTCTTCCTCGATGAATTTGCAAACCAAAGCCACTTCAACTTTTACAATGGTTATAAAAGATTCAGTCGTAAACATCTGGACCTAATACATACGAAATGAGATAGCTACATTTGCACTTTATTTTTTTTTTTTTTACTAAAAGTTTGGAAATCTGGTCTGCTTTAATTTGCTTGATTGCAAGAAGCAGCCAGTGCGTATGTGTGTGTGTCTGTGTTGTATGTCTGTGCAATAATTATATATTATTCGTCTTGTCCACTTCGACTCCGCCAACAATTGTTACACTTACATAGATATATATGCATATATTTATATATAATTTATTTTTTGTATATATTTAAAAAAAAATATTAATAATTCGACGTATATTCGTCAAGAAAAGAAAGTAAGTTTGTATTTTTTTAATATTGGGAAAAAATAAATTTAAAAATGATTACATCAGGATCTCCGCCATCTGGACGGATTTGTAATGCAGTTCCAGCCGGTTCTAATACCAACAACAATTCAGGGAATCGTCAAATACGGGCTGGATATCATGCACAATTTTGGGCCGTTCACGGACGATCTAATCCACAAAATTTACGGATAGGTGAGTGTACCGTCCAACGATTCTCTTACACTCTCTCTCTCTCTCTCTAGTCTACAGTATAGCAAAAGGTGCAAAACATTCATCACGTTGTTATACAAGAAACTTTTCTTTTATTTATTTTTTATTTTTATTTTTTTTAAGCGGATAGTAAGTCCTTATTTCATCATCCGTGACCTGACTATAGGCAATTTTCAACAACAAAAAAAACCTTTAAAAAAAAATACATGTGATTGTAAACAATGTTCATAAGAGTTGGCGTTGTTAAATCCATTTGTAAAATTAGATGTTGCATCAATATTTTATTCGAAATAACAGATTTTAAACAAAGTTTCATAATGTAATAAATGTTTTTAAATATTTTCTTCAATATGAAATTTAGGAAAAAAAATTATATTCCTTTTAAAAAATTATTTTTTAGAATGAATTTTCTTAATTATGTACTATTTTAAATATTGTTTTAATTTTCATAATTTGCATCGAATGTTCATCTGTACTGCCTTTTTCTATCTGGGAATTTCGGTAATTATTAATTGCAATGTCTTACTTTCTGACTTTTCCTTTTTTGAGAAATATATTTTTATTTCAAAATGATTATGGTTCAACAACAATACATTGTATTTTGAACAAACGTAAAAAAATAATTTCACAAAAAAAACATTTCCTAAAAAAAAAAAAAAATTATTACTGTCATTGCAATAAGGTTGTGACTTAACGCAATTAAGAATCTATTGAGAAAATGTTATTTTCCACAAAACATCACTAATTCTTAATAATTTTATTAACATGTGCAACATTGCATCAATTATGAGAATGATTCAGTTTTACTTTTCTCAAACCCTTGAAAACCCGACATTTTTTAGTTGATGTTTGATCAAATTGCCGTTTTAATGTAGTTTTTCTTCTCTTTCAAATAGATAGCAATATAACATTATTAAAATTTACTACTACTTTAAAAAAACAAATATTAAGATCTTCATGAAACCCAGGTCAGCAAATAAAACAACTGTAGCCATTGTAAGTAAACTAAGCATAAATACTACCCTATTATTAAATCCAGTTAACATTTTGCATACCAAGAAATATAAATCTGTCATTAAAAACAAAACAAAAAAAGAAAGTAAAAACAAATTATACTTTAATAAAGCCTTGTATATTTTCGGCTACCTACCAGGATTCATTTATTTTATCCTTGAAGCTCTTAGTCTTCTTAACGATCGAAAAGTCATGTTTGTTTTGGTTTATCTGAGAATAAATGACAAATGACAACAATTCGCAACTTATGTATTTTTTATTTCCCGCATTTTTACTTTAATTTTCCTAACCATAACCGAATTCAAGAAAAAAAAAAAGAATAATTATCACATACACATAAAATTCAGTATCAATTTTTTTAAATTTTTGTTTACCATTGGCATTTTAATATTTTTTTCACGTAGACAATGAAAAAAAAGGAACAGCAATCTAATTGTTTCCACTTTGAAAAATATTTTATTTTAAAATGATAAGGAATTAATCATGCTGTAACCACAAATAATTGTTGTTAATTGTTCAGGAAGCGAATTTTCTTAACACCTATTCAAATAATCGGATTTTTTGATAAATTAAAACTTTTTGTTTAAGAATAGTTTACGCACAGTTATACGTTTATTTAAAATATTTAATTTCTACCACGAAAAAGAAAAATAAGGAAATGAAGGGGAAAACAAAATTAAAAAAAAAATTGGATGAATGAAAAGAAAGAATCATCGTTGTAAGTAATGTTGTATTTTATTTGTTAAAATGTTCAATGTGTTTTTTTTTTAGTTATTCATTCCTGTTGTGTGATTTTATTGCATGAATTCATCGATTATTCATTGTTTTTATTAATTTATTTTGAGACTTTCGATTTTTGTCCATCGGTAGGAATTAAATCAGTTGCTTTCTCTTTCTTTCCTAATTTCGTTCGTATTCTTATCGTACTAAGAAAGATGAATAAGCGAAAAAGACAACTACTTTTCTGTTTGCTAATTTCCCACTCTTTTTCTTTTACGATCTGCTTAATTACGGAGATGAAAACACACTTGAAGACATAAAATCCGTTTTGTGACCCTAAATGGCAATTTGTTTATCGGTCGTTTACGATTTTCAAATGTCTGGTGTTGCCGCCATTCTTCTTTTCTTTTTTTTCCAAACAAGACGTTGTTTGTCCATTGCTGTCCGCCCGAACATTTCCTTTGACCCTGGCAAATGTCGCGCTACTCTCTCGCATATACAGCCTTTTCTAATTTGTTAGCAAAATAATCTCTTCATTTAAACTGTCCTTTCCGACTACACGACAATCACTTGCTTCAAAAGTGAGCAACAACTCTTTTCTCAGATCAACACTTTGTTTGATCAAAACATTTTCTTATCACACCTTCCTTATCTTACTTGGCACAGGAGTTAACCTGGCCCCGGAGTACGACTCAGTCGGGGCTCTATCTATGGACGGAGACTCGGCTGAGAAAAGTACCCGATCCCGCTATTGCAGGGGTTGGGTAAATTTTGACCTTTGGCCCGAGTGTACGCGCTCGGTTTCCCCACGTTAAACTCGACCTTGTGTCATATCTCGTCTACAGTGGGGAGACCGGGTAATAAACCTTATTCTCTCTTTCTCTTTCCCTGAACCCATTTCAAATTCAATATTGAACAAAATATAATCCACCGTGCTCTTTGTCTTAGCTTATGAAATATACAAAAACTTTAAGTAACTTTTTGTATTATATTTTGATTGTCATTGAAACTAAAAAGTTTCCTTTAAAGAATATTTTATTTTTATCGTGATTCCTGATAATGACAGATCGACTTTGACGTCAGATTTCGTTTAATTCGTTCTAATTTTAATAAATCCCCTTTGGGGAAAAAAAGTTTAAAAACCAATAAACTTTAAATGAAACTTTCATTATGAAAGAAACAAAAATCAAAAGACCTTTTCTTTTACTGTTAGTGTTACATTTTTAGTTGTTAACCTTTAAAAAGCTGCCAATGCTAAGACATAAAGCTTCTTGCTCAAAAGGTCACTTGACAAAATCATGGTCAGTAGCACAGGATTATCGTGGCATTTATAAGGATGATTGTCTTAAAAAAAAGAAAAAGTCACTTCATTTTGGGGGAGGTTTTTGTTTTTATTATAGAGAACAAGAAATTTAGCTGAACGTTTATTAATAGATTACAATAGATTTTTTTCCAAATTAGCGAATATATGAAAATGAAATGAAACGAAATTAGAATGTCTTTGCATTGATGGAACATAAAAACCGAAATAATCTGTTTTTCTCTTGAGTTACTCAGTTCATTCAGGTTTTGAATAAATATGTTGTAAAATTTTCTTTTGAAATAGATTTTTATAGCTTTCAAGAAAAGTGGATTTTCAGATTTACAGTTTTTAAACTGATAATTTCTCAAATCTGGTGGTCAGTTATACTTCCTAAGAATAATTTTAATTGTGATTTCTCTGGTAACACATCTAAGATATTTTTGTTTTTATAAATGAAGCACAAATGAAGAAGAAACTTAGTTTCTCTTGTTGAAGTGGTCTTGACATTTTATTTTTCTATTTTTCATAAATTCAAAATTTTACGTTCCGTTATCTCAAATATTCAAAATACCTTTTTGTGTGTGTAATTTCATATTCATTTATGGATATTTTGATGAGAGTAACGGATTCGACTACTAGCCGAGTTCAAGTTCTGACTTGCTCTGTTGCATTCACTTTCCCACTTAATTCAACTGAAAAAACGCATGAATCTAATTCTCTAGGGTAGACTAGAGCCTCTCAACCTTTGGTTGGCAGTCTGAGAAGGATAGACTCTGAATTCGAAACCGTAGAGAAGACGAGAAACCATTCCACACTGTTTCTCAAGAATTCGTGGTAATTTGCAAATAATAAAGAAGAATCTGTGGAGAGCCATGATCGTCCGCGTTCTGAAGTGACATGATATTTAAAACAAGAAAATGAATCAACAAAACTTTCTCCATCTTTGTGTCTTTGTGATTTTACATGTCCTAATTCTTAAAGGGCCATCGTTTTGTGTGTGTATGAATATAAATATACATCAGGGGAAGTATTATTCAATCACTGTTAGATTGAAATTGCTCATTGATCATTACTTATCTATCCAGAAAATTGATTAAAATTGCATTTTATATTGTCTTTCACTAGTATTTTCATTATTCTTAGATTCCAACACCAAATGTGGATGAAATGTTCATTGATTTTTGACTGAAACTTAAAAAGATTACTTCTATCCCATATTGACTTCTAATTACCTTATGAATCCTCATCTGAAATCTTAAAACATTTTTATAATGAAAAGTACATTTGTTCACAAATGAGAAGTAGCAAAGCTTTCTTCTTAAATCCAAGAGTCAAGAGAAATTCTGACATAAAAATGATTGCTTTAAGAAAAGAGTTGGAAAAAAAAATTTTTAAAACAAAATTATTTTACATTTTGAAGTGCCATTTTAAGAACAAGTTAGAATTTTTAAAATAGAATTTTATTTTGGATATAATTTTAATTTTTTATTATAAATGACTTTGATATTCTATCATTCCAGGTGTCTTATTTTTTTTAAAGAAAAATTGTATCATTCAGTTTTCAACAGATAATCTTAAAATTTTCCATTTTTGTAAGTAAATTTTAATAGTCAATTAGTTTTGATAGACTACATTTTTAAAAGTTGGAAGTTGACAAAGATTTAAAAAAAATAAATTGTACTTTTTCGAATTCTGATTTGCTTAAAAAGTTAAAATTCAAACAAAAAAAATAAAAGCTTGAAAAATGTATTAAAATAATTTATATAATATTTTAGACAGGAATTTTTTATGATACCTTCACGTTTTGATTGAAATCTTGGAATCAATTTTCATTTATTGCTCTTTAAAAATAAGTTAAAATTCGCTCATTGTATTTCTTTGCCATTTCTTGAAAGTGCATAAATTATTCTAATTAGTTACTCATCTGTTTTTAGTAGAAAACTGTTAGATTCCATTTTCCATCCTTCTTAAACCAGTTACTTATATTAAAAAAAGAAACCATTTTGAATTTCATCTCTAAGCCTTGTACTTTTAATTCCTGTAACTTTTACAAATGTATTCTGCTTATCATTTAAGAATATTGTTATTTATAATAATATGTAATAATTATTATAATTTCATTATTTGATTAAACCTACAATTGAAATTAACTCAGTAATGGCTACCTTAAAATGTGGAATTAAAAATAAAATATAAGTCTGTTGTTAATTAGAAGTTTAAGTGACTATTAACTATAGGTTTATAAAAGAAATCTGGTATTACTTATAGGTTTACCTGTACCCACCATGCAATCTTTGGAACTGTGGGTAGTAATGGGTCAAATCAAAGTGTTGGGAGATTATAAAACATAATCAGAGTATTTTTATTGTTATATTCTTAATCTGTCCACAATGGGTAAATAAAAAATCTATGCAAATCTTATTGTTTATTTTTAAAAATATGCTTGCACTGAAGGTTCTCTTGTCCCTCTTCCCCCCCCCCCGGCATAAAGACTTTTTTTCTGCTTGCTTTTACCCTTGAGCACTAATATTCAACTTGTCCTTCACTCATGTTTCTGGAAAAGCAAGTCCTAAACCTCTCACTTCATAATGAAGTCCCCAATTATTCATGGGAAGATGAATGGATGTCAAGTTAAGAGAAATGTGGGTTGATGGCAAAAATCCACCTGGATTTTCTTGCTCTTTCAAGCAAAAAAGTTAACAAGTCAATGTGGCCCTTGATTTTATTATAAAATATTCTTTGAATCACTCAGTGATGTTTGCCAGATTTCCTTTCTCACCAAACTCAGCTCTCCCTCTTCTATCCATCTTTAAGAATTTTTTTCTTATTTAATCATCAATAATAATTCATCTCTTAATTAAATGGATTAAATCTGGTATCTGATTTTTTTACCGCATATCTAAAATGAAAAAAAATACTTGCTGGGCATTATAAACTTAAAAAATATTTAGTGGGTAGTTTATTATTGTTGTACTCTTTGAATAATCCTTTTAACATGAAAATATATAATTATAGGGATCTTTTCATTGTATTTAAATTTTTCATATCTTGCACATTATTTTATTCACTCCTTTTAAGCATACTGGTATGCAAATCCTTAATAGTTCAGCTCATGTTCTCACAATAGAAAGGCCTTGTGCCAATTAAGATTAAGTAATAATGGAAAGTTTTGTATATATGCTGAATTTTTACTTTATTTCACTGATGGGTATATGATATTATTAGTAAGGCAAAGAGGAAATAAAGTTTATTATTATTTAGCAAACCAAACATCAAATTCTGAACTTGTTTGTTGCATTCACAATGATATCCTTAGAAAAGACATGAAGTCATTTTTTTCTCCTTAGGGTAAATAGCAATGTAGACTGAGGTCTCTTTCCTTAGGAAAGCAACTAGGCTATAGGTGAAGAACTACTCTGAATTCAAAACTGTGGAGACGGTAAACTACTCCACCATATTTCCCTAGAAGTCATAGCAAGTGACAGATAATAAAAGAAATGGAATCCGGGAAAAGCCATGATTGTCAACACGCTAAAGAGACATGACAGAAAAAAATAAAACATTTTAAAACCATTTGCTTTCAAGTTTTACAAATTCTTAAACATTTATAGATGTTAACATTTTTATAAACTCTTCATTCAAATATATACAAGACAGGTTTGTAAGTTTTCTGTTCAAATTTAAGTTTTAGCCGTTTATTGAATTAGAACAATATTTAACATTTTAAGTTTTTTAATTCATATGAATATTATTTCTCCAACAGCGCAATTTTCTTTAGACGTTATCAATTTTTATCAGATTAACATAAATTGATTATAAATGAGCATGATAGCTTGGTTGGAATCTTTTGATCTTTCATAAATTGCTTAATGTCAATTTTCCTTTTAGATATAGCATAACAAAATTCTATAACAGCTAAAAGAACTTATTTACATAATAGCAAAACCACTACTTATCTTTACTAGTTTAACTAACTCTTCTGGAATAGGACATTGTCATTGCAAACTTATTTTATAATATTGCCAATATGTCAATATAAAATTGTTAATAAAACCCTTATGGTTCTCAGTCTAGCTTTCCTGTCTTTTTTATGCTTTTTTTCTGGCACAATGTTTTCATTCAATTTCTTTGTTTAGCATCTCATTATTTTGTTTGTAATGCAATAATTTCTTTGTAAATGTTATATTACTCCTCATTTAGTTTTTACTGCTTTAGTAAAACAAAAAAAAAACATTTGTATTTATTAAATATTTGTACAAATTTTTGTGTTCATGGATTTATTCTGCAAAGGATAAGTAAATGAATATGAACATTTCTTACAAAAATGTGCCTTAGATTTATTTTTACTAATCAGTAAGGTCTTTGAATAACTATTTAAGACATAAGACAGTTGCCATGATTAAAGTTGTCTCTACTTTATATATATATATATATATATATATATATATATATATATATATATATATATATATATATATACTGTTTTACTTAAATGGAACACAGAAATATACAATCTGTAAATGCCATTTACCAGGCTGACAAATGTCACCATGGACAATTCATCTTTGGTTTTCTTGCAAGAATTCTAAGCACTGAATTAACCTTCCGTTCACACTAGAATGATTATTATTGAAAATTATGATGATTAATATTGATTTTTTTAATATTGCAAAATTTTCAACCCACCTAAATAGACTTTTTTTTCTTTTTTTCTTTTTTTTTTTTTTTTTTCTCATACACATGTTTATACAATATGTATGATTCGGCCTACTTCAATGTTTGTAAGTTTCAAAAATAATTAATTACTCAAGCTTCCAGGATAATAATTGTAGATTCTTTTCTAAATGTTCTTATAGAATAAGTAAAACTATTTTCAGTTAAATTGAATTTCCCCTATCCCCACCCTATCTGTCTATACTAATATATTCTGGTTTATATTTTTTCCTTGCCTGAGAAAGCAACTCCTTGACTCTAACCCCCATTGTCTCTTTTGCATTTTACTTTCCTTTATCCAGCACAAAACCAACAGATTGGCTGTGAATCTTCTCAACACTTGTCCAATTTTAGATAATCATATGTGAAAGACAAATGTGCCAATGGTGGCCAGATTATCGGGATAAGGCTATCAAGCTTAACCATTATCACTGCATTCTGCATAAATAGGAGAGAGAGAGAGATGAATGTTCAAGGGACTTTTTTTACTGAGAGTTCTTCACAAAGGGAGAAAAACTGCTAAGGTCCACAAGGTATAAGAAATTTTGGAGAGTCATGATCTTCCATGTCCCGAAGGGACATAGCACATAAAAAAGATAGAAATTTAGATACATAATTGTTTTATATATGATGTTGAACACTATACAATGAACATTCCAGATAAGAATTGTCTAAAATAAGTCTAGGCATTGACTGCCAAAAAGAATTCTACAATTCACTTGAAAGATCTGAAGAGATTTTAAAATGCTTTTAAGAATTGTAACCTGCCTATACTTCTACACAGGTTGGATTAATATACATGTGTTCCTAGCCACACAATACTTGTTATATTTGAGAATAGTCAACTAATGGAAGAATTAGAGACATTGTTTCACTTCACTTGCAGACTTTGTTTCTAGTCATGCTCACTTATGAAAAAAGAAAAGAAAAAACAACTCTTCATTCTCTGAGTGTGCAAAATATTCAAGTTCACAAATGATAGAAATTGTATTGATATTTCTGAAAGAATAGCTGTATGAAAATGACAAAAGAAAATCCTCTTTAAGTAAAAAAGCAAATTCCTTGATTAGCTCACCAAATTATTTTTGTAAAGAGAGGAGAAAAATTGTTGCATAAACAAATTCTTAACTTCTGATTGTAAAGATAAAGAACAGAATACATATAAAATTTACTCCTATTTCTATTTTCAAATTTACAAAAGAACACTCTGTGGATTTCTTCTTTTGTTTCCTTCTTTTCTATTTCGTTCATTAAAGACTGTTTATAATCAGTATGGAAAATTCCATAAATACCTTTATTTCTAAAGCAGTTTTTTTTCCCCTTGCCAATTTAGTGAGATTATTTAACTTGTCTTGTTTTTAATTATTATTAATGGAAAAAAGACTGTTTTACACTTTGACGCATGTTCATGTCATAATTACTCCTAAAAGAGAAACTTAATATTTTTTTTTACTTAATAACTGATGTCTATACAAGCTCTTTCCTCGGTTATCATATCAATAGAGATGGCACTTTTTTCACCCATTTCTTGTAAGCAAGAAATAACTTTTATATCGTGAAGTAAACAATTTAAGCATTATGAATATTTAATTGTGGTAATGAAAATTTATCTTTGTCATGAATTTTATAAAGTTTTTAATGAATTATTTATATATAGAAAACTAATTCCTCCTTAATTTTATGCAGAATGTTCTTAATAATTTAAAAAATATATTTAAAGAAGAAATTTTTTAGATATTGTTCAAGAATTTAAATTTAATAATGAACACATATACTGATGTTGGTTATAAAATGATCTTTCAAACTATATACCTTACATTAATAACCACTACATCTTTTAATATATATATATATATATATATATATATATATATATATAAGAAATTCTTGCTGAATGATAACATATACATCAGTACAGTCAGGGTAAAAGATAGTTCATTCTTTGCATATGTAAAAACAAAAAAACAAAAAAACAAGCAGCCATTTATATGAAATGTCCTGAAATTGAAAGTCTTAAATTAATAGCCAAGTTGTGAATTTGACAGATAAAGAGAAATGTCTAATAACTTAAAAGTTTACAAAAAGTAAAATAATGTTGGAAATTACAAAAATCATTGGCATGTATCATGTAATTGGAAGAGTTCTTTGTAAAATTCTCTATGACTTCAGTCCAGGTCTGATAACTTAAAATTGAAGACTTTCATCACTTTATGTTCCGGGGAAAGAAAAGTTATAAAATGCTTTATCAAGTTATTAAATTTTCAGCCATTGTGGCAGCAAGGATCTTTTGAAAAATGTAAGATGCCTGGTTCTAAAATAATGTTACAAGACCTGAGAGAACAATCACTAAGCATGTTTTTAAAAGATATCCACAAATTTGTATGGAATGGGTAATAGAAAACATACAGACTGGTTTTTCAATTGTTATTGTCACTGACAAATGTTTTACTACATTTAATAAATTTATTAATCTGGGTAATTCTTAACAGAAATCTCCTTTTAACAAGTTAAAAAAAATCAACAAGGTGGAAGTTGTGGGATTATTGGTGATGAGCTGTTAGGCATATATCAAGTATCACATAGTATTAAAATGACAGCTTACACATACATTGAGTTTTATTTTTCAAAGGTGTATGAGGAACCGTTGTTCAAGAAGAATCCAATTTCAGAAAGATTATTTTTATTCATAACAACGCTCTATCACATTCATTGAAGAACATAATACAGATTTGAATAAAAATAGATTTTAAAAATACTTGTTTGATGAAGTGGCTAGACATTATTTGAAAACGTGGAACATTTTGAAGAGGAATCTTTACAATTGGTGGCTGGCAATTTACCAGCAAAGCCAAACTTTACAATTCTATTCTGGATACTGTGGTGTCGATTTCATATAAAGAAATACATCTTACAAAATCAAAAGAGGAATTGCTTTTAAAACCAGTTAGAAAATAGGAAATTTGTTTCCTCATTTATTTATACTGTTTATAATTTTGCCCTCATTACAATGACTCTTTCAAGTTTTTTTTTTTATTTAAAACGTTTTTCTTTATAACCATTGTTCACTTTTTGTAATTATAATTTTTTATTACAACAATTTTTCTTGGAATTTTAGCAGTCTGTTATGTCATTATGTTAAAGATCCTGCATTTTACTAGCGTGAGTATCTTGTGGATTTGAAAAAACTAATACGGATATAAGTGTATACCTGTTATTACTCTCTATATAGTTATGACGTGATTAGTATTGTTTTTTTAGTTTAGTATATTGAGGTAAGGATAACACAGTTCATTACATAATTTACAGTATAATCAAAACTGGTGAAAAGTCCTAACCTCTTAAAGAAATTGTAGTTCATCAAACTTTTGGGTGTAATTCGTTTTACCCGGAAACTAACAGATGTGGAGAGATGACAACATCATTAGTAAAATAACTGAAGGAACTGTCACTAGTTATTAAGATGAGAATTTCAGGAAAAAGTACTCGCATTTTATTTTACTTTTAATATATGAAACCATGTTTTCATGGTTGTGCTTCCAATATATGGTTTGGTTTTACAAGATGAGATTTAAAAAAAAAAAAATCCTTTATTTGTCTTCTTATAGTTTCTCTCTGTCGCGTGTGTGAGTGAGACACTGCAGGATACAATTTTTTTGTTCCTCTGAGATTTTCATGTGAGAAAACATGCCAACCTCCAGCAATTTTTGCCTCTATTTGTGATTCCCCCTCCCCCCAAACAGAGAAAGTCCAACAAAAAGTTTAATATTATTGTTTCCCGAATGACAAAACACTTTTGGGTGCATGAGCCATCATTTTTTATTCTATCAACCCAGGAATAATTACATTATGGAAAAAAAACAAAAAAAAAAAAAAACGGAATAAGACAAGAAAAAGTAGTTTTTGTTTAAATAAATAATACCATAATATAAAAAAAAAAAAAAGTAAAGGAAATTATTTTTTAATACAATTGCTAAAACAGTTTGAACATCATTCAGTTCAGAAATGCAATTTATAAATATTGTTGGACATTGTGTCACAATTTTAAAACATAAGCCTTCATTCACTGTGTGTGCTACTTAAGTTGCGCATGTAGATAATTTTCTTTAAGTTAGATCACATATTTAAAAAGAAGAATTGTGCACGTAGATTACATGCTTTTAAGTAGTACCTTTTATTTTTATTCTCATTTCAACTATTTCCTCCGTTCTCTTCTGAAAGGTTCGAGTTCTTTCCTCGCTCAGAATCTGTTCAGCCACTAATTTTTAATTAGGCACACAACTTAATCCATCTACTTTTACTTTTTTTCTTCAAATTTGATGCCATTGAGTATGATGCTGGATATTTCTTTGTAATTTTTAGCTAAATTAAGATTTTCAACATCAGTCTTCGCACAAAGTTCATATCTTGAATCTATTTGACCCAGTTCTTTTAAGAAAAATGCCTCCTTTAAGTAACCAGATTATATGCTAGAAAAAGATCATTTTCTTGATTCATTATGGAGACGCAACTTTATGGTTTATGTAGAACGAACAAGTACTTAGAGAAATCTTTATTTACAACTACATTCATTTTGGTTAGTGATTTGCAGGCCTGAAATTAGGCATTAGGAAACTGACTACTGAAAACAAGATATAAAAACACGTTAAAACAAAATTGATGCTAGGTACCGTAATGTTGCTCAGTATTTCTCTTGTACTTGTTTGTCACCATCCTCTCCCGCCATCCACCGATTAACATTGTCTTTATCTTCAACCTTTTCTGACGGGAATTCAAAAATTAATTTCTTTTTTCTTTTCTTATGCTGGGGACGCAGAAGTGGAGACAGTTTAAACTTTAATTAAAAACATTGGTTGAAAAATGTAAATTACGTTTTTTGTCTATTCATTTGAAATATAGTGAAGCCTGATTACTTGCAAAAAAAAAAAAAAATTCTATTTTATTGATTATTTCTATAACTAAAATAAATTGAAAGAAAAAGTAAACATTTTTTGAGTAGGTGCGTAATTGTTTATTTATTTTTGAAAAGCTTTCGTTTTTTGTTTTTTTTTTGTTTGTTTGTTTGTTTTTTTAACTGTTGCTTTCAATTTGCTTTCTGTAAATTTCCATTCACAATATTTCCATTCTCACAGGCTAACTGCAAATTTCATTCAGTAAACTTCATTCAGTTTTTTTGTTATTATATTATTCCTTTTCTTATCTGATGATCCTTCTTTTTTTTTCCTCCTCAACTGAATAAAATTCACTGCTGTGAAGGTCATCACTCCAACGCATTTCCTGGGGAGAGTTGCAATCACTTGTTTACTCTGTTAGCTTTTTTTTTTTTTTTTTTTTCAGACAGTCACTGCTTTCTTTCTCCCTCTATCACACACATGCCCAGAACTCTGCCCTTCTCTGACCCCTTATTCAATCTCCTTATTCTATTCTTCACCCGTCCCCTGTCCTACAAATACAACAAAAAACAAGACCGCGGCTGTCTTCCTCCGGGTCTTCCCGCTTCTCGTCTCCCCTATTCAAGCAATGAAGTATTGTGTAAATCTCCACCTCCAAGTTGTTGTTTCTCTTCCACTGCTGTCCTATTTCCACGGAGATAGTGCAGGGATAGAGGCAAAGACGAAAAAGGCGCGTAAGGAGAGAGAGAGGGAGGGAGGGAGAAATAGTTTTCGATGAAGGCTTTTACTTCCTTACCCTCTCCTCTGCTGGGATACTATGACACCATAACCCGTCCATAGCTGCAACAGCAGCAGCAAGAACACATGTTGAACCTCGAAAGCAAAAAGTGAAAACTGACTGCGGGGGAGGGTGAGTAGCCGCCACTGCCGCCGCCCAAAGATGAGACAGTGCTAGTTGCCAACCAGCAGCATATCGGGCCCACCAGTTTTTTTGTTTTTTTTGCCTGTTAATAACAAAAAACTAGCCAAATCTTCGAACACTTTGAAAAAAGAAAGGTAGATGAATACAATCTCCGTTACATATGACGGCTTAGTACGCAACATCGTTTCGCTTTGTTGCCATTCAATGTAGAATTTAGCAGCTGTTAAATGATATACTTAGTGACCTGTCTTAACGATCCTCAGAGAATGCAATCTTTCATAAATAAAGACAACCATACATCCTTCAATAATTCACACATAATCAGTTCGGAGTTTTTAAAATCATAATACGAAGAAAAAAAAAAATGAAAAAAAAGCGACTTGTTTGTAAAATATGTTTTAGTTTTACTTTTATAGCAGATTCTCATGTAAAATAGGAAGAATATTTCCTTGATTTTTTTTTTTTTTTTTTTTTTTTTTTCTTTTTTGGTAGGTTGATGAATTAAAAAATCAGTTTAACTTACTGAAAACGCTACACTAAATCTTAATATTTGTTGCCATTTAAAAAAAAAAAAAAAAAACTTACAACAATTTGGCTCAAAGCCATCGCTATCCTCTTTTTTTTTTATTTTTTAACTTGTATTTTATTTTCGTGTTGATTTTTAGAATCTTCAATTTTAGCCAAAAGCAAATAGTTATGCTCTAGTCTAATTAATTATCTATCACGGTCAGTTGGACTTGGAACATACACTGCCAACCATTTTTCCACCTTTCACATATCATAATAATTTCTATAAATAACTAATTTATATTCCCTCAAAATATAGTGATCTCTTGTGTAACAACTGGATAGCAAATTCATCTCTTCATTTAAATGCCTCTGGTTTGTGGCCTTGTGCCAGATTATTGACTATAGCGTCTCTTGGTTAAAGGATGTATCTGTACTGTTCAATGACGTTTAATTAAAACTTTAATTTGAAAAGTTTTTTTTTTTTTTTTCAAGTTCTTAAATGGTAAGATAATGGTTACAAAGATGCGCCATTTTCACTGATCCTATGAGTAAAAAAGATCACAACTTTCAAAATCCTTAAACAATATTATTTGCTCTGAAAATTTTTTATTCTATCCACATATTGAAATATTTTTATACATAGTCACTTTTTATCTGGAAAATATCTTCGTCTTTGTTGTGGTTATCATCACCAACAATTGTTTCCTCAGCCTTCTTACGGTGTCTATCGATTAACCTCCAAGAAAATTCGAACTGACATTTGGTAATTTTGACAAGGTAGGAAAATTCGGTGATTATGAAAATTGATTTTAAGGCCGTTTTTAAATGACTGGAAATTGTAGGGGCCAGATAATCCCCTCCCCAAATATTTTTAAAATAAGTATTTAATTACTATAATACTCAATGATTTTCAAGCAAATAAAATCGATTTTAAACTAAAATTAAGTTGTTTTATTTTTCCAAATTATTTTAATAAAAATGTAGTAAATAAATTAGATTTTAGATAGTTATTTCTTTTTAAAGAAGCAAAAACTAAATATATAGCAATAGCCTCATTTCTTTTTCACGAATATAGGGGGCTTAGCACCCCCCCCCCAAAACAGTCCTAAAATCAATTTTCAGTCGATTTTTATTTCGTAGTTTCCAAATTTTTGGGGGCACCCTTTTAGTCTCTATGAGGGTAAATTGTTTTTGTTCAGCTGTCCATATTGTGTAGCGATATTTCGTCTAGTTCGTTATATCTTTAGTAACTACTCTGTTATTGCTCCCCATGTTTCCATTGAGCCTAAATCAGTACTACTCGTTCCAGGAATTGAACTCACAGTTACTATGACACCAAATTCACGCACTAACGGATTTTCTTTTGTTGACCAACTTGAAAATGCCATTGTATTGTTGTTGCAACTTTGAACGGACGCACATATATCTGTGTCTGAGAATATTTTGAGAACGTACCAAAGACAAGAAGAAGCCAATTCATCTGGATCAAAAGTCGAGTGAGGACGAACAAGATGTCTAAAAAATCTAACAGAACTCAAAGAAAAATTTCCAGAAAGAAACATTTATCATGACTATTATATAGCTATATTCACCGTTGTAATTGTAATTGGCTAACTTTCTTTACCTTCTTCGTACATATCCATTTTTGATTAAGACCTGATGTAGTAAAAAAAAAACAAAAAAAAACGTCCAACCTCGGCTACTTTTGTGACTTTGTCCGATTTGTTAATTTGTCACATTTTATATTCTCACCATAGAATTTATTTAATCGTTGTCAGACAATGAGGTATGGTGGCTGTAAAAGAAAAAAGAAAAAGTGTCCCCCATAATGGATTCTGTGATTAGCTTCTTTGATTCTGTGATTAGCTTCTTCTTTGTCATCAATTGGTTATAACTTTATATATATATATATATATATATATATATATATATATATATATATATATACACACACACACACACTGACCCACTGAACTAGTGACCTCATTCTAAACTATTTCTACGAACATTATTGACAGGTAACTCTTTTCTCTGCCTTTGAAACATATACACATGTTGTTGCCGCCATAACCAACAATTGTAAATATAAGAGACAAAAAAAATGGTTAATCATTAACACTAAACAGTAAATGCTGCTTGTAAATTGTGTGCTAAAAAATAAAAAACAAATCTTGTGGGGGTTTAATGTTTTGCTTGGGTCGTTTTCTTTTGTTAGATTGCTTGCAGCAACAGCCAACTGTTGCTAAAAGTTTTCTTTTGATGAGAATTACTGGTTTTTCTTTGGGTATGGGATGGGAGGAAAAGGTAGGTGAAGCAAAAAACACTGTAAGCATCGTTGTTTCTTGCCTACCCCATCCTATGGTCGGGATGTCCAATATAACAAAATGTCAACTGTCTGACTGGAACTTACTTATTACATTAAGAGGTCATCTTGTTACTTGAGAGGTGTCAGCAGAGTCTGGGTCGGCTTAACTAAATAATAAATAGCTTTGCAAAGATTTTCTCTTTCTCACTCACCCTTTTATATATTTCTTTGTCTGCGTCGCCATCTTTTCCGATTATACGTCTTTCATTTTTTTTCTCAATATATAATATTTCATTCCCTTTCAACTTTTCCTTTCATCACAGCATCCGCTTTCTTCTCTATACTTGCCTTTATGTGCTATCAACTTCTGAATTGGCAAAAAGAAATTATTAGTGGCATTGCAGATTACACAGACTTACTTAGAGAATTAGTTGCTGTAGTAACCACCAAGACAATCATTTTCGGTCCATTTCTTCTTCTTTTTTTTTTTTTTTTTTTTAACTATGCATACTTTTTTTAGACCCCTCATCACGTGACACGATCTAATGAAAAATGTCTTTAAAGGAAAAAGGTCATTTCATGAATTTGCATCGATTATAGATTGATACAATATCTGTTTTTTGGATTTTTTTTTTTTTTTTTTAAATACTTACTGTGCTCTCTTCCCCCCCCCCCAGTTTACTGCCTAGTTTTCCTTTCGTTGTTGCACACCCAAGCTCATTTAAGTTTAGCGCTTCAAACAAATTTCTGCATACCTGATACTAAACTACTTTTTTACAAATATTTTGAGTCTGCTTTTTAGATTTGAAAAGTCATAAATCAGAAATGAAAAATAACATCCAAAATGCAGTATCATTTATTTTTCAGCTCTCTCTCCCACTTACATAAAAACTGTAATCTAATTAAATCACCATGAAGAAAAATGCACGGATATGTATTTCAATGTCTATGGAAAGATATTCTCTGCTAATTCAACTCTTACACTGCCGTCTAAATTTGTCTGTTGATAATGGATTTCAGTAAATATCACCCAGTATCTTGTGGTTGTGTAAATGTGTTGTTTTTTTTTTTTGTTTTTTTTTGTTTGTTTTTTTAGTTTCTTATTTAAGGAAACTACAAAATTCATTAAGAATCCATCAAAAAGGTTGGGCTTCTTGAGTGAGGCATGCTCAGATTAGAAAAACAACAAATTTGGATCTTATGCAACATTTTACAATAATGTGGGATATATAGCATAAGTGGTCATAAATGTTATATTCCGGTTTTTACATAAACGGAGAAAAAGTTTGTAAAAAATTTATACTGCATTTCAACTATTTTTTTTTATTTTTTTTTTTTTATTTCTGATACATGCTTTATTGGATCCAAAGTGGGTACAGAGAATATGAGGATAGTGTCTATTTTATTTTGATGTATTCAAAAATTGGAAAAATATGATTAAAGATACAAACAAATCTGGTCAGTTGAATTAAGAAAGGGAGGGAGGGAAAAGAGCCTTATTTGGACAAATCCTTGCTGCGATGTATATGAGCAGCAATTTTTCATTTATATCCATTTTATTAAAATCCAGAGAAAATTCTTAAGGGAAAATAAACAGAAGATCTTTAACATAGAACTTTTATTGGTCTTTAACTCAAATTTTCTGCTTACACAAAATAGTTTTAAGGGATACTAAATGTGCTCAATATCAGGCTTGAAGATTGTGTTCAAGCATGAAACTCTATCACCACTTGGTGTTGACCTTTTATACTTACTTTACACACATACACACATTTTAGATATATATATATATATATATATATATATATATATATATATATATATATGGGAAAGTTAGGGATATAATTCAGTATTTGGTTTGCAAATATGTCATCAAATAGAGTATACTCATATTAAAAATCCAGCTTCATAATTTTATAAGAACTTTCAACTCCTCAAATTTGATTATTGAAAAATATTAAAATTCTCAGATAAAATCTTGAAAAGTTTAGCTTAATGACTTAACAAAAATATCTTTATATAAAAAGTTCAAGAACTAACATCTGATTGATAAAAATATTTAAATGAATCAAAAATTGGTTAATAGCTACTTCTACATAAAGTGATGCTTTTTACTACATATTCGAGACTCTTATATTGTATTGTTTAAAAAAAAAAAAAAAGGAAAAGAAAGTCTACCAGTGTGTTGGTTAGAACAATTTTAACATTAGCTCAAATACTATTAGTAATTACATATTGTATCTGATGTTCAGCCTCTGCATCATACTTTCAAATAAAATAAAGAAAATATTTTATATTGAATTTTTATTGTGGAATTTATTCTTATTTAATTCTCTTCAGTTGGCTTATTTATTCATCCACAGCAGACTTCAGTTTCAAGCAGCAAAAATAAGTTTAATTAGTAGAAAATTGCCTGGCCATTATATATAATTGCTTCTAACGAGTAAGCTGGATTCTGTATCAGTTGTGTGTTTGCCTGCATAAACAATTCAGTTGTCCTGTTTAAAAAAAAAAAAAAAAAATTATATACTTTCTATCCTAGTAGAAATTAGTGTTAGTCTTGACAACAAGGATTTTAAATGCTGATTTTTAAGGCAGACCCTTTCATTTGGAAGATTGGTGCAACATAATCTTCCAATTATTACCAACATGGCTTTGAGAGGGGGAAAAAAATATGGAAATTTACTTTAATTTCAAAATCATAACATATCAATTGCTATCTACTGTCCTGATTAATCTTTTCTCCTCCCACTCATTAGTAATGTTTCTGTCCCTAATTCTTCCACACCCACTAACCCTTGTCTTAGTGGCTTTACTGCCTTGCCTGGGGTGAAACTGATTAAAAAAAAATAAAAAAATAATGATGTTATCCACCATTGTCCATGCTAGAGTATATCTTGTCAGTTCATTCAGCCTTTATTACATCATTTGTCTCTTCCACATAATCTTGGCACTTCCCAAACTAGATTTAACTTGTCACTGTCAGGTAAATCAATTTGCTTTAGCGTCCTGGGTATGACGGTAAACTACATCCGCGTCCTGGGTATGACGATAAACTGCATCCAACAGCAAGGTCTCAGATAATGTTTTCAGAAAAATAATGTTGCCAGCTCTAAGTTTTTGAAACAATAATGTTGCCAGCTCTAAGTTTTTTGTAAAAAAGTAATGTTTCCAGCTATACGTTTTTTTGTAAAGGAATAATGTTGCCAGCTATACGTTTTTTTTTTTTTTTGTTTTTTTTTTTTTGTTTTTTTTTTAACAATAATGTTGCCAGCTATACATTTTTATTCCATACAAAATAAGCATTTAAAATTCATATAAACTGGATTTGGCATTAAATAACCCACAGTGGTTGATATGCCATAAAACACAAACAAACAATTTGCTTTACTAACACTCTTAACTACTAAAGCCACTTATCCTTTAGTTCAGTGCTGGTGGTGGAAATTTTGAGTCTTCAACCTAATATCACTTGTTTTCCTCTTCAGTTGTCTCACAGCTCAAATGATTTGCACTCTCTGTAGTGTAATGAGGTAATGAAACTTGTTGAGTCTTAGGCCTGCTCTTTCTTAATCTGAGCAAATCTTTGTATAATCAAGATAATTCCTCATTTCAAAAATTCAGACAAAGGTGATTTAATCCTTCTTTTTCTAAGAAGGAAGTCATTGATAGAATCATTTGAAGAAAGTTTAGCTGTTATTTCTACCTGTCTGTTATGAATAAAAGGCAAAAGGTGTGTACAAAGTGAAAATTTTCATCATCTACACAACAAAATCTGCATAGAAATACAGACTTCTTTTTTTTTTTTTTCTTTCTTTCCCTTTTAATCAGTGCAGTAGACACACATGAAGTATGAAAATATCAATAAATACATAATAATAATATCTAGGAATACAGGTATTGTATTTTGTAGCATTTTGCCAGACTAGGCAAAATTTAATACATATACAGTGGAACCTCAGTTCACAAATTTAATTCATTCCTGAAGGCGGTTCATAAACTGAAACTATTTTTCCAATAGGAATCAAGGTAGAGAAAAAAAGTCAGAGTACAATAAAATTGGAAAAGAAAAGTACACAACATCACACAAATGTATACAACACAGCAGTTGACTCAGAACCCATTTGGGTTAACTCGGTTCGGCAATGTTGTTCAAGGACTTAAATTTTGTTCAATAACCAAGGCATTTTCATGTCAAATTTTCTGTTCGAAAACCGATTTATTCAACATATGAGACATTTGAGAACCAAGTAAATGATACTTCATTCTTTCAAGCAGAATAATCTCTCTATTGGTTTCTCTATTTAAAAAAAATATTTCCTCTTTTATTCAATCAATTTTAGATTACTGTAAACGTGTTGTTTGCCTTCATTAAAAGAATATTCAGCATTTACAAAATATTATTGCAAGTAGTTTGCTTGTTTTTTAACCTCTCAAGAATTCCAGTATATTGTTTTTCATTGTTGTTTTCTTTTTAATAAGCTCACATGTAACACCTTACAACTGGTATTTTTGATGATCTTAGCTCTTCTCAAATGCTAATGATCAGGTTCTTCCTCATGTTGTAGTTAAAAGCATTGTAATAGGCAACTGATCAGCATTCATTTATTAATTTTAATTCAGGAGATAAACTGTCAACGTAAAAAATACTTTATACTAGTTTTAGGAAGTGAAGTCAGATATTGTTCCATTTTAAAAGAAAAAAAAAATCAAAATTGACAGAATCTCTATTTGCCTTTAACAATCTATCAGAAATCAAAGTACCAGCTGAATAGTATTGATAGTTATTTGGTTGATTTGTTTTCTATGACTTATCAACCCTTTGCAGGTTATTTAAAGCCAGGAAACTTTTCTTTTTTTTCTCTCTCTCTCTCTCTCGAGGTAATGAATTAGTGTCTTTACTAATTAACTCATAGCTGGGAGAGAATAAATGGTTTCATACCTTTGCCAAGGGTATTTGTAAGTAAATATAACCATCACAACATGAATTCTGAGTCATTATCCATTACACCACCTGCACATCAAAACATATAGCACCTGGTGTTCCCCAGCGGTCACCCCTCTAGGTACTGACCAGGTTTGTCATTGCTTAACTTGGATAATCGTATGTGAACAGGTATTTCAACATGATGTGGCTGTAGGCACTATTGATATATAATAGTCATAGTTTTTGCATACATACATGAAATAAACTTTGGAATAGAGATTGTTCGATACACTAATTATTATTATTGTTATGCCATTTTGATGTGTATACAAAAGACTGTTTGGATTAAAAAGGTTTTTAAGACATCATGATAACATATTTTATTAAATATCCACAAACTGTATTTCTGCAAGTGTAACTTCCGGGGCAGTTTAGAATAGCTACAAAGAATCAATTGCAATTATTTCCCCAATATTATCATAGTACTTATTACTAAGTATAAATTTATTATTAAAAAGGAAGTATGTATTTTCTAGGTGTGTAAGGGGGAGGGGAGTATATTTGAATTTCCCAGTTCTCATTTTGAAGAACATTCCCTTTTTTCATACACAATTATATATGTGTATACATTTTGCCTTTAATTCATAAATTTTTGGCCAATCAATTCTACAGCTTTCTTCATGTATAGATCAGATAAGAAGTGGGTGTTGTTTTCTATGCCTGACAAGGATATAATTGGAAAAATGTCACTATGAAGCACCCATGTTACACAGGTTCCAAGAATGATATGTGTGTCTAACATTGCTAGAAAAGAAACCAAGTCAGATGATATATATTAGACCTTCCTATTTTCATCCCTGCTGTTTGTATACTTTTTCTGTTAAAAAAAAAAAAAAAAAAAAAAAAAAGGATTTCCCGTCTTCCCACCCCCTAATTTTGAGGAAGAAAGTAGAATGAACTGGACTAAGTCCAAATGATTTTTGGAAATAATTCTACTTTTTAAGTTTTATTTCATTTTGGCTCTAACATGAATAAATCATGCTTTCCTCTCCATTGCAAATTGAAAAATTCATTCATTCAAATTTAATTTAAGCATATCAAATTGAAATAATAAATGATATTTGTCTGGTGGGTTGTATATATTCACCGAATTCTGAATATATATTTTAAAATTTTTTGTTAACACCAATTGACATTTTCCCCAATTTAACTGCTAAGTGCCAAACTATTAATTACATAATCTCCCCTCCCAACATTTTTTTTTTTTAATCTATGCCTCGTCTTCATTTTATTCAATACACATACAATGACGCGCATACATGCTTTTCAGTGAAGCTATTTAGTCACTAGGATATGCTGGCTGCATAATTATTATCAGCACAGAGTGGAATCATTGCGGCAAGTTCTGACCCAGTCTATTGCATTTACTTCTCCTTAATACCCTTAAGAAAGGCATGAATCCCACTGTGCAGACTGAACTCTCTCTTGTCTTGAGTTATGGCCAGTCTAGGAAGACGACAAAACCATAGAGAAAACAATAAGAAATCAGTTCACTACTTTTCACAAGAAATTGTGACTATTCACAGATTTTGAATAAAAGGAAGCTGTAGAGAACAATGATTGCCTATATCCCAAAAGAACATGGTATTTAAAAAAAAGAATAAAAAGCAATCTCTGGGTAATTATTATGGTTTTATTTCTTCCATCTCTTAGAAAAAAAAACATTGGTACTGAAGCTGTTTTCTTTCTTTTCAAATATTTGATAGTTTTTATTTTTATTTTCCCAAATTGAAAGTATTTTTATTCAACAGATAGATAAAAATATTCATTTTATTGTTTTTCATTTTATCATTATTTTTAAATATTTTTGTTGTAAAAAAAAACTTACTTTTTATTTCGCTTCCAAGCATTGTCATTTCTACAAATTTAATTAATTTTATGAATTAATCAAATTGCATTCAAGAATTTGAGTTCAATTTTAAAATTGAGTAAAAGTATTTTAACTTTCTTAAAGGCAATTTAAAAATTTATTTTCTAATCAGATTTTATAAATTGTATAAATATATTTTCCTTTCCTTTGTTACTCAAAGGAGTTTCTATGTACATGAATTCTGACACATACTATTGGATTTTGTTGCTAAAACACAAGTTATAAGAGATGTGACTTTTTTTCTTCTCCCTGCAGAAATTTTATTTGACTTCTCCATCCTTTTTTGAGGGGATATGCTGCCTTTAAAAACATCAAGGAAACGGCCTAATCCTCTCATTCACAATTACTAGGTTTATAGTGTCTAGTAGGAAAGGCACAGAATTGAATAAACACAGGATTGAATTTATGAATGGGAAACTGCTGATCTACTCTTTAAATCTGAGCCCAAGGGGTCAGACATTACTATAATGACTACCATAAGGTAGTAATGCTTGCTTTTAGGGCTATACTCTCCACTTCCTTAGTAATGGCTAATATGGTGAGGATGAGAGGAGGGGGATTTTTCTTTCTTCACTTAGCCCAAAAGGGTAAGAAAGGACACCTTATCTTAATTTTTTGGAAGTAAAAGAACTTGATAAATTTCAGCTGTGAATGTTTTAGCAGATGTTATTAATAGAGATTGGGGGAGGGGGTAGGAAATTATTATTATTATTATTATTATTAAAGGGCACTATTTTTTTGTATATTTTTACCTATCAAAACAATTTAAGAGGGTCATTTTATTAGGTTGGTACAAAAATAATGTCGGTTTCTCATATATGTGAGAAAACGACATTATTTTTGCACCAACCTAATACTTTGTTCTTCATTTATTATATTGTGAATATTTTGTTTTTTATTTTTCCAGTTGTCTTTTTTGAAAAACTAAAAAATATTTATTTTCAGGAATTAGTTTTTGTCAGTATATATAATTTAAAAAAAAAAATCATTGATTGTAATTGTCCACAATTTGATTATATTACTAACTCTGTCCCATAAAAGTTGCATAATAATTTCATACATTAAAATTGTAACTATTATGGGTTAGAAATAGTATTTTTAAATTTTTTTTATATTCTAAGTTATTTACCAACTTATATATTTTAGTTATATTCTTTATTCTAATAGTAAAATAATAATAAAATATTTAGTATAATTAGAATTATCAGGTACAAGGCTACAAGAACAGGGTATCCAATATAGATTGAATTTATTTTAATCAAGCTAGTGAGGATAACTTGTTAACTCTCACACTATGACATGTGATCATTTTGAATTAGTTTTAAGTAAACCAAAATTTGGTTGCTAAAAATATTTAAATGAACCAAGAATTGTTTAGTAACTACTAATGTATAAAGTGGTGCCTTCTAACTAGATTGGATACAGTTCTATTGTATTATTGTTGAAGTGCTCATCATGCTCTAGAAGAAAAAATGTTAGAGCTTCAACCACTTGAAAAGATGAAAGGAGTAATAAAACTCGAACCAGCATGTTTGTCTGTTTCTATTTTATCCTTCTGCCCCCTCTAAATTTTATTGCATGGTCACACATACACACAGGTTGTGTAACATTTTCTTCAGTGCACACAGATACTACGCTCTAATCCTAAGATGTACTGACCAATATGTAAATAATCCAGTCATTTTTTATAGGTAATATGAATATAGGTAATATTCTACTTAAAATAAAAGGTTACTTCTAGTATTTACATTTTATATTTTATTATTTAGAATTCATTTTTAATCCAGAATTTCCCCTACAAATTACACACAAGCTAATTACTGTTTATTAAGTCTGTCAAATGTTTCTGTGCATCAAGGTCATGTTTCCAGACACTGCTCTCTATCTCTCTTTATATATATATATATATATATATATATATATAATGTGAAAACTTTTAAGATTGTCAGTGATGTGATAAGGAGTTTATAAATATAATTTAAATTGACAAGTGCTGAGAAATTCTTCCTTGTAATTAGTTTTTATCTTTCCACAAGTTATGAGACTTGACAAACTTCTAAATTGTGGAGTGATTTTAAAAAGGGGAATAACTTTGTTCTACTTAACCTGAAAAAGTAATTTTTCCACCTGCACATGATATATTCTTGTTAATGATATTGATTAGACATTATTTTAATTATTTACTGTAATTTAAAATAAAATGTACTATAATGGTGATAGTCCATTCCATTTTTCAAACAAGACTACACTTGTAGGTGTATACTATTGAAAAATAATGAAATCAATTTTTACAAAATTAGATGACCTAGAGAATCTGTTTAACTTTTTTTGATTAAAACAAAAAAAATAAATAAGCTTATTTCAACATGAATACTTAGAAAAATGATCATTTTATTATTAGGTTGGTGCAAAAATAATGGCGTAATAATGTCGTTTTTTGACGTATTAACGTCAAAAAACGACATTATTACGTCATTATTTTTGCACCAACCTAATATTAGCATGAAGATGAATCCTACATGTAAACATTGAAAACATTTTAAAGAAATACTACCTCTGTCCCATATTAGCTGTTACATTTTCATACACATTTCATATGCTAAATGTAATAAATATTCTGGGACAAGTACTACTTCAGATTTCATTTATAAAATGAATGTAAAGAATTAGTATTTTCTCTTTAAAAAAAAAAAAAATAAGATGATAATAATACAGTATGACCAATATTCCCGTACCTGACAGATTTCTAAGATATGAAAATAAAGGTGAAAATCAAATAATTGTTATAGTTACCAGTAAATTTACTGTAATTTCAAATTAATTGTACTGTGATGATGCTAGTTCAGTTCGTTTCATTTTCATGATTTTTGTCTTTTTTCTTTTTGTCATATTTCTTGCATATTTACTACATATTAAGTACAATTTCAAATAAAGATTTAAAATATAAATTGAGAAGTTTTCTTTCTCTTTGCTTCATATATATTTTTTCCTTGTTTATCTGCATAACCAGGTGACCCTCTAGCATTTTTAGAATTGCATGAAGTCGCAAGTGTGAAACACCCAGTGAGGGTCAATAGTTATGAATTTTGAAAATGACTTGCTAAGCATAACTACATATCGAGGCACCTAATAACTTTTTTTCTTTTCAAACCGAAATCCCAACCTTTGACTTCATAAATAAATAAATGCTAGATTTTATATAAATGATTATGGCAACACACCACCAATATGACTTAAGAACTGTACACATAACACATCAATTTATTTTTATGAAATCAATTTGCTGGTTTAATTGGTTACACACATGTGCACAATAGAGAATTAATACAAATATAAAATTTGTCACTTAGCTGATTGGTATTACCTTCAAACTAAAGTTCCATAGATGAACCTTCCAGCAATTACTCCATTCACTCGTCAGGAGATATCAACAATAATAATAAACTGTATAGTTAATTATTAAAATTTAATAAGAAATATTGTTCTTTTAATTCACAATGTTATTTCTTAGAGAATCACTTTTTTTTTTTTTTTTTTTTTTTTTTTTTTTTTGTTAAAACCTTCTAAAATATCACTTTTAGCACAAATTAGTTTATTTTATGGTTAAAATAATTTTCAAAATTTATCTTGTTTGATTTTTGTTTTTCATTTTATTTAAATTTTAAAACCTTTTTATAAATAAAAAAAACATCTTTCTACTATGAGAAATATTTGAACTTTAACAATTATGTTTATGCAAGAACAAGAATCATCAGATATTTAATTTTTTTCAGATTCATTTATTATATTTGTTTGATAAACAAAAACTATTGTTTTGAAGATGAAGCAGTCTGAGGTTTTTGAGTTATTATTAAATTAATTCAAATTGTATTCAATTAGAAACAACTAGTGAAACAACTTTAAGATAGAGTAATTAATTTAGAGTAATTTTTCAATTTAATTTTCTTTTAAATTTGTTATGAGTTACACTAGCCTTTTTTTTTTTTTTTTTTTTTTTTTTTTCTTTTTTCCGGGATATGACATCTCTGACCCAGTATCTTCCAGTGCTATTTAGCCTAAAGATTCTACGCGCCAAGGTCTTAGCTTGGTCCTGCAGGTCCAGTTAATCAAAGATTTAAAAACTTGTGACAGTGCGATACCCGGTTATAAAATAAGACAATTTTCTATGCATAGCTCAGATGTGGCACAAGGCCAAAAAGTATTCTCATTGAGGATTGAACTCGCTTCGGTTTAAATAGCTCGATAATAGTCGAGGTAAACCTTTCGTCTTTTAACCGTACTGCTCAATACTTAATTTATTTACTAGTTTGGCACAACGCCACAAGTATTGGGAACTCAGTATGTAATGATCTCTACATTCTACAAGTTCAGTTTTGAATTTGATGATCATGACGCACCTCGATAAGGAGGCGCCGTTCTCTTAAGTAATTATTGACTCTTGTTACGTAAAAAATTATTAATTTAATTAATAATACCACATGTGACAGCCATTGTTCTTGAATGTAGGGTTTTTTTATTTATTTATTTTAATATTTGAAATTAAAAATGAATCTAAATTTGAATGTTTTTTATATTAATTTCAAGTAAAATTTATTTAGTAATCATTTATTTTACGATCTTTAAAATTTCGGTGTATAACTTTTTCTTTAAAATAAATTTTTATGTCATGGAAAATTTTATGGTGTGAATAGTTGAAAAAAGCAGTAGTTATTTTTAATGTTATTAATTTAAAAAAAAAAAAAATAAAGTGTTAATTCAAATTGTATGTGTTTCTAGAAGGAAATATTTCTTTTTTTCTTAAGGAACCATTTATTTTGGCAAGAATATTAAACTAAACTAAAGTATTAGTAATCCAAGAAAAATGGTCTTGTTAACAAAGGGATAAAAAAGCCTAAAGGAGACATTCTTCTTAATCACTTTAAGTTTAAAAAGAAATAGTTTTATCAGAAAATGGCTAACCTAAAAAATTTATTTGCTTTTTTTTTTTTTTTTTTTTTTTTTTTAAGTTTAAGTTTTAACATTTGAAGTCTTTCTGACGGTTCGGGTTAGTAGCCGAACATGGATGATAAAATGTCCCAATTCATTTGCTCTGAAATCGCTAATTACCAAAAAAGGTAAAAAATATATTTTATTTTTTGAAAGAAAAACAGAAAAATTCACTTTTCTCGGCATATAACTTTGAAAAATAAAATAACAGAAAAAACATATTTAGCCTCTAAACATCAACACACACTCACTAATTGTTATTTTGGTGCAGCTACTCAAAAACTGGTCATTCCAGCAGGCAAGCGGCCAACGCAATTAAAATGTAAATGTTTTAAAATAAAAAAAAAATAGAATTTTTTATGCAAAAAATGGAGACTAAATCTTAAATCATGTATAAAAGAATGATTTTATTTCATTTTTTTATTTTGTATATATTAACGCACTATCAGTAACAGATCAATACGGCTTTAAGTGTTATATAGTCATCACTCATCAGAATTCAATTTTGACGTGGATTATTCTCTCGAATTTCGATATCCTAAAATGTTTGTTGTTTCTGCAAAGTGAGTTCAGGACTTAAAAGAACAAACTGACTGTTTTGGGGGTTTTTTATAACCCCTAAAATTAGGGCCTAATTTTAGTAAAACATCTACAAAATGTTACCGTTAATGATAATCGGTCCCTTGAGAATTGTTTTTTTTTTTTTGTTTTTTGTTTTTTTGTCTTGACTCGAGAAGTGGGTGCAAAAAAAGCCCTCGGCCTGATATACTTCCCAAATGACCAAACATCAAATATAGTTTGAAAAGTCATTTTGGTTTGTCCTAGAACTTTTCAGATGCAATATTCGTGAATAAATAAAATAAAAATATTAAAAGAAAATTGCCGCGATAATCAAAGAAAGTTCGACAGTTAAGCGTTCAGAAAGGCGGCTAAAAGTTTAATAATGTCATAGAAATTAAAGAAATTGTATTTTAATTTTGATTGACCATTGTTCTTGCTAAAATGAGGATTTTTTTTTACTTACGGGGGATCGGAGTTAAACTTATTTCTTCGCTTTAATTTTTTTTTTTTTCTCCCTAAAAATGTCAGATGAAAAAAAAGTTACTTTTTTTTTCTTTTTTCTTCAATTACATACAAAGTGTTTGCCAAATGCTTTTCTAGGGGAGGCAGTAATTTTTATTGTTTTTTAAAGATCATCGTTCACCAGTTCGACTTGAATGTAATAATTTCAACATTAGTGAATGTATATTTTTTTTTTAACAATCTCTACACATCTTCAGCCAACTTTTAAATTTAAAATTTGTTTACTAAGAATTTCAATAATAGCGATTTACTATACGTGGCTTATATCACAAGGCCAAAAGTTTAAGAATCGAATTCCCTATTCAGTCGTAAATTGATCTAAAAAAACTTAACTACACCACGTCGAAGTGCCCTAGAACCCCCATAAAACTATGTCTAGCCATTTTATTTGTATTGATAAAAACTGTTCTTTTCTAACTGATCATTTATTGCATAATTCATTTTTGTTTGTAATTTCCTGGTATTCTGTATTAAGAACTTTTTATACTGGAGCGAAACATTTTATTGTGGTCATATGTCACGTGGTCTATATCGGTAACTGTGGCGCGAAATATCTGGGGAAATGGCAAAGTTTAAAACTTTTTAACTACTGGATACGTTTCTTTTCTACTGTGTGGAGGAGAATTTTATTCTCCCATTATCATCTCTTCACAGATTTTAAACTTTTTGTTTTAAGTTAATTCTCCAACACTTTTTAAAATGTTATTAATTAACTGTAAAAATACATAATTCATTTTTATGTGTATCTGTACTAGACACTAGAAAGTTTGTCTTCACTCTTCACTCTTAGTCTTCTTCAGCAATATTTTAAAACGGGTTTTATAATTTATTTTGAAAATATAGCTCTTGAAAGAAATGAGTCACAAAATATATTCCCATAGTGCAAATCGAAATTTCATAAAGCTTAACCAGTAATGCGAAATTTGTCAGCTAAACTAAAATAAAGCTTTTTTTTTTTTTCTTTCTTTTTTTTTTCAACAATAGAAACATACATTTTCTTAGAAAATGTATGATTCGCACTTAGAAATTTTCTCAAGACAACTAAACTAAAAAGAGAGAAATTGATGTAACTAAAAAAAAAAAAAAATGCATTTACAAATGGGTTCTTGAAATGAAATGTTAACTTTAAAACCCAGGTCTAATTTCTAATTATGAGTATTATTCTGATGTTTGGTCATCGGAACACTGATTTTGGTAAGAAGTCGGTCGGGTCGAAAACATTTCAGCGCCTCCGCATTTAAATATCGACTCAAATGAAATACATTACTTTACGTAACGTATTATTTAGCAATTTTGCATAAAATCGAGAATAGTATCAGGGAGAGAGTTAGTTTTTAAAGTAAATTCAGTAAAAAAATTTGATATGAAATCATTCATTTTCACACGATTAGGAGTGTTAAACAATTGAGCTAATTAAAAAAATAATAATTTAAAAACAGTTCAACAAAATTTTACTAGAAATGTAGTTTTATAGCGTTTAACACCTTTTTTTTTTTTTAACATCACTTTGTTGACAAAATAATAAGTACTGCTTAAAAGTGGGGGGGGGGGTCTCAAATCACCAGACAAGATCACTCCGTTGCACACACTTCGTTACATGTCAACTTGGCATACACAAACCCTCTTGAAATAAATGGACATGTTTGATTGATAAACATCATACACAGGGTCGCTTTTAGTTACTACGGATGTCGTGGTAATTTTTATACATTCTGTAAATTAAATAATTTCCATGGAACATATCAGTCAATCTCTACAGTTTTCCCAACCATGACAGATCGAAAGTACAGAAAAAAAGTATGACTGGAGTTTAACAATTAATTTTTATTTTATTTGAATTGACTAAATTTTTTAAATGTGCACCTCGTGAAAGTAAGCACCATTTTCTGCAGTTCTTATCCTTTTTTTGTGAACTTGTGTCGAATCATCTCTCAAGAATAAAAAAAAAACTATATTAAAAACCTGAAAATTGTAGTTGAACGGAAAACAAATTCCTATATTTAAAAAAAAAAACTTTAATAATCTCTACTCGCTTTTTTTTTGTTTTGTTTATTGAATAAATAAAGAATATTGTTTACTTGCTACTTTACCAGATTGAAAAGAATTTATTTTAAATGAGGTTACGTTGTTAACATTCAATTTAAGAATCAGATTATTTTTATAAAAAAATTGATTAAAAAAAAATTTTAGCTAAAAAGTAAAAATAAAACATTTTTATTACGGTCAGTTTGAAAAAAAATTAATTACTTTATTTCTTATATTTGCTTCTTTCATGTGGTAACAATATTTTAGAATTGGCTTTGTATTCTGTCAAAAAAAAAAAAAAACTCTTTTCATATGTTTTTTTTTTTTTTCACGCTGAAAGAAAAAAAAGCAAGCTGCCCTTAACCAGAGAAAGCATATTCTCACTTTAGGTTTATTTATTCATTGGAAAATGGGGTTACTAATGTATTTTATTTATCATTTAGATAATGTAACACTGAATCTTCCTTCAGGCAATTACAATCATCATCATCATACTTTCTGACGCTAATTCGTTTGTTTTTCTGGTTTGGCAATCATCATGATTTCGTTACCAGAAGTGGAGATTTCTTAAAAATGTAATTTGTAAAAAGATCAATTAGATACTGAATTAATTATTTTAAATATTATCTATCTCTTTATAACCCCCCCACCCACCTCTATACAGTTGTGTATTTTAAGCCCAACTACTCCACCTGTCATAATAATTGTTATCTGGTGTTGGAATGAAAATAATCAACCAATTCCATTACTAACACTACGTGTGCCTTATACCGTTGCACACACAATTTCACTAAAACTCTGATAGAACCTCACGATCTTTAATTTTCATGCCATCTTCGTTGAAAGAATGGAGATTCAATCATTATGACCAACTCGGCTTTGGTGTTAAAAACCCTTCAATTAAAAATAAAAAAAAATTTATGGAGTAAAAATTGCAGAAAACATGTAACAAAACTTTTCAGTGGAATAGGCGAAGCGAGTTCAAATTATGACTAAGGCTATACTTCGCATTAATGCCATTTGGGAAATCCATCTCCCTCTCTCACCGGCTATGGTTTTAACAGGATAGACTGGGCTTCTTGAGAAGAATAGAAGGATAAAAATCTGAATTTAAAAACCATAGAAAATCACTCCACTAACCTTCCAAAATGGCAATGCCGAAAAAGTAAGAAAAAAAGCTATGATCATCAATGTCATGAAGAGACATTGTGTTCAAAAAAATAAAAATGCAAATAAAATAAATTGAATTATTTTCAAATTGACTGATATATTTTTTTTTTTTTATAAAGTCAGTATATTTTGAGAACAATCTGTTTAAATAATAATTGATTGTTTGGAAACCATTTGTTTGCTGTTTTTAACCTTTACAAAAGAAATTTTAATTTTTAAATGTAATGTTTTTATTTTTTTTAACGCTTTTTAAAATACTGATTAGAAAAGTTGGTTAAATAATAAATTCCATGAGCTTCATCGGAATAACAAGTTCTGTTTTTTTGGAAGTGGTTGGGGTAACCCCTCTCCCATCAACAACTAATAATTATGTGCTTTCGGCGGGATGTCGGTTATTGTTCATTTCGGAATTTTTTTATTTTTGTTTTGCAAATGGCGAGGGAAATTGATAAATTTTTTTTTTTTTTTTTTTTTTTTTTTAACACAAAATAACGACTTTTACATAATGTCGGTGTAAAAATTACTAATTATTTCGATTGAATAAATTAAATAGTTACTATTTATTGAGCGATTTTTTAAAGAATGTTATTTTTAAAAGTGTTATTGAAGTATCTTGAGCGAATATATTTATTTCACTCAACTCAATATATTTTTAAAAAGAAAAATTATTTTAATTTTATTGCAATTTTTATAATTCTGTCCATTTTTTTTCTACATCTCCGATTTAAGTTTCGAATAAAATTTTAAATGTATCCAATATCTATTTTCCCTCCTTTTCACTTAGTTCCACAAACTTTTTTCCCAAATAAATTTATTTATAAAGTACCGAAAATATATTTTACTAGAGAAATTCTTTTTCTTCTTAAGACTCTTTTAAGAAGACACTTTTTTTTTAGTTTAAGAAATGAAATGTACGTCCACACAATAAATTGTCAGCTATTTAATTAAAAAGACATGAAAAAAAAATTCTTTACATATGGCTTCCTAGTCTTATTCTAATATTTGCTCGGTTATCATTGCATTTCAATTCATATACCAATGCATTTCAGAATTCTATTGAATTATATACATAAACACTAAAAACAGTGTAACCCGGATATAAGAGAGTTGTCGGGACCGGAGAAGAAGTCTCTTATATCCGGCTTTGGTCTATATTTTGTTTAGGTAAGTATGGGGATAATTTGGCGACCAGAGAAAATCTCTCTTATATCCGGGTTACACTGTAATAAAAATAAAATTCTTAAAAGTAGTCAAGCATTTTTTTTCTTTTTATTTTATTTTTTCAATGTTTTTATACTTTTTTATTTTATATTCCAACTTCAAATCTTTTTTTCTTTCCATATTAATCTAGAAATGGATAGTTTTTTAATTTATTATTAATTAGAATGAGCATTGTTAATTAGTGTCTTCGAGTAATTTATCACCACGATTTTACTATCGTTAGTAAGCAGCCTGGATCTGAAATAATGAATGAAACTGACGAGGTTCGAACTCGCATCCCATTTTTTCTTGAATACCTCTCTAGTTCGAATCCTGCAATAACCGTCTTCTTTTTCATGCCCTGTCAACAAGAGTGGAATGGTGGTTTGAAAATTAGGAAATTAAATTAGAGCTCTCAAATCCTGTTCCTTCAAAACGTAAACGATTTGGCACTCTACAGCTTCCATTTCTTAATTGCAAAACAAAACAAAACAAAAAAAACTGCATTGCCGTGACTGTTCTTGAGAAAGACTATGATTTCACCTGCCTTCTCCACGGTTTGAAATTCAGAATTGTTCTGTTACCAACGAACCATTTGCCCTTACTTTGGTGAGGGATTCATTCCTTTCCCAAGGATATCACTAGGAAGTGAATACATAAAAGAGACTTCTCTAAGTGGCAATGATTTTTTTCGTACAATAAAATTAAAATAACGTTGTATATACCCATTCAAACATTTATTTTCTCTAGAGACTTTTTTTTTAAAATTGTAGTTAGAATCACATTCACAAAGTTTGATTCGTAATTTTCCCAGCAAAACTGTTCAATGAGTAATTTTGCTCCAGCAAGTTTATAAATAAATATTCAGTTCGCATTACTTCATTTCTCCTTAGTCCTTTATGGCCCTATCCACTGACGATAAAGAAAATTCTTCAGTAACTGTAACAGTTGATTTGTATATCAGTTATGTATTTTTTTATTGTTTGCGTTTCTATTGTAATCTTTGTAAACAAAACTACTAATTTTTAATTTAGTATTCTGTAGGTGTGGATTTGCTGTTTTATTTGAAATTATAAAGCTAATTTTATTTTTGTCCATCTAAGAAATTGTATAATTCTCGCTAAGATTTCTTGTTTTTTAAACTATCGACGTTAAGTACTTACTGTACAACACTACTAGTTATGATGATCAAGGACAACAAAGTCCTACTTAATTTCTGACATTTAATTATTTTTTTTAAAATTATAATTTATAAAAAGAAAATCTTTTAAACTACAGTTGTTATATTGGGGTAGTAACTACAGTAGTCTTCGTAATTAATTTTTTTTTTAAATGTAGTTGTATCACAGACATTTAGTACGTCATTTAACTATTAAACATCATGTCTGTCTTATTTTCTTAAGAAAGTTGGGCGGATGTTAAAAAATGCATTGTTTTGCTCGTCTATGAGATTTCATTCATTAAACGGTCATAGGTGAAAAGATGAATGGGCGTCCCTAGCCGTCTACTTTTTATTTGATTCAAAGTAGCTCGGTGGTTGGGTGGTTTTATTGACGTTTTCCTTATATGGAATAGGCATTGTGATATCTGAGGTCAAAGATGAATGGGGCGGCCCTGACTGCATATTCCTTATATGGGGCTTGTATTTAAACGATGATTACTACTATAGTAGACATGGTTTGTGTGCCATTCAGTTACAGATTTTAAACTAGCTCGTTTGAACTATTTTGTTCGCCTTAGTATTCCCGTCGCGCAGTTTTAATTCTGTGTTAACAATAACAACTTACATCTACTTTTTCGGTCAATTATCTCTTAAATATCAAAGTGGTTTATTTTTCACTGAAACTTTGTTCCATCATCATTTGGCTGCTGTTAGGCATTATTATATCATTTAAGCTTTCTGCGTTTTTACGTTGTACCGGGTCCTGTCGTTCGCATTATTTCAGTTCAATCTCTGCGACTGGAATAAGTGGGAGAAAAAATCACGAATGTTACATGAATTTCTATTCTGAAATATTCATTGTTAAAATTTATTTGTAGCACAATTTTTTCCTTCAATGTTCACTGGAATTTTCCATCTGTTTTATTGTAAAATGTAAACTAAAAGTAAAAATGGATTTCAAATTTTTATTTATTAGATGGGTCATATATTTTTCTTGCCTGCTTCTGGCCTTAAAAGATATACAAATTTTAATTCGATATATTTAAATTTTAAATCTATCGAATTCAAATTTTACATTTCAAATCAAAAACTAAAAGATGGCCGAACAAGCATTTCACCAACTAATTAATTATGGTAATTGATATTAAAAAGTTATAAAAAATTTTAGTCGTCTGTTTTTGTTTAATTTTTGTCATTGGTTTCCATTTTAAATTATCGATTATAAGCTTACTTTGGGTTGGGGGAATTTCAAAAAGTAAGAATGTTTCTATTGCATATAAATTGCAAATAAACTTTGGAATGGCAATTAAAAATAATGAATAAATTGACGATGGTGGGACCGATAAAATATATTGTGTGATTTTTAATCGGACAACTAAAACCTGTTCATTTGAGATCAATTTAAATGAATAATTACCTCTTCCAACATTGGCAACAAAATTATGTGCAACAAGGGTTATACACGTGTAGTAGTATTAGTGGAAGTATCAGTGGGGCTATTGCTCGAATCTCTACTCCCTTTAGTGCAATGAGGACGTGCTGCTTCGGAAACGGATTCCCAGTGGCCAGGTTTCATGTTTATGCTCTGTTCTCGCCCTCCAAAAAGGACAATTGACTAGATATGTTGATAAGCAATAGAAACAGTTAATAATGGAGTGTGTTTTTATTCTCATAAACTACCATAAAAGTACAAGTTAAAAAAAAAAAAAAAAAAAAAAAGCTGATTTTTACGACCTTTAGAATAGACAGACATAGTACAAGGAAATCCTTTAAAAATGTTTTTACAATACATTCATTTCGGCAAAGTTTAGTTTTTATTAATAAAATTCTAATTACACACATAAACTAAACATAGTTCGTTCATTAAAAATTTTAACTTAAAATAAATGTCTTTTAAAAATAACTATTCATTTCAAGCAACATAGAACCATAATTTATTCTTTTATTTTCAGTCAATTTGAAAAGGAAATAGAGACCAACACTAACACTCAATGTCATAAAATCTTAGAAATTTGCATTATTATTCAAGTAATTATACCTTTTAACTTATTTCTTTCTTTGTTCTCTTTCCTTTTCTTTTTATCATCTTTGTCTTCTCTTTTCTTTCTCTTCTCTCTTCTCTGTCCTCTTTCTTTTTTCCTTCAATGCAACAAAACCTTCCTTAGCTTCGTTTCATAAATTTGTAAATAAAAAAAATAATTTTAAATTTTTAAATAGCATAAAAATCAATAAATCATGGTATCATGCAAATTGACTTTTTCACTAAACATCTAAATAATCTCATCAACTTTTGTAGTAAGTGTGTTCTAAATGTAAAATGCTTTTTTAATCTCTATTCTTTGAAAGATAACTTACAAGAGAAGTTGTTTTTTTTTGGGGGGGGGTTGTTTTTTTTGGGGGGGTTGACTTGAGGAATTTTGTTTGTCTCTCTTTATTACTCTTACTGCTTATATTTCTGTAAAATTAAATATGGGAAATTTGGGAATGCAAGCAAATCTGAAGAATAAATGAAAGTGTGTGTGTGTATATATATATATATGTGAGTGTGTGTGTTCATCAATGATCATTGTCACTTTGAAGAGAAATATCAGTTATCAAAAAAGGATTATTTTTCAAAATTTTTTAGTTCCCTTTCTCTTTATTTTAAAAGCCAAGATGAACATTCGTGCAATTCCTTTCCCAACAAAAATCCTTTCTTATTGCTAGTTTTTATGCTATATATTATTTTTTCATTTCTCTAGAAAATCCCTACCAAAAACGACAACAATTCGCCAAAGGTTTGTCCAAATTTTCATTCTGTAATAATTTCTTTCTTAACCCATGCATGTCCAATAAAAGTTAAAAATACATTTGCATAATTAGAAACTTTTAGCTGTCCTTGAAAATAGCCAGATTGTTGCAAATATTTTTATATAATTAGTAAATGAAATATGCTGCTTATTATATTTGGAGAAATCACTTTGAATCAGTTATTAACTTGTCTGTAAATTTGTTTAAATGAGAAACTTTCTTCCACTGAAATAAGCATTAGCAGACTTAAATATGCAACCACATTAAAAGTATTTTTCTTCTACTCAGGAGACAGTAGCTTTATAAAGAATGATTCTGTATTGTGTGTTGAATAGCAATTTTCAACATCAGCTTTTATTCATACAGTTGTCTTCCTAGTGATAATTTCCTGCTAAAGCCAAGATTTGTTTCATTCACTTCACCTGTAGCAATTTCGGTAAAGATAAGATATTGGAAGAGAACTTTTAACTTCATCTTTGCATTCTAAACTTTTTAATATATTTAGCTGCTTGCTTATATAATGATCTCCCTAATATTCACTCCTTTCTGTCTGTCTGTCTCTCTCTCTCTAACATTCACTCCTTTCTCTCTCTCTCTCTAACATTCACTCCTTTCTCTCTCTCTCTCTAACATTCACTCCTTTCTCTCTCTCTCTCTCTAACATTCACTCCTTTCTCTCTCTCTCTCTCTAACATTCACTCCTTTCTCTCTCTCTCTCTCTAACATTCACTCCTTTCTCTCTCTCTCTCTCTAACATTCACTCCTTTCTCTCTCTCTCTCTCTAACATTCACTCCTTTCTCTCTCTCTCTCTAACATTCACTCCTTTCTCTCTCTCTCTCTAACATTCACTCCTTTCTCTCTCTCTCTCTCTAACATTCACTCCTTTCTCTCTCTCTCTCTCTAACATTCACTCCTTTCTCTCTCTCTCTCTCTAACATTCACTCCTTTCTCTCTCTCTCTCTCTAACATTCACTCCTTTCTCTCTCTCTCTCTCTAACATTCACTCCTTTCTCTCTCTCTCTCTCTAACATTCACTCCTTTCTCTCTCTCTCTCTAACATTCACTCCTTTCTCTCTCTCTCTCTAACATTCACTCCTTTCTCTCTCTCTCTCTAACATTCACTCCTTTCTCTCTCTCTCTCTCTAACATTCACTCCTTTCTCTCTCTCTCTCTCTAACATTCACTCCTTTCTCTCTCTCTCTCTAACATTCACTCCTTTCTCTCTCTCTCTCTAACATTCACTCCTTTCTCTCTCTCTCTCTAACATTCACTCCTTTCTCTCTCTCTCTCTAACATTCACTCCTTTCTCTCTCTCTCTCTAACATTCACTCCTTTCTCTCTCTCTCTCTAACATTCACTCCTTTCTCTCTCTCTCTCTCTAACATTCACTCCTTTCTCTCTCTCTCTCTAACATTCACTCCTTTCTCTCTCTCTCTCTAACATTCACTCCTTTCTCTCTCTCTCTCTAACATTCACTCCTTTCTCTCTCTCTCTCTAACATTCACTCCTTTCTCTCTCTCTCTCTAACATTCACTCCTTTCTCTCTCTCTCTCTAACATTCACTCCTTTCTCTCTCTCTCTCTAACATTCACTCCTTTCTCTCTCTCTCTCTAACATTCACTCCTTTCTCTCTCTCTCTCTCTCTCTAACATTCACTCCTTTCTCTCTCTCTCTCTCTCTAACATTCACTCCTTTCTCTCTCTCTCTCTCTCTAACATTCACTCCTTTCTCTCTCTCTCTCTCTCTAACATTCACTCCTTTCTCTCTCTCTCTCTAACATTCACTCCTTTCTCTCTCTCTCTCTAACATTCACTCCTTTCTCTCTCTCTCTCTCTCTCTAACATTCACTCCTTTCTCTCTCTCTCTAACATTCACTCCTTTCTCTCTCTCTCTAACATTCACTCCTTTTTCTCTCTCTCTCTCCCTAACATTCACTCCTTTTTCTCTCTCTCTCTCCCTAACATTCACTCCTTTTTCTCTCTCTCTCTCCCTAACATTCACTCCTTTTTCTCTCTCTCTCTCCCTAACATTCACTCCTTTATACCTCTTCCCACTCTCCCCCCTCTCTCTTTCTCATATATATATATATACTCTTCCCTCAACTATGCGAGAGTGAGTGCAGTTTAGTAATTACTAGACTTTGCTTAGTCTTGAAAAAAACGCCTCAAATTTCCTTAGAGGTCACCCATCTAAGAATTAATCAAGTTCATCACTGCTTAACTTGTATGATCAGATGGCAGCTATGTTTATTTTTACTTGTATTACTTCAAACTTTAATTTTTAAATGTCTTTTTATTTCCCTCTGTCAAAAATAATTTCATGTTGGTAACAGTGCTGACTTGAGAAGGCATATGTAATACTTAAATGAATAATACCTATATCCTTACTGATAAAACTGGCTTCTTATTTTATGGTTAAAACTTGTCATATGTTATTCTTGTTGTTTTCTTATATTTGAAATGTTTTTTTAATGCCTAGCTAGTGTATGTTGATGATAACATGACATGTTGGTGGATAGGGGACATCTGTGTATTTTCTGTGAAATCCTTAAGTGTTTTGAATAGCCTTAATGTATTGCCAATATTTTCTTATGTGTTTCCTAAGAGATAGTGAACTGTTCACAGAGATAGATTTGTCAATGTTTCTTCTAGCACTGACAGAATTCTACTGTTACAGTCACTTCTTTCATGAAACATTTTCTTCCATCCACATACATTCAATAGACACTGCCAGGAACTGTTGATTTTCTTCATCCACTGCCTTGTGTATTGACAAACGCTTCTTCACCAATGAACCCTGTTTAACTCGGTTCTTTTGGCATCAATCTTATCTAAGTAACAAAATGCAGTTTACTCTCTTTTTCTACAGTTTCCATGACATGAAATATGAATAAGAAGAATAATAATAAATGTGATGTCTCGTCATAGACATTTTTAGATCCCAGTCTAAAGATAACATTGCTTTCATCATAAGAAAGAAGGAAAAGTGGAAGAAATGTTAACTAGGAAAGATAACCAGACAAGAAATCTAAACTAATCATTTACTTTTGAGCCAACCTTATGAATAACAGATAAACAATATACAGGTATTATTTGCTTTACACCACATTTGTGAAAAATCTGTATTTGAAAACCTTGAATACCTGTCACAATGAACAATTATACTCTTAATGGGTCTCCTCACTTTAAACGTTTAATGGGACTCGTATATATGACCCATTCCTAAAGATTCTGGCAAAATGGTTGGTTCCTTGTCTCACTCTGGAAAGTACCAAACTCCTCCTGCCATGATCTATCTTTACAAAAATCAGATCAGACCAAACAGAGCTAGAGCTGCCCAATACTTTCCAGCCTTGACAGAGTTCAAAAGCATCTACATCCCCATCCCCTTTGTGTTCCATTGGTAAGAAAGATGTTCTATCTAGGCAGCTTCTTCTCAAGAACTGCTACTTTATAGAACAGACTCTTGATGGGATGCTTCCCCAATCAATATAATCTTAACTTCTTCAAGTCTAGTGTTAACCATTATCTTTCCTACATATCCTCATTATCTGAAAGCTATGGCTATATTACACCAAATTATTGAAGTTGAGCAACGCCAAGCCTGGTCAGCATTTAGATGGATAACCTGCTTGGGAACATCAGGTGCTGTAAGTTTGGATGTGCAGATGGTGCACTGGATAAGGGCTCAGAGTTGGAACTTGGGGAGTCAAATTCCAATTCTAGTCGGTTTCATTATATTCACTTATACATGAACCCACCTCTCCTATGGGTTAATAAGTAGGACTTGTATCAGTAAATCATTATCTCAAAAAAAAAATTTTATAATCTAAAATATATTTTCTGGCTTTAATAACCTGCAGTGGGTTGATAAACTGTAAAAAAACAAAAAAAAAACAAATCAATCCATCCTTATCTGCACTTCCTATATTAGTAACCTTCTTGTATTAAGTGAGCAATAGTCTAAAAACAAAAAAAACAAATGGAAAGATTTTGCTATTATCCAAAATTGTGTAAAGAGGAAATTCCCTTTAATTTAGATAAATATTTGAGCAGTCCTAGACTCAAAAAAAAAATAAACTTAATTCTTTATCTGTCAAGGTTTGTCATCTGTTGTGGTTGATAGGAAGAGCTTGAAATCTGGCAGCCTCACATCTTCCCTCTCTCTCTCTCTCTCTCTCTGGCATTCAAAAGTCATCCTGCAAATCAGCTCTGAATCTATATGCCTTTTCAAAATTGAATTTATATTTTTCTGAAATAATTGTAATGAAAATGTGAAAGTTATTTTGGAGATGTCTGGGAATACTCAAACATTTTTGTTTTTATAAGTCACTAGTAACTGCTTCTACACTTCATATCATTTCAGCTTACAAAAGGTTTTACAGCAACAATCTATTTGACTTTTAGATATCTAAGAAAATCTCCATAATGCTTGTAAAATATTTAAGCAAATAAAAACACTAATTTCCTTTCAACTACAAAAATTTTAAATACTATGTTAAAGGTTTGGTTTCTTTGTGAATCCTTGTCAATTTTAAATCAATATTCAGATGAATAAAAACACTTTTTAATTATTTTTTTGCTTATTGGAAAATATTTTATTAGTTGTGTTCATGAAAATAGGAGGAAACAACACTGAACATGTTTACGATTGGTTCCCTAAAACTTTAAAAACATCTAGAAATCTAAAGAATGTTATGTATGTAATGTTTGCCTCTGTGTGTGTATATATATATATATATATATATATATATATAGACACAAAAGGAAAAATTATCTTAGGCAATATGTTTTGTACTCTGAGTGACTTTATCAAGGTAAATGTAATGTTGAGTGTTTCATTGATAATTTGTCTCAATAAAGACCCTCAGAGGACAAAATGCACTAAGATAAGTTTTCATTTTTGTCTTTATTCATATTGTCTTTACACATATATTCTCTATCTGAAATTTTTCATTTTATATATATATATATATATATATATATATAAATTACTATCCCTCTGAAAATCATTATGCATACAGGTCTGTATTTGTGTGCTTTGAATGCTGTACTTTACCATCTGTGAAATGCTGATAAGGTCACTCAGTACAGATCATAACCCCAATTCTCTGCTATTCACTCCATCCATGTCTTCTGTCTCTCTACTTTCCAGGTTGTCAAAAATGACTTGAAATCCAATAAACAAACAACTCAATTTTTCCATATTGATCTCAGACAAAATAACCATGTATCATTTGACATGTTTGTGCTAGTTTCTACCAAATATTTACATTCTATTTCAAAAGCTGCTTTATTTAAGTTCATTTTGTCTTTTTTCTTTTTTTTTTTTTTTTTTTTTTTTTTTAATAGCACCAGTTTTTTTCTGAATTGCCTCTTGCTTTACTTTTTACTACTATCAATGACTCTTAAGACATTGGTGGTTATGAGGAAAAAAAGAGTAAAATGATTTTTTTAATAAGATTCATAGACCTTTCAAGTATATTACTAAAACTCTTACATTTTCCTATTACTTTTCCATTTGATGTAATTCCTTCAAATGACAAACAGAAACTATAGTTTTGTCATATCTTTTCAATCAATGACCACTTTAAGAAGCAATACACAATTCATAACTTTACTCTTTTTTTGTAACTAACATATATCAATTAGTGTAAGTAATATTCAGTCGTAGCTTTTTATTCCACTTACTGGTCATTTTCATTGTACCTATATAATCTTTTTCTTTATTATTTTGAGATAATAATTTGTATCTTTTACAGACAATACAGAGGCTCTTCTTACAATTTTGTAAACTCTCTCTTTCTCGGCTTCTGTAAATATTGAAAAGACTTGATTTATAGAAATTTGATCAATGAAATAACAGAATTCTAGTAAAATATATCTCTTTTTTTTCTTTGAATGCCATGTTCCATCAAGACATAATTCATTATGGCTCCCCACACATTCCTTTTCTTTATTATCTGTGACTTTCCATGACTTGTTGGGAAAGATGATGGACTGGTTTTGAATTAATAGTTTTTCTTCTTTTAGATTGGCTACCACTCAAGGCTAGACAGGCCAGTTGACTCTATTATTTAATCCATAGCTCATGTTGGTGACAGTGATGAGTATGCTGGAATTTGAACTCTGCTCCGAAATTGGCTACATACACATGCACACACATCACTAAATTATTTTATTTCCTTATAATCATTTTCATATGACCTTTAACCTAACCTATGGCAGGTTGGAAATTTATTGACAGTGAAGTGACAAATGAATAGAATTTATTTTCAAATAGAATTTGAGTCTTGAATAAGAAAAAAAAAGTGATCTCAATTTGAATGGGATAATAGCTAATGAGCTAGTCTTGAATTTCATTAGTACTGTGTTCAATTCTTACTTAGTTATTGATATTTACTTAATACTAAAGATGTATGGTACAAGGTTTAGCAATACTCAATGTATAAGTACTAGTCAACGTATTGTTCTCTTAAATGCCATTTCTGGGAGAGATTAAATGAAAATTCTGAGAATATTCAGAAATATTCAAAGATTTGTAAACTTGTAATTTCAAATAATTTTTAAATGAATTTTAGAATGATCGTGCATTAAGTGTGTTTTTAGTTTTTGAAGAAATTCTAGTTGCAATTTAAACAACATTAGTTACTGGAAAATATTTGCTACTTGCAATGGTGTCTTAGCTAGATGTTTATACCAAATTAATTGAAAGTTTTCTTTATAATCTTATGATAGCTTTGTGTAAATTCTTTACTTATAACTAACTCTTCACTGGTTTGATCTCTTCCCCCGAGTCATTTCATATCAAATCAACAAGTTTTAGGAAAATTTCCCAGTTCACTCTTTCAGATTCTCCTATAACAAAGTGATGGGAAAATCCCAAATATTAGACTTGTTTCTGTAATCAATATGGAATTAAGACTGAACTTTTACTCAATTTTGTCTCTTGAGCTTTTCTTTCCAATTCTGAAATTCATAACTCCTTTGAGTTGGCACATGCAGCTTTGAAACTTTGACGAGAATTATTTTCAGTCAATTTCAAAAATATAATCTTGTATCAGTTGTATCTTACATACTTTTCCTTCTAATATATTTCAAAAATGGTTAAAATTTAAAGAGACAATACTCAATTTGAGAGCTTCTTTCACAAACATCATGTGAGGAAAAGTATGCACTCCCAACTCATCATTTATAACTTAAGTTATTTGTCTGCAGTAACTCCATTTATTACAGTTTCACAAAAGTCACAATAATTGTTTGAGATATGTTTGTCTTTTTGTTTTTTTTTATGATGCCCATTTCCTATTTGACCATGTGTGGACAATTTAAAAAAAATATTTATTTTTACCAATGTTACAACAAAAATCTTGTTGCATTTAATCTTCTATCTGTGTTATAATTTGGAGGGTGCAGGGGCTTCTCTAATGCCGAAAACATGATTTTGCCAACTTTAGCACTTCATATCTTTGATATTTAAGATCAAAAGCTGAAATTTGGTAGTCATGTAGTTTTCCATTCAAATACGCAATTTCTGGTTTCATTTTACCTTCATTCTAAGTAGTTTGGAAGTTAGGGGTCCTTCAAAATGAAGAAAATGAACTTTAGGAGCATATGCTCAATTTTCAATTGACTGCAGAAACTAAACTAAAGACATTAAAATTTTAAAGGATTATTTTCATTTGAAAAGCATGAAACTTCTGACTATATCAAATCGTTGCAGTAAAAATCCAACATTTCTTTTATACATTTTGGATGCACGAAAATAATCTAAAAAAAAAAAACTTGAAAAATTGTTCAAATACATCAATTTAAAAAAGTTGTACAAAGAAATAAAATTTAGGCATTATTTTCTCACTAGCATAGGAATGAGTGAGTTGGCTAAACGTTATTGGTATGTAGAAATGTAATTGAAGAGCCAAATTAAATTTCTGGCCTTGTCAGTTTTTTTTTGTTTTTTTTTTTCATACTAATGTTCCTGGAAATGCATAAATACAGCTCTTCTCCTTCCACCAGCTATGGATTAAATAGCACTGTCAACTAGTTCCTCTGACCCTCAGTGACAGCCCATCTAAGAGAAGTACCAATCTGAATTCGAAAAGGATGGAAAAGGCATTGGGAAAACTACTCCATTATCTTTCCCAAGAAATAATGGTAATTCACAGATAATTCGAAAGTAATCTGTAGAGATCAATGATGTTCTGAAGGGACATGGTATTAAAAAAAAAAAAAATTTAACCACTAATTAATCTCTAAAAGAACTTGTATATTTTATTAGCCACTCCTTCCCACTTTGAAATTTCCAAACCACATTTTTAATTGCTCTACTGGCCACTCCTTATGAATGTTTAAGTTGTGATCACACTTGATAGGAAAAAAAATTAAACTTAATACCTAAGTGTCAATAATTAAACAAAGCCTCAAAAATATCTTTAGGCTCAGAGACATTGTATTATTATTCCTTTGAGTTTGAAAGGCACAGGTCAAAATAGCAACTTGAGATTCATAGGATTATTATTGATAACCTTTTTTTTTTCTTTTCTTTTTTTTTTTTTTAATTATTCCAATGTTTTATTGATATTTTATTTAATTACTTAACAGGGAGCCCAAACTGACTATTTTGACTTGATTTTGACAGTTTTTTATGGTTTATCAACCCTTTGTGGGTTATTAAAGCTGAAACATATTTAAGATTGTAGGAGATTGCCTATAACACCTGGTGTTCCCAAGCACTTTCCCATATAAGTACTGACTGAACTTGATGCTGCTTAACTTCTGGTATCAAAATGGGAACATGTTTTCAGCTTAATTTGACCATTGGCAAGACACTGAAAATTAGTTTTTGAAATCTTCATTTTCCAACCAGTTCAGATTAGAAGATTTCTTGTTTCAGAAAAACAAGAATTTCTGAAATTTATTTCACTTACTAATGAGGAAAAAAAAACAAACTTTCCTTTACTATGAACAGGTATCTTATCAGATATAGATGACACGATTTTATGAAAAATTGTTTTTTAATAATGTGTGAAAACCTTCAATGCTTTTGTGTGCACCCAAAATGAATTCATTAGAATATAACTCATTTTGTGCTGTTTTAATATTGAATTAATATTTCATTTTAAAGGTATTGGTTGTTAGTTACGGATTTTCTTTTGTTGTCATGAAAGTTTGCTTATTTCATTTTTTTTTTTTTTTTTTTTTTTATTTTTTTTTATTTATTTATTTATTTATTTTTTACTTCATTAGAAAATAGTATATAGCAGCTATGAATTTTAGTTTTAAACTGATATGACCTTTGCAGGTTCCCAGTTGTGTAAATGAATATTACTGATGTACTGGACCTGACACATGGTCACAGAATTTCTACAAATTGCTGAAGAAACCTTATAAAGTAAACAAGAGCTGATACTAGACCAATCGCAACTATGGATGCTGAAGTTTAAGCCTCTGCACCTGAACATTAGCAATCTTGATTGTTCACTAATGTGAACCCTAAAGGGTCAAGGGAATGAAATTAGCTACTCAGGAAATCTTATGTCAATTGATATGTGTACTTTCAGGCATGGATTATAACACAGATAACTGATAAATGTAAAGAATTTGATGAACTGATAAAGTTACTAGTAGAAAAATCTAAAGTATCACCAAAGAAAGAGAAAATTCAAATGTTAACTCCTCGTGCTAAACAGCTGGAGTAAACAAAATTTAAGACACATTTGGTGTAAGTGAATATTTTGTTAGATGTGAACAGTTGAAGAAAAAGTAAGGCATTTTCGCTGAGCCAAACAAAAACTTAGGCCACCCACTCTCACATGATGCTTAAGAGAAGGTTCAGCAGTTTTTTGAATTAAATGGATTTTCAAGTGTATATCCTAAAGAAGAGATTGTTTATCAGTAAAGATTGAGGAAAAATTCAGAAGTACAAATATTTGTTGTTACTTAATTTAAATGCACTTTATTCAGCTTTCGAAATTTATAATGGTGATAAAAGGTAGATCTTTCATTTTTGTGATTTACAGCCAAAATGGTATATTGCTATGGTTCCTCATAACGAGCATTGTCTATTTGCCAATAGCATCGAAATACCAAATTGTTGATGTCTGCATCTAGTCCCATTGTCGATAGAGGATATCATCTATCAGCATACGTTATCCAAAGTTGTTTGTAACTTGTAAAATCGTGATTGTATTTTATATGCTTATAACAAATATCCTCAAGAGTGAGATTTGATTTTGATGACACCATTAAATCATTAAATAAAAAAAGTGAATACATACTGATAGTACAACACAGTAAATTTTGTTGGTATTAGGTGTAAATCTTGTGATGACCTTCTTATTCTGCTTTCTCATTACTAAATCTCAGTCTGAAGATGTAAGAACATTCAAAGAAAA
>OZ010595.1:45590647-45695647 GCA_963932145.1 Acanthosepion lycidas | reverse complement strand
GAAAGATTTGTATCACTAAACAATTATCTTTTCTTTTTAAAAAAAAAAATGTTCTTAGAATGTAAAAATATTTTCTGCCTTTAAATAACCTGACACGTCATAAAAAGAAACCGAATCAATCAATCAAATTTAGGGTCAATTCTTATCTATCTTCATAATCTTTACTTTCTTCTCTTAGATTTATATCACACACCTCATTTGGTGGCCTTCTACCTTGAGTGGCTCTTGGACCTTTTATTAAGTAAACATTAGTTTAAAAAAAAAAAAAAAAAAGTTTAAGAGCAAAGACAAATTATTTGCCCTGTGCAAGTTTGTTTTATGAAACAGTAAATGTTTTTTTTTGCATTACTCAATATTATGATTTGTTTTTCTCTTCCAGCTGTAAAAATGGTTCTGGCCACTTAAAAGAGAAATCCTATCGATTTGTGTCTATGCAACTTTCATTCATAGAAACATGTCTTTCTCTTCAATGGCCAAAATGGTTTACATGATTGTAAGAGTGTATGATTGCAAAAAAATGTGCTTTTCAACACTGGTCAATTTTAGGTTTCTATTACTACATGTAATAATTTGAGTCTTTAATTGTTTACTCCTAACTGGGCACTCGATTATTATAGCCTTGTATCTGATGAAGGTAACTTTAATAAATAACTATAACTGCTAATTTGGGGGAATGTCATGAATCCATTTTTATTTTTTCTTCTCCCCAAATAGCAGGACAGTATTTTTTTATCCCTGTAGGGCAGTCCATTCTGGGTATGGGACTAGCACAAAAAATTAAAAAAAAAAAAAAAAAAAAAAAAAAAAGAAAGAAAGAATATTCAAAATTTTTACAAAACAATGTTTGTCTCAATGGATCTTTTGACAAAAGATAAAAATTATTTGGAGGTGGATGACCTTGCTTTTTGAAACTTTACCTGTTTCTCCTTGACTATATAAGGTTTGAGAACTTGGGAACTGATAAGACTGTTTAACAAACTCTCAATTTCTACATAATTTATCAGTTTCCCAGTTTTGTATGACTGCAGAACTCCCAAATCAATCTTTACATCTGAGAATAAACATAAAATTCTTGTATAAAATATTTACAGAAATAAACTAGTACTGCTAGCAGAGTTGCTAGATTGGGTTATTTTTGAAAGCTCAGTTCTGCTAAATTTTGAATTTGGCTGCTTGAGACTGGGTGGGTGGTGGTTCTTCTTTTTAAAATAACTGGGCCAACTTGGGCTACTAATGAGAAGAAAGTCACTATTGATTATTTATACATTATTTTAAACAATTAAATTCATACTGTAATAATATTAATAAAACCATTAAAATTTACTTTTAGCATGTTAAAATATATTGCACTAAAAAATTCAATTAAAAAAAAAAATGCTGAGCTTTTTTTTTTTTTTTTGCACATTTGTTAGTTTCAGTCCTTCAGCTTCTTACTTAAAATTCAGATCTGGTAACCCAGACATCATGCAATATAATGACTGAAGAAAGAGGCAGTTGTTTGTAGCCTGCAGGGGGTGGGGGGTTCTGATAAATTTTGTCTCTTTATATCTTCTATAAAAAAAAATTTTTGTTCCTTCCAGTTTGTCTAAGGTTCTTTGACTTTGATGAAATACATACACACAATATGCTTAGAGATTTTTTTTTTTTTTTTTTTTTTTTATGATGTCAACTATTTACACCAGAATTTGATGCTGGTATTTCAGAATAATAAACAAACTAATGTTTTAAATATATATTTAACTTTTGTTGATAATATTCTCAACTGAAAGTTTTCTGAAAATAATTTAAGGATTTGTCTTTTTGCTATTTCTCCTAATCCCTGTTCTCTAAACTATGCTGAAATCCACCAGATGACAGAGACCACAATCTACAAATAGGCAGGATAAACAATTTCCATCAATTTCAATCTTTTATCAATTGGCTTGCATATTCTTTCATACATTTTACAATCTTCCCTGCTGGAGATGTTGGATTTTAAAACCTACATGAATATTTCCAACACCCACTTTAATATTTTCACTGCTGCAAATGTACTTGTACATCTTTATGTAACTTAGATTACCTGCTCTCTCTCTCTCTCTCTCTATATATATATATATATATATATATATATATATATATATATAATATTTTCAGAACTGAAATATTCATCCTGAGCATTTGTATTATAAACTAATTAACAGTTAGTTTCCAAATCAATTTAAACATATAGACATTGGGGAGGTGGAAAAAGTGTAATATTTCTAAAATGGTTCAATTGATCAAATAATGAAGATGACAGTTTGATTGTGTCTAACTATTTGTAGACATGGAAGCATTTCTGATTGCAATCTCTATCATCTGCTAAATTCAGCATGGTTTGCAGAACAGGGATTAGGAGAGATAGCAAAACGCGGTCCTGAAAGGATTAAGCTCCTAGAAGAATATAATGCTGGGATATACAGGTTGGTTTTCCACACAGGAAGTGGAATTGGCAAGCAGACTTCAAATTCTAAGTGATTGTGTTTCATTCACTTCATACTAATGCCCTTGGAAAAAAATGTGAATCTGTTTCTTGTCCCCTTAAATATAAATAGCAAAGTAGACTGGGTTCTATAGACTTGGTTGGGAACAGGAAACGACTTTTCACAAGAAATCCTAATAATTTATAGATAATGAAGAAAAGGAAGCTGTGGAGAGTTATGACTGCTTGCATCCTGAAGATACATGGTATTTATAAGAAGAAAAAACATTGGCTTATATCATTGTTACTAGGTACCAGTAAAGTTTCTACCCTGCTGCTGACATCTTTAGTACTGCCACCAGTTTCTGGTAGTAGTGGGAAGAGGAAGGTGATAATATTGGCTGCTTGTGCTTGGGTTTCTACTGAAAAAGAACCGGAAGTCCTAAATTTTATCTTAACCCATTAATGCCTACCATAAAATCTGGTATTAATTATAAAGATCCTGTATTAATTATCAGATTTGTTTTGTTTTTTGGTTTTTTGGTTTTAGAAACCTACCTTAATTATAGGTAGAAACTAATAATCTATTAATATAAACTGCTGAAAAATAGAATGTTTGGTTTTAGTGAGTTAGATATTAAGATTACTTTTAGATTTTGTTTTTCAAAATTAATACTCTCAAAGACTTACACATCTAACGTGAAGCCATATTAAGTTTTATTACTTTCCTGGTTTTTGTGGTAATTGATGAGTTTCATGTCATATAATAATAAACATTATATCATTTTTCTATATGTTTCTTCATTTCTCTGCTTATGAAGCAAACAACTATATAAAATTAACTAGTAAATCCTGCCTGATTCAAATGTCTGACCTGAAGGGAAACACTGGGTATGTAAAATTGATAGATTTATTGCTTCAATACTCTTCTGTTTGAACACCATGTTAAAATAAACGTACAAAGTAGTCAGTGCTCAGATACTACACATAGATTGTAGTCAGAGGGTCAAGGAATAGCAATTATGATCTGATGCCTCTGCATTAATCCATGTGTAAATAATCCCATCATTTTAATGGATCATGCTCTCATTCATGGCTTGATTTCTTGAATGAAAATTGAGAGAGGGCTTTCCACATGGTTTGTAGCAGGTTCCCACATGGTTTATAAGGCCTATGTGGAAGAGATAGTCTTTTTCCACAAAATTACTGCTGAAGAGGATAATTTAAATTTAAAAAAAAAAAAAAAAAAAAAAAAAATCTTAGTTCTTTGCTGACAAAAGAAATTATGCAACTATGTAAGCATGCTGGAGAGATTCCAAAACATTCTGTCTGATTTTTAGTTAGCCCAACCCACTTTCAAAAGACTAAGAACTTTTGCAGCACCTCCTCCTTCCTGGGCAGGGGTATTACTGCATAGATCAGCAAATGTCTCGAAAATAGAGATCTTTAAACATTTAGTGTTTCATAAATTGTTAATGAAAAAAGTTGAGGACAAGTTTATGTATGTATGTATGTATGTATGTATGTATGTATAGACAAAAGAATTAAAAAGAATGTACAAAGTTAAAAATATATTCGCTCTATTATATTGACTGCATTTAATAATATGTAAATCAATAAGTCTGCAGCCCAATGGTACAAAAGCATTTATTTTGCACAATATTTTTTTTTTTTTTTTCTTTTTTTTTTTCCTCAACATAAACACCTTCTTTGTCAATGTACTTAATTCAGTGTTAAATATTATTGAATGTTTATAAAGTCAATAACTCGGCTAATAACTATGCCAGCTTACAAACCTGTCAATGTACTACAAAGTCCTTTTGTAGGACTCAACAAAAATTAAACTAGGCTTTTATTTAATTTTATACGTGTTAATTTTTAATTTATTTATCTTTTGGCGGTTTTAAGCGCGATATGCATCATAAGACATTTTGTCTTCCATTCATATTATTATTTATTTTTATTTTTTTAAACAGTTATAAGCATAAAATAATTTTTTTTGTCTTTTTTCCTTTCATAGCCTATTTACATGATTATTTCACATTTTTGTATATATTAATCACTATCATAACATATATACATAGTGTATTTAATTAGTCTGTTTTTTCGATTGTCATTTTATATTGTTGGTATGTCATTATAATTTTTCATTTTATTTTTTATTTTTTTTTTATTTTTTTGTCAGTTTTGAGCTCGATATGCATCATAAGACATTTTTGTCTTTTATTTGTATTTAATTATTACTATTATTTTTCTTTTAATGGTTATAAGCATGAAATTATATTGTAAGGCAGATCATTCCCCATTCCTTTTGTAATTTAACCTATTTACAAGAGTATTTCATAGTTTATTGTATTTTAACCAACTTCATAATTTATTGTATTTTAACCAACTTCATAATTTATTGTATTTTAACCAACTTCATAATTTATTGTATTTTAACCAACTTCATAATTTATTGTATTTTAACCAACTTCATAATTTATTGTATTTTAACCAACTTCATAATTTATACTAATAGAGGATTTAATTAGTTTGTTTTAATGAACATTGTTGTATACTTTATTCTTTGCATTATTTGTGTATAGTTAAGACACTGCATGTTTATGTAGACCAAATAATTATTTGAAAACTTGAGAATACATCCTTTTAAAAGGTAACTGACCTGTAATGTTAAGAATCAGGTTAAACGATATTTATAAAAATGTGATAGTAGGGGCAAGTTTTTTTTGTTTTTTTTTTTCCCCCTTTTCCCCCTCTCTCCCCACCCCAACTACTAATAGTTGACTTCAATAATCATTCAAATGACATGTTTAAAAGTAGTTTTAAGTTATAGAGTTTTATAGTAGAAATGAACAAATCAAAACTAAATTTTTAGAGTAAGGCACCAGACCTTACTTGGGAAATAGCATAAAGGGTTAAGTTTAAGAACATTAAATTATCCACTGAAGCTGCTATTCACCAAGGGGAGGGGATGTAAAGAAGCCTTAGCTAGTGTTTGATTGCGAGGGGTAATCAGGGATTGATCTTCCTTGATTGGTTTGGCTTGATGATGGAGTGTATGATGTTGAAAGATCTGAAACTCCTTGATGCATCAAGTCAATTTACATCACTGATGGCTCCCTCCAGCACCTATTTAAGAGCATATATTTTTTTAAAAAAATACAAAGTTAAAAATATATCAGCTCTATTATATTGAACTGCATTTAATAATATGTATGTAAATTAATAACTCTGCATTTATTTTACACAATAATTCCGCATTTATTTTACACAATAATTTTTTTTTTTCCTCAACATAAATACCTTCTTTGTCAATGTACTTAATTCAGTGTTAAATATTATTGAATGTTTATAAAGTCAATAACTCGGCTAATAACTATGCTAGCTTACAAACCTGTCAATGTACTACAAAGTCCTTTTGTAGGACTCAACAAAAATTAAACTAGGCTTTTATTTATGCATGTATTCAATGAAGGGAGATAGTTTATAGATAATGACTGACTTTGTTCATCTGTTAGGTTGCTCAGGCCCATTTGTGTTTGCTAACATGGTTTATACTGCAACTATACTTATAGCTACATCACGTTGAAACATCAGTTCCCTCATGATCACCAAAGTTAAGCAATGTCGAACCTGGTCAGTACCTAGATAGGTTATCACTTGGGAATATCAGATGCTGAAGGATGGGATGTGCAGGTGTTCTAATAGATAATGATTCAGAATTGTTAATTGGAGGGTAGAGTTCCAATTCTGGTTGGGTTTGTTATATTTACTTATGTGCAAATACCCACCTCTTCTCTTCCCAGCTATGGGTTCATTAGTAAGACTTGTTGTCACTAAATCATTATCCCCCCCCCTCCACCAAAAAAAATTAAAATCTAAAAATATTTTCTGGCTTTAAATAACCTGCAAAGGGTTGATAAGCCAAACAATCTATTAGGTTTGCTTATTAATTAGAATCAGCTTGGGTTAATTTTGTTTTTATATATTATTTTACCACTTCTTAGCCTTTTGGCTACAATTAAAATGTAATATTTTATGTATATTCAGAGAAATAAAAACTGATGCCAGCAGAAATACATAAAGTTTTGTTTCAAAATGAAACATGATTGTTTAAAACCGTAAGAAAAAAATTTAACATTTTGAATATGGTAAAATCATTGAGACAAGCAAATTTCTTTTGGCAAAAAGGGTCTAGACTGATCTTACATTTTGTTGTTGTTGCCAACTGCATTTCAGCCTACCCATTCTTCAGCCTTCCTTGGGTGTCTCTCACTCCCTTCTCTCAAAAAAAGAAAAAAGAAACATACCTTTCTTTCTATACAGATTCTACACATGAAGAAGGCTGTAAAACATATCAGATAAAACAAAAATGAGATTAGTCATTTATAAAAAAAAAAAAAATAAACACATTTTAAATATATTTTGATGTCTCTTTCATGCAATCTATAAATCACTTTTTTCAAATATCAGATATTTCAGTACCCTTCCTCCAAACTGCCATCTTGTTTTGATACAAGCTTAATGTTTTTCACTACCTTATGATATCCAAATTTATTATTAATAGCTTGTCAGATCAATATACTTTTCCAACACTTTTCATTATTTTCTTTTCTGGATTCATTACTGTGTACACAACTATATTAGCATTATGAACTTTTAATAATTAAAAGCTTGACTCGCTAATAAAGAAAGTTGATTGGTGTTTAAGCATTTTCAAATTGTATACCTAGTGCTTAAGGTTTTTTTTCTTTTTCTTTCTTCTTCTTCAAAAATGAGAATTTGCAAGAAAAGTAATTATTTATACTGAATAAAGATCAAATAAGATATAGTAATACTTTTAGAAGTGAAATATTTAAACTCTTAAGAATTGTGAATTTTCTTTTTCATTCTTAGGATAATCTTTGATTTTTTTTCTTTCCTTGGATTAATTTTCTCTATTAAGTGGCTAATCCTCGTTTGCTTAATTACTTACACCTCCATTTATTACTTGTAGGATTCAAATAAAAATGACTAATTTTAACATCTAGACACCATTTATCAAAAGTTGTAAAGAAACTTTTGGTCATTCTCTGTATTTGCTATATTTAATGACTACTTCTTTAATGAAGCTCTTTACTAACCACATCTTTTATAAATCTCTTAATCACACTTAATCTGGGCCACACTGACCTGACTAATTAGGATATTTAATTTGTTTCCAATTTGAATAACAATTTCTCCTTATTAAGCTACTTAAAAAAAAAAAGTGGGGGGGAGAATCTTTTCAGTCTTTTGTCACTTGTTTATTTTCCATGAAGTTTATACTTTTTCTTTTATCAAATCAAGTTTATAAAAGGTCAGAGGTCAAGATTTGGATTTCAGCTGGTTATTATGACAGTAAAATGATTCTTTAGTCTATAAATGTATCCCTACATAAATTCTTATTGCAAAGTGAAATATTTAACCAAGAAATGTTTATTTTTTTTTTTTTTTTTTTTTTTTACAACCTTTGTTGTTGATTAAAATTTTTCATTGCTGTTATTTCTATTTAACAAAGTTAATTTTCATTGGCGCCAGTTTTTTTTTTTTTTTTTTTTTTTTTTTTTTTTACACAGTAACGGCATAAAAATATAAAGAGCAATGAATTGCCTAAAAGAAAAACAAAACTGGTTCCTTTTAAGTTTCCAATGAAAAATACTCCAGTAGGTTGCTAGACATCCCTTATATACTGGACACGTTCCATATTGGATAATTTTGTCCCCTGTCCCATAATGACCTTTCAGGGACACCTCAAATGATTGTTGATTGTAACTTTATAAGTAAATTATACTTTCTTTTCTCAGATTCTTTTGATGAAAATAACCCAAATGTAACGAGGAAACAAGTTTACCCAAAACTGGCATGTTGCCTGTATTAAATAAATATTTTCAAATGATTTCACTTTTACATAATTTCTTTTTCTTAGCTTGTATTAAATAATTTTCAAATGATTTTATTTTTATTTTTCTCATAACCCATTAAAATCATTGCTTAATGTTTTTAACTTATATCTCTCCTTTTATATAACATATTGGTCTGGGTGTGTAGGCATGTATAAATTTTTGTGTGTGTGTAAAGAGAGAGATTTTAAGACTGTTCTGTATTTCTGATTTTCTAATCTGACAAATCTATCGATGCATAACAAATATGACGACTGCATGAAATGATTTGGCTATGCAGAGACAAATAAAAACTTAACTACTTTACAATGGAATCAAATTGGAACTCAAAAATATTTACTGCAGGTAATATCTGCTCTCAGATATTCTAAACAAGAGTTTATTATTATCTATAAAAGGCTATTCTGGTGACATTTTTTTCTCATAAGCAACTACACTGTAATTTTCATAATTACTCTGGTTTTATTAATGGAAGAAATATAAATTTTATGCCTGTGTGGAATTTTGATTCATAACTAGACTGTAATTGAAATTTGCTTAGTGATTAGCATCAACTTAGGCTAATCTTGTTTTTATATATTATTTTATCACTTTTTGGCCCTTTGGCTGCAATCAAAATGTAATATTTTATGTATATTCAGAGAAATAAAAATATATATATATAGTTTTGTTTCAAAATGAAACCTGATTGTTTAAAACAGTAAGAAACTAACCAGTTTATTTTACAAAGGATCAAGACTTTCAAATAAGAGTGGAATGTCTCACCTCTACTTACTGACCCCTTGAAATTTAACACTGAACATTTACAGTTAAAATTACATGGTCAATTTATTGAGATAACATTTATTAGATTTTTCTTAAGTATCATGCCACTTAAAATGATCATGGGTCTCTACTATTAGTGAATTGCCTTGACTTGAGAAAGTTAGTGAAATGGTTTCCCCATTGTCTTTATGATTTTGAATTTAGAGCCATTTTTTTCCCTTAAACTGGTTACCAGCCATGGCTCAACTTGTAGCTGGGAGAAGAGATAGATTCATGTTAATGTCATTGGCAAAAGTTCAAAGGGCATTAGTGTGAAGTGAATATAACAGACTTGGTTGACATTTGACCTGTACTGCTTCCTCTCTCACACACAAAAACATCTGGACACTTAATTTTAATCTCTCTCTACTTAAATGTGAATCCCACTATAATCACTGATCTCCACTTTGCAAACCAAAAAGCAAATATGCTTCTGTAAAGACTAATTTGATGAAGAAAGGTGATTAGCAACTAAAAGTTTTGAATATTTATTCAAACCATCTCATTAAGTTATTGGCCAAGATCAAAATGATCGCATTTCAACAAAATCCATACAACATGCCTCGATCATTTCCTTTTGTCAAATTGATCATCTAACATTCAGTTTTTCTTGATGTGAAGCTAGACACATGGAATTACCCACATTTACAGTCTTAATGGCAAGAAATAGAATGAAGTTTATCATAATCAAATCAATTTATATACACTGATCCTTAATTTCAGGCGAGTGAATTCCATCTGTTGTATGAAACTTTCTTTATCATTTTGACATATAATTGCTCAGCCAGTTGAGAAGTAGGTATTGTCTGCTTCAGTTATTTACACAGTTTCTTATCATTGATGTAATTCCATATCATCTTTGGCAATCTTTCCCATTGAAGATAATTTGGAAGCGGTGTAAATGAAAACTGTTAACAGAACCAGAATTATTTAAACAATTGTTGGATTTTCATGTTTTAAGATTTAATTTCTCTGGAACTTACTTTCAAAAAGTCTTTTCTGAAAGTCACTTGCCAGAATTACACTTGATTTTTATTTGATAAAGTCAAAAGAAAAAATAAGATGTCTGAAATGTTCATTTTGTTTTTGTTTATAGATTACTCTGGGAATCATATCCTCCCACTTACACCAGGCACCACACAGAAAGTGTCCCAGGCTCTCTTTGCCAGTTTCAAGAGTTTTGAAAAAGAACAACAAAGGCTTAACATCCCACGAGGTATGTTATTGATTTTTAAATATTTATCGATCAGAAAATAGGAATTCATCTTGTATTACATTTGATTTTGTATGAATATTGTTAAACATTAGAATTTTTTTTTTTTTTTTTTTTTTTTTCAACTTCTTAAATAACTTATATTAATGTGTGTGTGTTTGTTTTGTTTTGTTTTTTAATTTTGAGTGTAGACAGAAATCAACCCTAAATACCACATTGCTATGTCAAAAACTTGTTTTTTTAACTTGAAAATATAGAATCTAACTTAAAGAATATTTTACAAAAGGAATTATGTTGTTACATTATTTAACTGATAATTTTATTTTGTATCCTAGTGAAAACTCAATTTACATGAGTTTTATTTTTGTGAGTGTTTTAAGTTTTCAAATTTCTCTCTCTCTCTCTCTCTCTCTCTCTCTCTGTATGTGTGAATAAAATAGACAATCAGAAAATAGTACTTAGTCCTTGCTGACTCATTTCATCATTTTACTTTATCAAGGCAAGTGATGATAAACAAAAGCAAAATGTTATGTAGTTACATGAAATTCAAAAAATTTTAAGAGACACTCCCGTGTAAGCCTCTTTTTTGATATTAGTAACTTTTTTTTTTTTTTTTTTTTTTTTTGACTAAGAGTTTGTTTTTGTTATCCCTGTCAAGAAAGTCAAAGTTTTGTCTATTTTATTAAATTTGTCTTCTCTACAGATTCAAAGAGAGAGAGGTGGGGGGAATAATATTAGACTTTTGGACAAATCCCTCTTGGTATTATTAGAAATAATTACAAATGTATTCATGGCAATTCTTCTCATTTTTGCTGCCTCGACTGCATGAATTTAAGCATACTACTAGATTGGCAAATCAGTCTCGCTGTTTTACTATTGAAAAAAACTAGATGTAATCATAAGTTCTATTCTAATAGTTTCTTACCTGTGAAACTTTCTTCCAGTTTCTTGCTTCCCCCGCCACCTACAATCTTCAAACATTTAAAGGCTAACATCAATCACCATCTTTTGTATTTTTGAATTTTGTTTTTATTGTTCTTTCTCCTCACCAGAGTCTTCTCATTCTCTTTCACTCCCACTAACCCCGTGTCTTAGTGGTTTATCACTTTGCTTGGGGTAAAATGATTTTTTCAAAAACATCTTAACAGAAGATTTGCAATATTTAAAAAAAAAAAAAAAAAAAAAAATGGTTGAATTTAATGCACTTACTGTAGATATTACAAGAAATAAATATAAACAAGCAGTTTTAAGTTGATAATTGCATGTATAATTTCTTTATTTTATTCCCCCAATGGAGCTGTAACTATAATGACAGCTTTTTTGTTTTATGTATAAAGTAATATATTATAATTCTGTTTGTCCCTCAATTGGCATGATGTCCTGCCAATATCTCATAAATAATGGACTATAGACAAATTAGAGAAACTTTTTGGTTTTATTAAAAAGAGAGAGAGAAGATGGAGAAAGATTTCATGTGTTTAATATCTGCCTCAGTAAAATGGAAAACTTTGTCAATTTCAAATCTTTATTTGTACCCTATTACTTCTTTAAATAACAACTTGCATTCATACTTATTATCGTTATTGTAATATTTTGTTAAAGTTGATAAGCTTAAATACTTAAGAATGCAATAGAATTCCTACAGGTATTTTGTGGTCATTGAACTTGCAATGGGTTTATTTAATTATTAGCTTAAGAATTATTATTCATCCAAATAGCAAAACTGTCTAAATTTTCCCAAGTACTATTTGTTTATATACAGATATGATCACTTCTGCTTACAGGCAGGAAAGCAAGAAATATAAACAAAATGTACCTCAGATTGTAAATAAATATTTTAAGATTGTGACATCTATCAGAGATGAAATTTAAATTTTTCTTATTGCATTACTCCAAAATTTTAACACATCAACAGATAGCTATTAATGTCAGTAGCTGAGCACAAATAGTTAATAATTTAAAAAAATTAGTAATTAATGCATAACATTATCCATGACTGCATGTACAAGAATGTCATTTTTGATAAGTTAAAAAATCTGTAAAAAATCCCTTTTTTACAATATAGCTATTTGTGCTATGTTGTAATGCTTATTTCCTAAACAATAATAAAACTGAATAATTTTTTTTTTTTTTAAACATTTAAGTATAATTACATCTCCCTAATAGCTGTCAGGATCTGTAAGAAAGGATAATCGAATATGAAATTAGTGGATTTTATTGCAATCATAATTTAAAAAAACAGAAATCAATCCCTTTTTTTTTTTTTTTTTTTTTTTTTTTTTTTTTTTTTTTTTTTTATGGAATGCTGAAAATGCTTGATTTATTATAATTACTATATGTAATTAAAATATGTAATATTTCATCAGCATTTGACTGACTTTGTTGTAAACAGATTTAAGAAAAAAGAAATTGTTTCTGGTACTGGATTGGGGTGGGGTCTTTGAATAGGAGCAGCTGATACAATTAATTTCCAGTAAGTGGCAGGTGTGAGATAAAAAGTCTTTCTTTTTACTCCATTCTAACTGGGCAGATTGTTATTTTACAAAATGTACAATTTTAAAAAGATTGTGTTTGCTAAATTGGTGATAAATACGTAGTCATTGCTAAATTGGTGATAAATACATAGTCATTGCTTTTGTTTTGTTTGTTTTTCATTTACTTTTTTTAATTAACATAATTCAAATTTTAAAATATAACGGTCACTAATCATGTTTTAAGTATTAATATCAATTTCTAAAGATAAACATTGTCTCAATTTCATAGAAGTGATATAATTGGTCCAGTCATATCCCTTTTAAACTAAAGCAAAAGTATATTTTTTAAAACCTGGATTTCAGTAGGTACTTCCTGATTTGCTAAAAAAAATTAGCATACATTGAAGAAAACATGCCCCAAACTTAATAAAATTTTATCATCAGAATCTTTGTTATTATTAAGAGGAAAGGCCAAAAGATTTTTTGATTTATTAAATGTTTTTTTTTTTTTTTTTTTAATCCTTTTTAGAATGTACAAAATTTTGGCTAAATTTTTATTTATTATTATTATTATATAACACAGATTAATATAGAAAATTGTATGTCTTTTTTGTTGTGAAAAATGCATTAATTTGGAAATTCTTGCAAAAATCAATTAATTAGCACATTTTAATTAAACTTTCAGGACTTGCTCACAAATGAAAGAAATTATTTTAGAAATATTTTGTTACTCACTCACTTATTTGATTTTATGAAATTTTGAGAAAATAATTTTTATGTTGCTTGATGCTTATAATTATTAAAATCAACTCCTTGAAGAATTTAAATTATCAATTTCTTTTTGTAAAACAGGACCACTAATTACCTAAAATCTGCTCTAAATCAAGAAAGGCAATAAAACTAAGACATTATTTAATTAGAAAAGCTTTTAAAACACTTATGAATAATATATGCTATGGACACTATTGTCATAAAAAAAAAGTTTTTCAATGAATAATGAATTTTTACAAGAATTGTTTTTTTTTTTTTTGTTTTTTTTTTTTTTTTTTTTTTTTTTCTTTAATTTTAATTATAATAACTTATAAAGTTCTAAATCTTTTAAATTTCTATATTACTTTCACCATCCCAGTTAGGTGATATCGTTATTAAGTAAAAACTATATTTACTAATCATCAATGGAAAAGCTTAGTACAATTCATTGACCACCAATATTTTAAAAGGAATTTTGAAATTTTTTATGTGTGTATAAATGTGCTGATATTTGTAAATACAGATATCCATTTACAACATTATCAGAAAATAAGAGTGAAATTAAAGCCAAAATATCTAAAATTCAATAAAACATTAGATTATGGAAAATATTTTCCTAAATTTTTAAGGTTACTGCATAGTTAAAAATTATATAAAATAGATGCTCACATTATAGTTCTCAAGTAAATTTTACAGATATGTCTAAAATAGAAAAAAAAAATAAACTTCATCTATCATTCAACACCTAAAATAAACAGCTACGACCATGTTAAAAAATGCATTTCTGTGATATTTTAAATTAAAAGTAATATTTGTTACAAATCAGATTAATTCAACTTTAAATCAGTTAATATTCCTCAAATAAAGTTTCAGAAAAGTATATTTTATTTTTGAAATATTTTTTTAAATACAGAATTACATTGCTAAAATTCCTGATTTTCATCAATTTCAAAATGAAAACTACTTCCAGTCAATTTAAATTAGTTTAGAAATATAGCAAAGTATTTTTCTTATTGGAAATATTAAATTCAATCTATTAAAACTAAAATAAAAGTTTCAAGAAAGATTTTTCATTTTTAAAAATTCATTTTAAAGCTTAGGTATTGCAAATCCGTGAAGCTAGTTTTCAATTTTTTATCAATGTAGTTCTATAGCGTTCTCTGCATATTGGAATGACATTTTTAATTGATGTGTTTGTTCCCTTGTGTGTGTGTGTGTTTTTTTTCTCTCTTTTTATGGGAGAAAAATAAATTTTTCAATTGATTGATTTTTTTTTTTTTTTTTTTTTTTTTTTTTTTAAATGACCACCGTATAAAAATTGTGCCTCTACTTTTGGCATAAAATTTCAATGTTGATTTCAAGTTTCTAACAATCTATGATTTCCGTTTTCTCTAGAACATGTCAGTTTCAAATTTGTTCTAATGATCTATACATTTTTAGAAGTAATGCTATTTCTCTCACTCACTCAACCCTTTTCACATAGTTTATTGGCTTTTATGCAGAAAGGAAAGAAAAACATCATTTATGAATTTCGTTTATAATAACTAAGTTTAACTTTTCTTTTTGTATTAGCTCAATGAAAGGTTGGTGTCTATAAAATGCTTTAATTAAATAAAAACTTAAATAATGAAAATATCAGTAGGGAAATAATTATTATAGTGTGTTCATGATGGCTAAAATAATAAAATTAAACTCTTTATATAAACTATGATATCACTTGTAGTATTTAATAAACAAATACTTTTTTTCTTTCATTTTAATAATTACACAGTGACACAGCAAATTTTGGCACAAGTATGGATGGAACATTTTTATAGACAATCATTTATTTTCTTATTGCTACTTTCTGACTTTAAAGTCCATCACTTTGCAGAATTGTTTTATTTTCTTCACTAACAAAATATTGCAGTAGGAAAAAAAATAAAATAAAGTAATTAAAGGTTAGATTTTATCATTTTTAGTTCAAAATTTGTTTTAGAAAATTTCAAGTTATTATACAAGGAAAAAAGGATTATCAATAGTGAGAAATCAAGGCAAGAATTCCTGACAGAATTGGGTTATATGTGTATTATTTCTATTTGCTCCAAGTCTGTGAATGAAAAGATTTACAGCTTGTCTCAAATAAATGCCTTTTTGTTCTCCATTCAATTCTTATTTCAGGAAATGATTTATAACACTTAGTCTAATTTCTTAATTAAGAAATAAAAATAAAAATTGCTAAATATTATATAGGTACTGGTATAAGATTGCTGGAAAAATGAGCATAGTATAATAAAAATGGCCTTTAACTTGATGAAAATAATTTTTTTATTGTCTAAATGTTTATTATAAAGAGGAAAAATTAAAGTATTTTTGATTTGATTTTTTTTTTTTTTTTTTTTTTTTTTTTTTTTTTTTAATCATTCCTAGCACGTACAAAAAAGCACGTTTAAAATCATGTAGTTTTTTTTTTTTTTTTTTTTTTTTTTTTGTTTAGTCCATTAAAATTAATCATCAGCCATTTTTTTAAAATTTTGTAAACAAAAGTTAATTTTTCCGTTTAAAATTCTGTAAATTCTCAATTATACTTTTTTAAAAATTTATTTTAAAGTTTATTTAATATATTTTAAAGCGAACATTTTTTTTTTTTTAATGTCAAAAAAATGTAGTTTAAAACAAGAGACAGCAGGCCTTAACAGTGGCGATGTGTGACTGTGATGATTGATGCTTTCACCACATATTGACAGCTTAGGCAAGGAAAAGTTATCGTACGAAAGGACAGAAGTGACATAATTTAGCTTTTTATTAAACCAACTTATTTACTTTGTTATTTTTAAGGAAAATTTTTAAACTAAGACTGTTGAGAGTGAGATAACCTTTTATAAGAAAGGTACATAAAATTAATTAAGCTTTCACAAGATACGTACCTAAGTGTACATAAAATATAATTTAATGTACATTTATTACATTTTACATTATTATTTGTATTTCCACTCATTTTATTAACTTTGATATTTCATTTATGGAAAAATGTTATAACTGAGATAATATAAAAATAAGACCATATAAATTTCATAAGATAGATACATAACACTTTGTAGGTACCCTTAACATTTGAAATATTCTACAATTTTTTTCTCTTTTCATGATGCTTCTGGTCTTCCATATATTTGAATTACAGCTGTTTTATGGACACAAAAAACATGTTATATTAGATTTTTATCTATTTGGGGTTTTCTGATTGTAATCAGCTTTACAATTTATAAATCTGTAATGATATATATATCTATTTAATAACACCATCGTCTGAACTGTACACCTTTTTCATTAATTTTAGAATATTTAACAACTTTAATGTTAAAAAAAAAAAAAAAAAAAAACTAAAATAATTTAAGAAATAACAATTGTTGTAAAAATTTATTTTTCACTGAAAACGCTTTTTGCTTTCAGACAATATTATTAAATAATATCTTTGTTTTATTGAGTTTTGTATGTTAGAATTCAGAGCTTATTTTAAGGGTTTTTAAAAAAAAAAAAAATGATTTACTTTCCTCAAAGCCTTGTGCTTTTAACTAATTAATCACTAAAAATGTACACATTTGAATTTCAAGAGTTTTAATAAAATTAGTTATTGAGGGGGGGATAAATATTTAAAAAAGAAAAAAAAAAACACCATAACTTTAAAAAAAACAAAGCATATTTATAGTAATTTTCACCATTTGTGTATAGTATCTGAAGGTTTCGTTAAAATACAATAATTATTTTTATTTTTGCAAGATTTTCAAAATTGTCTGTCATAAAAAATGCACAAAAAATTTGCTATGTTATTTACTAGAAGTTCTGCTGATGAAGAGAAACAAGGTTTTTCAATCAAAAGTTAGAATGTTCTAATAAAGACAGAAAAATTATTAAAAATTACTTTGTTCTTTCCTCTTAATAGTAACATAAATATTTTGACAATAAAATTTTGTTTTCAATTCATGCTATACTCATTTTCCAGTGATCTCACGCCAGTACCTAAATAGTTGCTGCTTTTGTTTTATTTAAATGATTGCTAGAACTGGTTTTATTCTAAACTTTGTGTCGGCAAAGAATCAAGGTCCATTTCAAGAGTACTGAGTGTCAAATATTTTAAAGGCAACTATTTATCTGTAAATAGGAAAACTTAGAAAAAGAATTTTTTTTTCCTCTTCCTTTCAGATCCTGCCCAGTGGAATAAACTTCATGTTATCCAATGGCTTGATTGGGTGATGCACGAATATGCCCTGATTGGTATCCGGACAGACCGTTTCAACATGAGTGGCAAAGAAATGTGCCAGTTGGGAAAGGAAGCCTTTCTAGAAAGAGCCCCACCTTATGTTGGTGATGTTCTTTGGGAACACCTGGAAGTCATGAAGAGGGGTAAAGAAAGATTACTAATTCTTAGTCTTCAGATCATTACTTACTGTTTATATAGGCATTGTGTGATTTTATGTGCATGCTACTTGATTGAATTCTATAAGCATAAAAATATATTAATATTTACTTTAAATATCATCCATATTGATCAGTTGCCAAATAGCTGTCTTAATTTTCATTCTTATTTAACCAAAAAAAATAATATGGTTATTTATTATACTGGCCAACATAAGCACAGATAATAGGAGAAACCATAAACTTAATATGAATGTAAACTTTTAGGATTTTTAAATTTTACCTAAGCATTTACATGGTTTGAGTTGCATTGATTGTTCATTAAAAAAAACAAAAAGAAACTGAAAGATAAAATCTGGGATTAGCTGTGAAAATAAAATAATTTAAAAACTTAAGTTTCATTTTATATATATAGTGTTTCATTTAAAAAATGATTCATTTAATATTGGATTCACCATGAAAATAAAATAATTAAAAATTTATTATAGAAAACTGGCATTAACTTTTATGCAGTCTCAAAATAAAATAAATATACAAGTAAGAAAAAGAAAATGTTAATTTTTTTCTGCTGATTGATTAAAAAAAAAAAAAAAAATAAATGTTTGAAACAGACTTTGTCTAATTTTTCTGCCTAAAATAATTTCATATTTAAAAAATTTATGCATATTATTTCAATAATATATAATTCTCATCTACTTGTTTTGTAATTTACTTGAACTGTAGAGTAAAATCTTGTTTCTAATAATGTCAAAAATAAGTGGTGGAGCTCCTATTCCAGACCCCAGTTTCTAAGCTTTTTTTGTTTCACATCAGATAGACTCATTTGACTTTCCCATTGTCTTATTGCTTTGTTAGTTTATTTGCTGATAAAGTTTGGGTCAGTCAGTCTCTCTCACTCTCTCTCTCTCTCTCTCCCAAATTCAAACAGGCTTCTCCAAGTGTACTGAAATACTCCTACCTATTATGTACCTGTTGACCTGACCATCATACATGCCAATTTGATTGATGACTTGTTTATATAAACACAGTCCAGTGCTGTCACAATGAACTCAGTTCCACAAACTGTTGTCCTGACACTTTCTTGTCATTGCCTTGGCCTCATAATTCCATACTTCTCTCCCGAAAAATTCAAATTTTGCCCATGGAAAAAAAAAAATTAAAAAAAATTACAAAATTGAAACAAAAAAAAATCACTCTAAAAGTGAAAAGTTTGAAAGTTCAAATAATTTGTTTGTATCAACAATTAATTTTTACTTTCCACTTCCTTCCCCACCCCACTTGTATAAAATTATTAAAACATGGTTAGAATTGCTTTGCTTATTATTCTTTAGACATTATCACATTTGAGCAAAATACCTTAAACATTTTATTATTAATTTAATGCTTTAAAACGAATTTTAGTGAAATTTGCTGTTTTCAAATTCTTTAACCTTTCCCATCTCTCTTTCATTTTGCTAGTAAATAAAAGCTGCACCTATTTGACCCTTTAGTTGTTGCTGCTGCTGCTAATAGCTTTAGCAGACCCCACATTACTTTTCTAGCAGCAATGGTAGAGATGAATGAACTACTTACTTTCCATTCTGATGCATTCCCTTCATCCCTTCCCCCAACCAAAGAAACTTAAATATAAATAAATCTCCCAATTTTATTATCCTACTTTTGCCTTTAAAATTATAGCCGTAAAGACATTTAAATATTTGAAGCCGTTATTATTGTATAAAAATGTTCAACATTAAATATTTGTGGAGTTTATTTAGTCTGTACTTACTTATTCTTATACCTTTCCTTTTCTTGTTTTTGTCAAAAAGATTTACTTTTAACAGTAGTCAAAAATAGTTATTTTGATAACAAAACTAAACGAATATAAAAATGTATTTTTCATTCTTATAGAAACATGTTTCATTGTCCTATCAGAATAGGTAATATTTGTTTTATGGTTAAATATTTTCATGTTAAATGAAGAGAACAGTTTTTCAAAATTATACATTTTGCACTTTTTTCTGATTTCAAATGTTTATTGAATTTGATTTTAACAAGAGTATAAAGCTAATTCAGCTTGACTAGTTAGTAACTTTTACATCCATTGACTATTTCCCTTCTACTATTCACATGTGAACTATTGTCCTCATCTTTGTTGTTGTTATCACAACCGACAAAGATGCGGACAATAGTCAGCATATAAATAATAACTCTGCATCCCAGAAATTCTTTTTTCTGTTTTTAAAAAGAATTGACAAACATTTCATGCTTCTGCTCAATTGCTATGACTTTTATTTTCTGTGGATTCAGTTTTGATGATAGATGTCATAAATAGATTCATAAATGTCACATTTTTCACTTCAGCTTATTTGTATTTCATTAGAGATGAACGTAAATTATAAATTAGCAATATATTTAGAATTACTGACTACTGTTTTTTTAACATTCCTACATATAATTCTCACTATTTTACATGTAATTTAAACATTTTAAAAATATTCATTTCTTTCAAATAGCATTAGACTAGGGTTCTCCGTTAAGTCGCGTAAAAAAGCAGCATATCACGTTGAAAAAAGGCTCATAAATCAACGAAAACAAAGTTTTGTCTCAATATGTTATTAATTGAAAGCTAAAGCATTAAATTTATTACTTACAGTAACATATTCTGGTGTCTTTCAGATAGAAATTATATAGATTGGAATGTCAAATATATGCTCGATTTTTGTTTAATTTTCTTCCTAAAATAAATTTATATATTTTTGACGTTATTTGAGTAAAATTAGAAAATTTAAAGTTAAATTAATCTGATATGAAACAAACAGTACTTACTTATAGCATAAAAATTTGTATCCAAACATTTCTTAACAATGTGTCTGAATTTATCAAAGAAATCGATTGTGATGAGGTGATGACAGATTACTATGGAAGATCAAAATTGACAATTTTTGCAAAGTAAGCGAACGCGGTTTTTCGTTATTAACTAGTACTTTTTAAATATTAACATTTTTATTCAGCAATTATGTAATATCTATTTTTTATTTCATACTTTCTTAATTAGATAATTGTTTAAAGTTTTTTATTAATTAGATAATTGTTTAAAATTTTTTTAAGGATTATGTCATGTATACATTTCCATACGTAGAAATTATGAACGTTTTTTCAATAAAAAATTTTTTTTTAAATTTTAAAAATATTCGGGGTCAAACGACTGTTATGTGCTTTTCAAATTTCAATTCGTAAATTTACTTTTTCATTAATGTTATTGCATTACGTGCTTAAAAGCAATAAAGAATTTTAAACGATTTTTGAAGTATTAAGAATTTAATGGAAAAAATTTGTTAAAAATACATTATTCATTGAAAAAATTTTATTTCTTCACAAAATAATGTCCTTAATATAACGTATTTATAAAAGCAGGTGAAAGCTTTTCTAATTAATGTCATGCTTTTTAACATTTTTTTTTTTTATAATTCAGAGCAGATTTTCTATGAAACGAGTATCTGTTTTACAAAAAACTGCTGATTTACTTTCTATAAAGACTCCTGTTTATAACTAATAAAACAAATCCCATGCTTAAAGATTTATTTCTCAAAATTTCATGAAAATATGTAAGTGGGTTGAAACATGTTTATAAAAAAATCTCTTTTTAACAAGATTTTCTGAAGAAAAAAAATTTCAAAAATAATTTCATTCATTTCTGAATAAGTCCTGAAAGTTTCATTGAAATCCGACAATTTGATTTTTGCAAGAATTTCCTAAATTAACGTGTTTTTGTTTTTTTTTTTTTTTGTTTTTTTTTTTTTTTTTTGTTTTGTTTTTTTTTCCTCGGTGGGGGGAAAAGCGCAAAATAAAACAAACCTTTTTTTTTCTCTTATCGCGCTGTCATAAAAAAAAAAAATTTTTTTAAATAAAATTTTCTACGTGCTAGAAAGGAGTAAAAAAATTTCAAAAAATAATTAAAAAATGCTTTGGTATTTCCTCTTCATAACAACATAAACATATTGAGACAAAACTTTGTTTACGTTGATTTATGGACCTTTTTCATCGTGATTTGCTGCTTTTTTTATGTGACCTATTGGAGGACCCTACATTAGACCCTTGCTAGGTCAACTTTATAAATTGTATCCCTTAACTCCTCAGCAGATTAAATTCCCCCCCCCCTGCAATTTTGCATCTTATACTTCAAGAGTATATCACAGATCGTTATTTTATTTACTTTTCTTTAAAATAAGTCATTTTCTGCCACATGCACATACTTAGGATAACTTATGTTTTGAAAAAGAATAAAATATGTAAAATGCCTATACTAAGGATAAAAAATTCCAAATGTTACTACCAAAATTATAATGCAAAAAATGATAAATAATAAAATGCTTCAACTTCCATTAAGATGAAAGATGTTGTTCAGCAGTGAAGAGTTTATTTTTAATTGTATGCTTTTCTTTTTTTTGTATATTCTTCAGAATTATCTTTGTCCACAATAAGTTAAGACCTTTTTATTGGGTCTTAAGATGGTTTGTTGCTTGTTTTATTAAGCATCACAATCCCTTCATTTCTACAACTTGTCGATGAATCGTAATAATAGCCTCCTTGCAAACATCTTTTTTCCTGCTCTTTTTAGCCCCTTGAAATTGCACTTTACTTCCAATCTGTTGTTCCTATACTTCTCTGCTTGAAGGTAGAACATTTTGTTCCTATTTCAGAGGCTGCCCAAGAAAGAGCTTCTCTCTGCAATGTGCCTCCAAACTTCAGTGAGCCTGTGTGCATGCCAGATATCAGCGAGAACTATCTCCAACAGCAGAATAGTGAGTTATCTCCCCTATGTATCCACTCTTCCTTAGATAAAGGAAATTATTTTTATTTTTATTTTTTTTTTAAAGATATTCAATAATTTTTTCTTAAACATAGAAGATTCCATTTTTGTTTTTTTTAATAATGCTATAAAATCAATATGATCATAATTCTTTAAAAAAAAAAATATGTATACTGCTTGTCCCTAAAAAAATTTAGCTAGTTTAGATATTGTATGACTGATGTGTGATTGATAATAATTAAACCACTCAGAAGTAACAAATCAACAAGGATTGAAGGTAAAGGAACAACAACACCAACAATAATAGGCTGTTACTGGTGACAACAGCCATCACTGCTAATTTATTAAAATTATTATCAATCTTTTCTCTTTATAAAAACATTCATTTTATAATTGAATAAATAACAAACCTGATGACAGCATTAGAAACTTGACTATCTTTCTTCTCAATCCATTTCTAATGACAATTTTAGCTTGACCCTCACACTCCACCCCTAATTCCACATTTCGTAACATTTGTTTTACTTCAGCCTGGACAGGAAATCAATTTCTTTCATTTCATTCAACAACTTTGTTTGGGTTTACACAGTCACATTCTCTTTATTAAAACTTTTGAATGCTCAGTTTTAAAAAGTGGGGGATGTCTATTCAAATACATGTATCCACTAAATATCCGCTCTCAACTCTAGCTCTATGGCTGATAACACAACTATTTACTTCTAACTTCTGTCTTAATAGTAAGTCTGCCCGGTTTGATAAGGTCGAATTGGCAGCTGATCTTAAAATTACCTTCAATCTGTAGTTAACTGGAGCAAAGATTGGCTTGTTAATTTTAACATGTACAAAATGAAACTTCTCTCTTTTAATCACCTCTGAGAACCCTTTTTGCCTTTCAACAGCATGGCTGCTGCTAACCAGTAGGAGAGTGACTCCATGCACTTTATCAGACTAACATTTACCACTGACATAAAGTGGAAAAATTATATTGAATCAGTTGCTAGGAATGTTGGTTCTCTGTCTCACCCAAGGCAATTTTTCTTGTCTGAATTTGTGTTACATTTTTATAAGTCTGCCATTCATCCATGCTTAGAACATTGCTGCCACATCTGGTCTGGTGCTTCTGCTATGTATTTAGAGATTCTTGATAAAATCCAAAGAAGAATCTGCAATATTATTCGTCCTGACCTGGCATCAGTTTCTCACTAGCTTCCTCGTGCCTTTTTTCTATAAATACTTTCATGATAATTGTTCTGATGAACTCTCCTCTATGGTACCTAGACTTTATAAATTTAAACACAGTACTAGATTGGCAGCAAGGTCTCATCATTTTACAGTTGAAATGACTAGATGTAACTAAGTTTTATGCAAACACTTTCTTCTCTTTGCATTTCTTGTTTGTGGAACTCTTGTCTAGTTTCTTGCTTTCTAGTCAAGTTTGATCTTTAAAAATTTAAATGCAATGTCAATCGTTATTTTCTGTCTTCTTAATTCCTGTTTTTTTATTGTTTTCTCTCCTTAATAATTTTTTTTCTCATTCTCTAATATAATTTCTATGCCCTTGCATCTTAGTGGCTTTATTGCCTTACTTGGGACAAAATGATTAAAAAATATATAATGTTGTAATAAGAAATATTATTGAAAAAGGTTATGTTCAAAAGATATGGAATAAAAATTAATTTTCAGGATTTTTTTTGAAAAGCAATGATTTCAATTGATGATGTCAATACCATAAAAGCAATAAATATTTAAAAGAATCTCCCAGTGGTGGTTGACTGTCACCGGTATTTTGTAGAATGAAGCAAGCTAAATGGACAGATTGTTTCATGTTTGTTCATTTAAGTTGTTTTTGTATCATCAATTTGCTCTACAATACCCTGATATGGAATTAAATCCTGTCTGTAAAATAAAACCAAAAAAGAAGAAAATATTTTTTTTATTTTTATTTTGGTAAGATGTTCAAATTAAATCTTACTATTCCCTTCAAATTGGAACTGCTTAGCTTTGCTGGTGGACTATGCTTTCTGCAGTCATGGGCTTTAAGTACAAACAAGAATGTTGAAGAAGTCGGGTTAAAAACTTTCTTTTTATTTGGAGAAGCCTATTGCCATTGTTTTTGATTTAAACATTGGACAAAAAAAAAATCATGCACAAAATTGAGACAATTTCAGTCTCGAATTGAAAAAAAAAATTCATCTTTTTTGATTTGTGTATTTTTCAGGTTATCATACTGAACCCTCAATTCCTCACCAGATGCATATGGCATCCACCAATAACAACAACAATCAGGCTTATTTACCAGAAGGTTTGTTTGTACTTGATTTTTTTCTTGAACTAAAAACAAATTCTGAATAAATATATTTCAGTATTTCTTTGCAACACTGGTTTTACATATTTTTGTTTTTATTTATAAAAGTTTCTGCAAACCCAGTTATTTTAGAATTATATGTATTGAATTTTCTGCATTTATATACATGCATGTCTGTATAAAACATGCTCCATACAATCTAAAATAATATTCACCTCATCATTAACGCAATGTTACACTATTTCTGTCTGTGGTAGATTGTGAATTCTCATGACTTTGTTTTTATTATGAATTTCAATCATTGTTAGTTTTTTTAGGCCAATTCTTTTGAATAGCCAGTACCATCACTAGATTGCCACCCAAGGCTAAAGAACCTCTATTTGCCCATTAAATGAAGATTTGTAACTATGCTAGCACAACCATTAACAGCTTAGAGTTTCATCTACCCAATCCCACTAACAAGGCTTTGGTCAGCCTATAGTATGGTTTTCAAACACTTCCCAACAATGCCACACATTTTCAATCATCTCCATATTATCAAGAAGTCAATTCCTTGACAAGATGACCATAGAGTGATTTGAACCCAGGTTTCATGGTCAGAAATGTGTCCATATACACACACTTTATATATATATATATATATAATCAGAAGTTTTGTTAAATTCAGCCAACAGTCAGTCTGTTTAATTTTTCTTATTGTATTTGTGATCAAGATTTTGTTTAAACTCTTCAAAGTTCTTGCCTAGCCATCGATGATGAGATTGAAAGCGCCAGGTCTCATGGTTAGACAACTAACACTCTAACCATTTGGTCATGTGCACATCTTCATCATATGGAAAAACAAATGGATCAAAATTGTACCTTGTGTAGAAAGAAGATTTGTTAAAAAATTACGAAATATTCTTATTAGCCTTATATCATCAGAAAGTTCAAGATGCCTTTCATACCAGACCGCATACTCATTTCTCAAACTCTGAATTCAATCCTGCTTTACTGGGTGCCAATAACTATTGGCCTCATACCAGACTAGTAAATAGTTATATCACTTAAATATTCTCATTTATGATATTTTCAAGAAAAAAGAAAGTGCAAGTAAAGTTTTTGTTTTTTCTTGTTCTCTATAAAAAGAAAAAAATTTTAACTTCAGAAAATGAGAATTTAAAAAATATTTTTTAGCTAAAATCTAGCTAATAATGATCTAGTCTCTTTCTCTTTTTCATTTAATACAAAAATAACTTTTGTACTCTTTGAAAACCTTCACATCTAATTGAAGTACATTCCATTTTCTGCAGTCTCTCTTTCTTCTCTTTATGTCCCACTGGTACTGCCAAGATGACTTTTACTGGAATCTTAAAACAGCAGTAAAACAAAAAAAATTATATTCTTTGTTTAAACTTTACCAACTATTGTATTACTTTCAATTTGTTTTTAAACTAATTTGGTAATTGCTTTTTAGTTTAAAATTAAATACTCTTATATCTGAAAGATTTTTTTTTTTTTTTTTTTTTTGTAGTGAATTTCTTGTTCAGTATGTTTCAATATGTGTGAATCTTTGCCTAGTTTCGCCTAAACAAATCTTTTGTACAACTTTCCCATAAATGTTTCTTGTGTAAGCCTTTAACTCCAACAATAATTCCTGCTGGTTTTTATGCAGGTTCCTACCAAATATCTGAGTCTATGCAGACTCTAAATGAAATGAACGGGGAAGGCATGCTACCTGTGGGCAATCTTTACGAAGATAATTCTGATTATCACAATTTAGAGAACATGCAGCAACAACATGCTACCTATTACGATCATCCTGAATTCTATCCAATTATGCAAGAGCACAAATACCGGCCGATTCCAACCAAGAATATGTGTCGAGGTAGGTGGACTGTGTACACATTTTCACTTTCATTTACTTTCTATTTGTTAACTTAACTTTTTTTACATGAATCTTCTTCTGTTCTATAGTTTAGGATAATGGTCTTTGGATGTTAGTAATCCTTTCTTTACAAATCAGTAATGATAATACTCTTGGGAAAGGTATGAAACCTCCTCCCCCTAGCTATTGGTAAATAGCAGGACAGACCGAGTTCTATAGCCTTGGATTGCAACTGGTCTACCACAGAAAGAAATGGCAACCTTCTGTGGGAAAAAATCTGCCTCCTCAGTCATGTATTGAAAGATACATGATTGCCTAAGCATGTATCATGTATGGCACATAACTGACTGACTGAATGATAATGGTCTTTGAATGCTGGTAACCCTCTCTTTACAAATCAATAATGATAATGGTATTTCGATGTTTGTACACCTCTCTTTAGAAATCAGTAATTGTTTTGAATGTTGGTAATCCTCTCCTTACAAATCAGTAATGATAATGGTTAGTTGGATTAAGACAATGGCAGCTGTTTTTGTTACACATCAAATTAATCATATGTCAGTTTGTATGCTTAGCTATGAAATTTTTGTTGTAAACATTTGAATTATGAGTTCAGCTGTAGAATTGTTTCATATAAGCAAAGTCTTTTGTTTTGATTTCTATCAATGTTTCATGACATTTAGAAAAGAGTTTCATTTGAATTAACAAAAATAGTTTTTCTTCTCAGTATTACCTCCTCTTTTTTTTTTTCTCTCTCTCTCTTTCTCATTTTGCCGATATTACTGAGTGTTGAGCTTTGTTGCTGATTAATTTTTCCTTGTTCTCAGATTGGTGTTACAAAAAAAAAAGGGTTTTTATTTCTAAATGTTCTTATTTCATGCTACACAAACATTGAATGGGATCTTGCAAAATATTTGTTTTTCTCTTTTTATCACAAAAAACAGTTTTTCTTTATTAAGATCACTAACAGGAAATATCTTAGTCAAGCAAAGTCGATTTTGTCTTTTGAATTTACCTTCTCTTTTTAATTGTTGAAGAGACATTAAATTAAAATTCATTAAAGAATATTTTCTAGTCTTGATGAATTCTCAAGATAAGATTAGATAGAAAAAATGCCTTTTCTCAATTAAGTTAAATATCCTTTTATAGAAAAAATGTCTTTATAAACTATTATAGGAAAAGAAATTTCTTTTCTGATGATACCAGATAATTGACAAAACATTGACAAATTGTTATATATAACTCACTTATCTGAATTCCTAGTTTCATGGATACCTTTTTATGTCCAAACTTCAGTGAATTCTCCAGTTGCTTGCATTTTTTTGGCAAAATAAATTTTTCTTATTTGAATGGATTTTTTTATCCAACATTATTTCTTATCAGGATAGATGTTATTTTTAGTGGCGACACTAAAACAGAGAAAGCAACACAAATACATGTACTCACTAAAAATAACATTTATATAAATTATATAACAATTATTATGAGACTAAGATATAATTTTTAATTACACTGTTACTGTTTTATATAAAATTATTTTATATATTCTCATATTCCTTTTCATGTGTGTGTGTGTGTATATATATATATATATATATATATATATATATATATATATATATATGTGAACGTGTGGGTTATGACTTTTTGTAAAATAATTGATTTCCTGTATCAGAATTCTAAGAACTTTTGTTAAAAAAAAATATAATGAAGAAGGATTTAAATCAGTTTATTTTTTTAAAAAACGGGCACATGACTAAGTAGTTAGAATGTTTACTTTCTGACCATGAGACCCAGGTTCAAATCTTACCATTGTTGATTTGTCAGGAAGGAAACTCCCTGATGTTATTTGTCTGGAGTGGGTGATCCAAACATGCTGCACCTTCGGAAAGTACCTAAAAACCATACCACAAGTTGACTCAATCTTTGTGCCCTCAATAGCTGACTGAGAGTTTGACCATGCTGGCTGTAACTAAGGTCTGCTCAGCATAGTTTCAGTATAAACCACAGGTGGGCTCTGTGGGTGTTTGTTCAAACACGGATGTGCCTGAGCAAGCAATGCAATACGAATTGGCTAGCCGCCCGAGTAAATGGGTAACCTTGAATACAAGTGGCCAACTATAGATTTTTTTTAAAAAAAAATGTCACAAAATTTATAAAATATCTAAGTATAGTAGTACTATGATTTTCTGGAGCCTTCTAGAATTTGGTTTTGTTTATTTGTAAATTTGTATGTTATGCTATAGCTATAAACTATTAAATGCATTAAAAATATACATTACTATCCAATTACATCATTAGGAAATGAAAAAATAAAACTTCTGAAATTTTTTTTTTTAATACCTTTAATGCATATATGGTAAAATAGAATTTTTGATTTGTGGGTGACCTTTTTCAAGAACTAAAACAAATTAATTCCTTTTTCCTTATTTTTGAACAAAAGTTCATTGATTTATGACACTGGAAGGTAGGGTTTAAAAAAAAAAGTCATAAACCTTTTATTTATATATATATATATATACATTATAATATTAGTGGTTAATATACACGTACATATATCTAAAATACATATATATTGATTGTTGTTTTGTACTTAGTGTTTATTTATTTTATTTTTCTTTATCATCCCTGTAAAAATCTCTATTTATATAAATAATTTAATTTTCTAGGGCAGTACATTCATGATGTATCTGCAGACAACTACTATGATCATCAACCATACCAGACAGTACCCAGTATCAAAGCTGAATGTTCCTGGTCAACACAGGAATATGGTCAGGACATTAGTGGCCAAGAGACTTGGTCTATGAACAATGAACTTCGCTCAAGCCTTCATCCTGCAGGCTTCCGAAGCTTGCAGACGTCATCTGCTGACAACACCAACACTGGTTCTGATGGCAAGCCTGTTATTCAGGCAGCAGCACTTGCTGGTTACTCAGGTATATTATAATAGTCTGAAGCCATATTATCACAATACCATAGGGTTTTTTACTAAGGCTAACTGGTGGCCTATCTCGAATCTCATTACTTAACTGTCAGTGGAGATTTTTTTAGTTTCAGTTTGGATTTGTGATAGTTTGCTGTTATAGTTGCTTTAAGAAATGTTTTCTTTTTACATTTACAACAATTTTAGCTTATTTGATTGAAGTAAACATGAGATTTATTTTATTTCCTTCAGACTTTAAATATTTTATGTTTTCATTGCAAAAAAAACAAACTTTTTTTTGGTGCAAAATTCACAAAAAGATATAATTTAGGAAACTTGGTTTTGTTACATGGAAGTCAGTTTAACATTTTTTACTTAAAGTTAATTTAATATTTTTATTCATAAAAACAAATTCACTAATAGTCAACTTTTATTTTTCTGTATTTCTGTTTCTGATAAATAAAAAGTATCTTGAATTTTTATTGCACTTTCTATATTAAAATTTTAATCTTTCTTGATTTAAAAAAACTACTTTATTAATCTAAGTTCTTCTAGTTTTTCTTATGTTACAAATTCACTCCCAAGAAAATTAATTTTAATGTTTTGTTGTTTAATTTTTAACAGATTTTTCTTCCCAAGACATTTTGTTCAATTCTGTTTTTGTACTAGAGAAATTTATTTAAAAGTGCTATTTTTTCTATTTGTTACATAAAGTTAATTTAATATTTTTCTCTATGATAGTTATTCATAACAACAAATATATTAATGACCAAATTCAATTTTTTATAAGTAATTTTTCTTTCGAAAAGAAATTTAAAATAAAAAGTATGTTGAATTTTAGTTTACCATTAAAAAACAAAAAATAGAAGGAAACATGATATTAATGAAAATCATTTATTAAAAACATTGTTATGTAAAGTTAATGTCATAATTAATTCAATAAATGTAATCTGATATTTTTAGATATTTTAAATGAAATGTACAAAACCCTACTGCTAAACCACACATTTTTAAGAGTCCATTTTTTTCTACTTCAATAATTATAGAAAAGTATATTTATGGCAAAATAAATCAGCTTAACAATAGTTATTTTATTTCTAAACAATAAAATAAAAAGTGACTTTCATGTTGATTTTCTTTCATGTCATATTTTTCTTCCAGAATTCATACTTCCAACATGGTTTTTGCTGCATTTTTAATGTGAATAATTAATTCAAAGATTAAAATGCATATAACATTTCATACAGCCTTAATGGGTTGGGAAGTGATGGATCTGAAGCTCTGCCAAATAATATATTGTAATAAGAGTTTTGTAAAGAAAAAGAGGATTAACTTTCCAAGCCAAATTAATTTTGCTCTTAAGCTCTACTTTTTTTTTCTTGGTATTTCTTAAGTCAACTACAGCAGCAAACTACCATAAAGCCAATTCGAAAATAAAAATCTTTGCTCCAAGTGGAATGACGCGATTTAATATAGGCCTCCAGTTCTGGGCATGAGTTGCACTATAACTTGGCTTTTAGTAAAAACAAAAAAATAAACCAGGCACGATACATTTTTATGTTATAGTTCTGTCTATATTATCACAATACATGTTTATATATTTGTAACATTAATTATTTTCATTTTATCTTTGAGATTTTTCAGGTAAATTCTAATCTCCACATATACATATGCACACATTCAAAATATTATATGAAGTTTTTGTTTTTCCATATCAGCATAAATATTTTGGATTTTTTTTTTTTTTTTTTTTTTTGCTAAAATATTCTAGTAAAATGTTCTATATATTTATATATATATATATAATGAGTTTTGCCAAGTGTTCAGTGATTTTAATCAAATTCAATTTGTATTTGATAAATGTTCATCCAAGCTAAACTGAGTTACAGGATGCATATAAACATGCATCCTGTAACCTATAGTAGGTTTCTTGGGACACGACACTAACAGAAATTGTTAGTGTGTCTATGGCAAAGACAAAGACAGCCTTACAGAGTCAATCTATATTCAGACTGGTTCTTAATTCAAAGTTATTTTGATTTTTTTTTTTTTTTTTTTTTTTTTTAATTGCCAAGTCCAGAGGGTCTATAGTCTACTCTTCTAATCCACCCATAGAGAAGAGGATTTGTTATTAGTGTGAACACAGATTCCCCATGCAACATTTCCAATTCTATTTTCTGTGCTGATCATAATTTAGAAGTTTGGTTACTAAAATGACTATGACACAAATGCTTAGAATCATTTTTTTTCTTTAAATGTGAAGAAGTTTCTTATTAAAAAAAAAAAAATTGTTTTTGTCATAAATTAATTTACAAGGCAAATTTTTATTTAGTGAATGCTAGTCTTTGTTTAATATTGAGTTTTATTCCCCCCTCTTCTTTTGTTTTCATTCAGATTTATTTGTCTTTTCCAGGAAGTGGTCCTATCCAGCTGTGGCAGTTTTTATTGGAACTTCTCACAGATAAGTCATGCCAGCATTTCATTAGCTGGACAGGAGATGGCTGGGAATTCAAATTATCCGATCCTGATGAAGTGGCCCGTCGATGGGGTATTCGCAAAAACAAACCTAAAATGAACTATGAAAAGTTAAGCCGTGGTCTGCGTTATTACTATGATAAGAACATTATTCATAAAACGGCAGGCAAACGCTATGTTTATCGTTTTGTATGCGACTTGCAGGGTCTGCTTGGTTATTCTCCAGAAGAACTGTTTGAAGCATGTGACATCAAACCACAGAAGGACAAAGATGATGAATAAGTCAATCTTTTGCAGGGTTTGTGGATAATGAGGAAGAACTGAAGAAAATGAGAAAAATGATTAATTTCATTGTTTGGTTTGATAAATGTCCAGTGTACACACACACACACACAATGGATACGTACCTAAAGCCATTCTTTGATGGTTGGGGTCTGTAGACAGGAAAGAGAAGTAAGGTTTATGAGAAAAGAGTAAACTGCTAAAGAAAAGCTCTAAAGAAAATACTCCAAACCTACATGATAAGGAAAAGAGAAGGTTTCAGCCTATATTCCGGAACCTCTTTGCCTTTGTGTGCGAGCGACATGGGTAATTTTGGTTGTGTGGCAATTTCTACCCACCTCTTTGCTGACTTTTTAACAGAAGACAAAGGGGGTGATAACCAAACGTTTTGTATTGAAATCTTTTAGAGAGGAAGGAAGAACAAAATTTTTTTAAAAAAGGCTTTTTACTTTCTTTTCTTTTCCTACTTAAACAAAATGTTTGTTAACCCAGTGAGTTGCAGTTAAAAGGCTTTGCCTTACAAGACAAGCTTGGTGCTTTCACACACACAAAAGAAGGGGGAAAAAAAAAAAAAAAGCATCTCTTTTTCTTTTTCTAAAGCAGCACTGGTTGATTATCCATGCATAAAAAAAAGCCTCAATAATTTCTTTTCTCTGTCTTTCTGATTTGAATTTTCACTTGTCCCTCTCTTCCCTTCACTAAACTGGCCGCTATTATTTTTAATTTAAAATTTGCAAAACTGCATTTAAAAAAAAAAAAAATATTTTTTTACAATGTTGAATTTTTAGTATTTTTTCATCCCATTGTCCCTCTCTTAATCTTTTTTCTGGACTCATATTGTATCAGCCAAGACACGTTTCTTTCACTTAACCCAACAGGATGGAATCATTTGTTAAAAATAAAAATAACACAGTTAATATTTTTTCTCTCTCTCTCTCTCTCTCTCTAAGGTTTGAAAATTAATTTTCTTTATCACTGAATGTTTTCTTAGTGTAATTAAACTTCCTCTGAATGTATTTCTTTTCATCTTTCTTCAAACATGGAATTTACTTGTGTGAATTTTATTTGTGAGGTTGACTTCTTCTTGTGCTTATAATTTTCTTCAAACCTTTGCTGAATTATTTTTCCCTTTAATTGATTGGTCTCACTGAGAAACAAATGGTTCTCAGATGTCATCTTTGTTATTCTCCTCATACTACCAATTTCTAAGTTAGTCACTGCATTTAAAAAAAAAAAAGAAAAAATTCTTTTTTGTTTTTTTTTAAATACATAACTGAAATTTTCTGCTCTACTTAGGAAATTTCTTTCCCAGGTTCCGATTATTTGAGAACATTCCTCCTGTAGAAACATCCGCAATTAGCAAGTATAACCACACTGAATCTTATTTTAAGCCACAACAACAGTCTTGACTATTTTTTCTTTCATTTATATCATCCTGTCTTCAGTCACTGTTGGCAGGGTTTTTTGGTTTTTTCCCTCTCTTTTAAGAGAAGTAAACAATTTTGATGCATTCACCCATCTTCTTCAACTCATTTCACAATAACAAATCTGTTATCGTTGCTTTGCTTTCAACAAAGGGAAAAAGACAGATTTTTTTAAATTTGAAAAAAAAAAAAACAACAAATAAAATTCTATTTCCAGGGTTATTTTTTTCTTTTCTTTTTTTCCCCACTCACCCCTACCATTTTCTAATTTGTTGAGAAAGGAAGGAAAAAAAAAAGGTACAAAGTGCCCTGAAATAGTGAAATTACTCTTGATTTTTTCATATTGTTGCCCAATCTTGTTAAAACAGGGCAGTTTAGTATCCCCATCCCCCACTTCCTTCCTCTTGTCCTCAACATCATTTGGTCACTCATTTTTCCTGTCACCAAGTATTTAAGGGCCAAATGGCTTTGCAAACAAATTTTAAAGGGTAAAGTCTCTGGGAAAATGACATCTTGCTTGAGATTTTTTTTTTTTTTTAATCTTGGTTTAGGAAGAGTCTGACCAAATTGTAAATATAAATACATTGTTTTACATGCGTACATACATACACATACCCCCACACACACACACACACATGTATATATATATATATATATATATATATATATATATATATAAAATCTTTTTTCAATTTTACTAAGTTTTTCAGTTTTAAGTTTTTTATTAAAAATAAATTTTTTTGGAACAAAAGATATCGTTTTGTTTTTTTTCTTTTCTTTTTTGTGAACAGCAAACAAAATATCTATATATTTTGTGAATTCTATACTAACTTGTTTAATTTTCTGGTAGGAATGTTATTAACATCAGTCATAGTTTATTTTTTTACTAACATTGGGTTGAAATTTATTCAAAACTATCAAATAAGCAAATTGTCCAAGTTTCTAACAAATTTACATAATATCTAGTTTTAACACTGGAGAGCACTTTCACAGCAAAAGAGGAAAACATAGGGCCTAAAATATTAAGTTTGAAGTAAGATTGACACTGACCAAGATGAACAATGGCAATGCACTAGAGCCAGGTCGGATTAGAATAGAGATGCAATCAGCCTTAGATGATTTCATCATCAACAAAATTACATAAATAATAATAATATATATGAAAGTAGCTGAATACCTTAGTAGATCCATCTTTGTAGCACTAAGAAACCAGGTGTAAATGAATACAAGTTCTATTAGAAAATCAGCTTAAGTCACATAAACAAGCCAATAATCCAAATTCTGATGCATAGAGTGTAAAGCAGAAGACTGGGAATAGGACAAAAATTGTGGTTTTCTCAAAGACAATGTTAACAAAAAATACTAAATTTATGATCAGAATGGAGATACCAATACACGTGCAGAAAGATGCATATTTATTTTTTATAGACTGCAAATGTATTTGATAAGGATCTATTTGAACTGCTAGGAAAACTTGATTTATTTTGGGAAGGATGTTAGAATAATCCAGAACTCATATTGGAAGCAAACTCCCTGCATACATATAAAATATGAATTAAGTACACAGAAATAGAAAGGAGCAGAAGGCACATCCTTGACTTTTCATCGGATTTAGTTAACCTTTACAGCAAAGCTATCGCAAGTGATTTTACAGGAATTTTGTATTGCTGGTTACAATCTTAATAATATAAGATATGCAGACACAGATAGAAAACTGTGGGGAGAAAGGACTAACCCTCAATTGTAAGAAGACAATATATGGTCATTAGCAAAAGTGATTACCCAAAATGCATGCTACAATTGGAGATGTCAAAATTAAACAATCTGAAAAATGTTTTAACATGATAGAAAATGTGACAACAAAATCTGAAAGCACACTAGAATATTGAAAGATGCCTTCCAAACCTAAGCAAAGTATAAAGAAATAGGAAAAGTTTGTTAGAAACAAAGAAAAGAGTACTGAACTATTATGTAATATCAATTCTCCTATATGGCACTGAATGCTGTACAATTTCTTCATAGATGAAAGGACTTGAGACAAAATATGTAGTTCTGCAGAAAGATGTTGAGAATATCATAGATGAAGTAACAAACAAATTTTAATTAAAATGTGAACAAAAAGGTTACTTATATTTAGAATCAGAAAGAAATGGTCAAAATTCACAGGATACATAATGACACAGGATCAGATCAGGTAGTGGAAAGGACAGTAAGAAAAACCTTGCTAAGCATTACAAAGGATAGAAAGTTGTGGAGAGCTATGATCGCTGACGTCCTGAAGCTACATGGCACATAAGAATGTAAAGTTATATAAATGCATTGCTTTTATGTGTGTGAAAGAAACTGCTGTTTATTCATGATTTTTAAATGTTCTCCCTAAAATACGATGTGTTTGTATATGGAACAATCTTTTTCAAACTGTTTTATCTAACAACATTTTAACCTATAGCAGACTTAATTTAATTTTAGTGGAACACTTTTTAATTTGGTCTCTGATATATTAAATGAAACAGTATTCGATGCACTAGTATTGTCTTCTAATTTTTGTTTCTTAATTAAGACCATGTCCATTTTTAATTGAATGCAACAGAAATAATAATAATAAAAAAAAATAAATTCAATGAGTTACACGTCCTCATTAATTCTGGCACATACATATTGAGAACTTGCTGAGTCATTCCCAAAATCAACTTTAGATGATTTTGAGATATATCAAGTGTTCATCAATAAGTCAAATTGCACTATTTATGGATGTGTTTGCAACCTCATTTCACGCACTCCACTCATTTTATAAGTTTATTATAATGATGATATACTCGTATAATCAGTTTGAAGGGGTTTTAATTTTGATATAAAAAAAACAAAACAATACTAATCTATTATATCTTTTGTGGATCACCAGGGACAAACCAAGGCATGCAATATGAGAGTCAGCTGAAAAATTCATAGGCAGTCAATCTATGAACTTTACAGCTGGTCCTTGTAAGTCTATTTATATATGTAGTCATGTGGGATAATTACAAACAATAAAAAGTAACTAGAAAAAAATGAATAAGATAGGCTAAGTTTAAAACTCACATATAGGAATATTTAAATGCTCAGCATTTCTGTATCATTAACAGTCTGATGTAAATAAACTGTTTCTGGCATTTAATGTATTTTTCTCTTTTTGTATATGGAAATTAAGTCCATCAATAAAACTCATTTGCTAAAAGATGTTCCTTTTAGAACAATATGCATCATACCCCAGCTTTCTGTTGTCATATTGCTCACATACTATACATACAGGGTGCAATGGATAAATTGTTGTCTAAATTATGCAAAAATGAAAATACTGACATCTCATTTTAAGATATATTTACCAAAATTACACTATATCTTGAAAGAGTAAATTTATTCAATAAAATTGCCATTGGCTTCAACTACAGACGACTTTGGAATCTTCTGCGCAGATTCCTTGTTTAATCCTTGCCTTCAGTTTATCTTTGGTATTACAAGGAGTTTTGTTGGTCTCTTGCTCAACTGTGTCCTACACATAATAATCAAGGGGGTTGCAGTCTGGGGAGTTAGGTGGCTAGATGTAAGTGATGTGGTTGCGGGAATTGTCTGACAGCCATGACAAGGTTCTCCTGCTTGTGTGGCATAGTGCACAGTCCTGTTGCCAGTCACCCTTCTTGATCCAGCGCAAAACTACCAAATCAAGGCACTTGATGTAGGCCTCCATGTTAAATCTGAAGGCGTCACCAACAAATTTGGGAGTTCTTTTCTTATCACTACAATCAGTGAGTTTTCCAAGCTGCTTTACCTTCATAATCATCATTAGACTCCTCCAACTCTCCAAATCCTGTGCACTGTCCTCAGATTCACACCCAAACACTCTGAAAGGTTTGTATTGGAGCTTCCAGTGCAAATGCCAAGCAGTACAGTAAGCCATTTCGAATTTTATGGTGAATTGTGTCATGGTGCTCTTTTTCTCACAGACAGTGCCCAACTGACCCTAAGGTACAATGTATTTGCAAATGTATTTAAATGTTTTTTGATAACATGTTTAAACTAGCTCAAAATGCATAACTTTTTTAAAATCATTTCACACCAAGTAAGGCAATAAAGCTACTAAGCTGTGTAGTTGACAACCAATATGCATGTGCGAAATTAAAAACATAAAATGGCGACAATTTACCCATCGCACTATTTACATTCACCAAAAGTAACCATCAATTAAAAAAAAAAAAATTCTTGAATGCAGATAAAAGGATTTACGCGTCATTACTTGTTTACACACTGCTGACAGGATTTAACTGCATTCTACTTTATTGGATTTAACTTTCAAACAAAAAATAACACTTAAAACATGTTGCTTAATATACATTTGATCTTCTTTCCTTCTCTTTGTTTTCTCACACCCTTGACACAAAAATACATTTTACACAACTTAATATGTTTAACACTTATTTTAAATAATTTTTTCTTTCTTTTTTAAAACTGGATATCACTATGTCATAAAGCTTGGGTAATTTGATCTTATTTGACAGACATGAAAAAAAAAAAGTAATAATTCACAGATAATATTGAAGAAAGGAATCTAGGGAGAGTCATGATTGGTCACATCCTGAAGGGAGATGGCATTTAAAAAAATTTAATTGCAATGACCAAATTATTATATTAAGAAACACAATGCGGAAACAGTTTACAAAAATATTATAGGATTGGGTCACTACTGGTGCAAAATTAAATAACATCTTAATAAAGAATGTTAATGTGTAGACGGAGTTTATTTGTAATCCTCGCATAAATCATAATTATTTCAATTATGCCAGGATATTTTAAGTAACGTCAACACTTGTCAAAAGCACTAAATATTACTTCAGATTTATCTTAATTAAACACTGTTAAGTTCACATAAACTTCTGCTAATGGAAGGCAAACTTGTATTTTTGTTATATATATATATATATATACATCCATCCATCCAATGTGAGGCTTGAGTGTTAATGTTAAAATTGTTATGATAAATGTGTGATATGAGTGAAAGATAAGGAAGATATATAACAATTGACCTTTGACTTGAGGTTATCAATTAGATATTTATATTTTCTGTGAATATTTCTAATTTTACAAATTATTGATTACAAAGAATAGATAATTTTTTTTTTAGCAAACTTGGACGTTGATGCCCACAAAACAATGGGGTGTCAAAAAAGACAGTTTTTCCATTGGCACTGCTATTATGTTAAATAGTTTCTATCTCCTCAGCAATAAAGCAATGATTAGAATTGTAATAAAAGCTAAACATGAAAGTGATTTTATCCATTCATTTATTGTTCCTGAGAATTTACAACAAAAATATTAAACATTTATTTATTATTTACAAGAATAATTTTATATTTACAATATTCTAAAAACTAATACCATTGTATTAAAACTAATGCAATGCAATATTTATCATTTAACAATTTATAAAGAAATAAATATGAAAGCAATTTTTTATTCATAAATTTATATACATTTACTAAAGTATGTGAACCAACTATAAGGAAATCTTTATTATTTACCATTTTATAAAGCTCAAATGGTAGGCAATGTTTTGCTAACCATTACAGAATAAAGTCTTACCAACATTTTTATTACTAAATTTATTTATAAGTAAGGGTGTACAAATGAAAAGATTTGAAATTGACAACTTTTTCCCATTTCAGTGAAACAGCCAAAATACTTCTTTCTTTCATTTTCTCACTGAAACAAAGTAGCATCTCTTTTTATGTCAGTTCCGTGTTTTCAAGGGTCCATTATATTTGAAGTATTGGCAGGGGCGTTAATTTGGTCGATTTAGAGTGAATATAAGGTGTACCCGGAAAAAGATGTTACCAAGAAATGTTTCATATGATTGGAAGCAGAGCTTTATATCCTGCAAGAAAATAAACTCCTCTCTCATCCACCTTGGAGAATTTTTATTTTATTTTTATTTTTTTAAGGCTGTTTTTCTGGGTACCACTTTCTTTACAAAAAGCAAGTACTATAAGATAAAACATGGTTCTTAGGCGCTTGGGTAGTTAACACTTGTAAGTGGTTTTCATGCAAAGGTCATTACGAGTTATTCGAACATTATGGTCTCAATTTCTAATGTTTAATAGTTGAAGTTATTTTCCCCAAGATAATCTGCTTACATAGAGAGCAGAGGTGGAATCAGTGAGTTTGATGTGGGTATATAGCATGCGCCCAAGTACATGATGCTATGACAACATTGACCAATCTTGCCCACAGAACCAGCTAGCAGTACATAAAGTTGACTAGCGCACGTCGGAAGAGATCTTCTTGTTATGACCCGTGTCTTCAATTGAATCTCTCAACGCAATCACTTTGACCCAAGCCAACCAGAACTACGATCAGTATCGACTGGCGTGACAGGATCCGATGGTGCTGGAATTAATTGTGATATTGCATGACAACATGAGCATTTTAGAGAGTCCACTGAAATAAGTTCTCAAGTGTGTACGCTTGTTGAGCTGGAAAAATGTGTAAAGATTGATGGTCAAAATCTCCATGTTGACCCTAATGCCCTGTTTTTAAGGCTGGTTGTTCTGCTGGAAAGATACGAAGATGTGACTCTTCAAGCTTGAACTCCATTTCCAACTTCAATTTTCAAGAATTTCCAAATGAGAAAAGACAAAACTGTGCTGAAACATCATCTGACCACTGATGCACCTGAACCTCAGCCACCAACTGACACAATGTTTGTTTTAGATGGAGGTGCTCTCCTGCACCGAGTGAAGTGGTTGCCTAAGGTGACATACAGCGACATTGTTGCACAGTACCTGAGTTACATGAAGGCCAAGTACGGGCCATTAAGCATCAATGCCTCCATTTGAACGGTCAGCTTTGTTCAACAGTCTCCGTGTCCATCTTCAAGTTATGATTTGGAAGACTTTAGGTCATTGCCAAATTGATTCTTGCAGTTGGGGTTTGGAAATGAGAAACAGTACTTTAGACCCTGTTCTTACCAATCTAGATCCTGCTCTTGAGGAACTACTAGTTTGTGCATTGTAAGTGCAAAATTTTGTCCAAGAGCCCTTGCAGCACAAACATGTGCTCTTGCCGGAAATATGATCTCACAGGCGTAACAGTATGCAGTGATTGTCGAGGCAGCGATTGCAACAATATTAGTCTGGATCTACAAGAAGAGGACAAATGGGAAGACGAAGCTAATTTATTTGAACGTTTATTTTGACTTATATCAGGCCATTTGCATTGTTCTGTTTTCTATTTTGGGTGGTGGATTTGGAAACGTTAATACTTGTCTGTAGTATCTTATGAACCTTTTTTGATGTAGTGCTATTTTCTGGGCCTAGTATTTTTGCGATAGTGTTTGAATTAAAGATTTCACATTCTATAATTTTCTGTTTTTTGTACTAAGGATCATATTTTTGGCAGACATCAAAAAGATGTGAAAAGATATACACATTTTTTAATAAGCACCTTGTCAGTTTGCTTAGCAAAACATGACTTTCAGGCCTCAAATTGCTTAGTCGGTTGTTTGATGTAATGAGTTATTTCTATGTACTTATTTTCTTCATTCTCTAGTCATACCTTGCCTGTAGAACACAGGACCGTTAAATCTTCTTCGAATAGGTCTTATATTTTACTCACCAGACTGCCAAAAAGAAAGTGATCAAAGTAAAGATAAAATTATGCTGCCAATTTGTCTCTATTAACAACACTTGTAACCAGATAAAAATTCATGTTCTCATCATCAGTGGTTCTTGACTTTGTTATCTGGTTTTCAAAATATAAAGATATCACCTGACCATCTTAAAAGCTCCACACAGTGAGAGCAATTTCTGAGAACAACATATGGGTTGATCGGAAGTATTCTAAAATATTTGTTTGACTGTCACCTCTCTCTTTCTATCTCTCCCTGCAAACTGTTTTGTTTGTCAAATTCAATTTGATAGACCAATTATTGTGCGTGTTTGGTCAGTATTTTATTCACTAAGAGGGCGTATAGAGATGGTACTTCTTTGTTTTGTGTTATTTTTTATGTTATCTACTGTTCCACTGCTATATACATGACTACTGATACATACCAGCTGATAATGGTGAAGTGTGGCTACGTTTTACTTCAGGTTAATTATTTCAGATCTGGTTAACAAATTATCCCCACCCCCACTAACCTAAATTTCCCCAGGTGGTCCAAATTTTCAAAAGAGAAGATCATAACATTTATAAAATTACCATATTTCGCTTGCTAAAATTTTTTCTCGGTGTACATTGATATCGACCAGACTAGGTGTAACGATTGTAGAAACTAACAAGGGAGGGACAAGCAGAATTATAATAGAGATAATAAATAAATAGTGTTTATTATTTTTGTTGTCAATTCTCAAGAACAAAAAAAATGTATAAATTCCCTTTCACATGTTTAGGTTTTATTAAAATTCTAATCATCACTTTTTAAAACAATAAACATTGCCAATGGAGTCGAGGTAGTTAAATTACATAGGTGTCAAGGAAATAAAAAAAAAATCTTTTGACACTCGTTTTTTTTTTCAGGTACGATGGTCCAATTTTGCTGAGAATTCATTATTTTTTCTCTTGCATAGCCCATGTAAAAGGCATGAATTACCAACCTAACAAGGATGTGAAAAGATCTTTGAAGTCTTCCAATACATGATTGTATCAGAAGCATATGTTTCATATTGATATCACTCAATATTTATGGCTCTTCCAATTTGAAGGAAGCTTTTTGGGACGATTTGAGAGTTTTTGTTTCAATGTCAGCTATTTATAGTCAGAGAATCTTCTTAACCAGTCATCTATAAGAAGAAACCCAGAAATATGTAAAAGAATTTATCCTTTCCAGACAGGCACTGTCATAATATAAGTCAGTTCTCCAGACTGAGATGTATGTGCCCGTGCGTGTATATATATATATATATATATATATATATATATATATATATATATATATATATATATATACACACACACACACATTAAAGACACACATATATATATATATATATATATATATATATATATATATAAATGACTAAAGACATTATATATATATATATATATATATATGTCTTTCATTTCATAGATGAAGTAGTAACAGGTTGATAAAAACTTGTGATTAACTTGGTGGTTTATGATTTCACATGCTGAAATATTAAATGTTAAAATATAAAGTTAGTCTGAAGTGATTTATTATCTTTTTACTAAATGTAATTCTATAACGAACAGAAAATATACTTGTTTTTTATCCTATTAGCTTTTACCTCATGGCTTGTGTGCATGATGATAGATCAATAAGTCTGTAGCATTACACTGAGTTATTAATTGAATTTTGATCTGAAACTTTCACTGTATAATGTTTATTTTACATTAATTTTCATCGCTGAATTATGTTGAAAAATAAGTATTTATTGCTTCAAATAAATAGCTTTTGTATTGTTAGGTTGCAGACATATTGATTTACCTACATATTTAATTATAGGCTGTTATCAAGTTCTTATTTTAACTGAAAATATTTATGTTCTCGTGAAAAGCAATGAATTCATTTCTCCATATCTAAGGACATCTAGTCTTGTTTTTGTAAACAATTGACAAAAACACAACCCCATAGATTAAATAAAGGGTTCAGTTTGAAATTCTCTGAAGGTTATCCAGATCGGCACACACCCGAAGAAAACGGGAGGACTCAACAACCGAAATATGATAACAACAAAGATGGGGACTATAGTCCGAATGTAAATATTGATAGCTTCACATTCCAGAAATGCAGATGAATTATGCTGTTACATCTATTGCCAACCTTGACAAGAAATAATTTTCATTTTTTGAACTCTACCCCTCTTTTCTTTATATTTTTTAATCGGTAACAACCCATGCAAGGCAGTAAAGCCTGTATCCCCTTGTGTTTTAAATATTACATTTAAATTTTTGCAGATTAAAGTTGGCTGGAAAGCATGGAACCGGAAGGGAGTTCCACAAGCAAGAAGTGCTAGAAAATAAACTGTTAGCATAGAACTTACAGCTACATTTTAACGAGGTCAACTGTAAATTGATGAAATCTCGACGCTAGTCTAGTACTGCGCTTATCAGGACCGATGACATTGCCGATTCTTCTTTGGATTCTATTAAGGAGCTCAAGGTAAATAGCAGGGACAAGGGATCATATACGGCAGCAATATTCTAAGAATATATATTTTTTCCACTTCATGTCAGCATTACTTTTTAAATATTATTGAACTATTTTGAAATACTATTTACTGGCTTTTTTCTTTTCTGAAATCTCCAAATAAATTTATATATATTCCAGGTTTTTTTTAAGGTATTAGACTTAGAGTAATTGCTTTAGGTCATTTAATCTCCAGTACATTTCAAAACATCATCATCCTCGTTTTCCGTTTGCTAAACTGTGCAAGTAGCATAACGGTTAGCGGTGTGAAATGTGAAATCAGTCAACCGAGTTCAAATTCCTGTCTAGTCTGTTGCCTTCACTTCCACACTAATGACCTTGGAAGAGGCATGAACCTACCCCTTGTCTTCCCAGCTATAGATTAAATAGCAGGTTAGACAGGCCTTGCATGACAGTCAAGTTTCAGACTTGTGTATAAGCCGACATCATGTATAGTGCGACCTCTGATTTTTGGGACAAAAATTTTAACCCTTCCAGTAAAAAATTATCTGTGTATAAATCAGTCACCGTTTAATGCGTGATTTTTAACCTCTTCAAAAAAAATTACCTGTGTATAGTACGAACCCCTATTTTTTACGTAAAAAATCTGATCATAAAAACACACACTATATTTGTAATTGGGTATATACGGTAATTTAAGCTGTGGAAAAGGCAATGAGAAACCAAGTCACTATCTTTTCCAAAAAGCCATGATAATTCGCAGATAATAAAGAAAAGGAATCTGTAGATAACCGTGAACATGTACGTTCTGAAGAATAATGGTACAGTGGAACCTCGGTTCACGAATGTAATTCGTTTCTGAAGGCCGTTCGTAACCCGAAATATTCATAAACCGAAACTGATTTTTCAAATAGGAATCAATGTTGAGAAAAAAATGAAATGTAAGGAGCAATGAAATTTCGACAATATTTTATTTAATGAATCTTTGGGATTGGGAAAGTGAATTTCAGGTAATTAACGAAAGTAGTAAATTCGAATAATCCAGAACTTATACTGGAAGCAAAGCGCCTACTTACGGATAGAAAAGGAATTCAGGAAATATATAGAAACAGAAATGTCAAGGATACGTCTTCTCACCGGATTTCTTCAAAGTTTACAGTGAGACAATTCCGAGAGAATTAGAAGACCTACCACGATTGAATATTGGTGGTCACAATCTTAACAACAGAAGATATGCAGATGTCACAGTGTTGATAGCAGACATAGGAAGGAAACTACAAAAGCTCTTACAGAAGATAGTGAAGGAAAGTGAGAGGAAATGACTAAACATAAATTGCAAGAAGATAAAATGCATGCCTGTCAGCAAATGCAACAGACCAAAATGCAAATTTCAAATTGGGGATATCAAAACAACAGTTTAAATATCTGGGAAGTGTTTTAACAGGGAATGGAAAGTGTGACACTGAAATCTGGAGGCGCATTGGGATAGCGAAAAATGCTTTCTATAAGCTAAGTAAAGTATTAAGAAACAGGAAAATTTCATTAGAAACAAAAGAGTACTGAACTGTTATGTAATATCAGCTCTCCTGTATGGCAGTGAATGCTAGACAACCCAAAGAAGAGACTGAAATGTGCTTCAACAGAAGGATGCTGAAAATACCATGAACCAAACATGTGAGCAATGACAAAGTTTTAAAGAAACAAAAAGGACACTTACACATAACATCAGGAAGATACAGTTGAAATTTCTAAGTAATATAACGAGGAAAGAGGGCTTGGAATATTTAACACTCACAGGACATACTGAAAGCAAGAGGTGGAACAGATGAAGATAATGCATAAACTACCTAACGAGTTTGTGTAACTGAATGACTGAACAGAGATTAGGAAAATTGCTAAAAGACAAAAGGACAGGAAATTGTAGAGAGCCATAGTCGCCAAGGTACTGAAGGGTCTCAACCTATGGAAGAGGAAAAGATCATCATTGTTTTGCGTAATGCGAGATATTCATCTTTGAGTTAAAATATTCACCATCTGTCTCTATTTCTGAGATGAGATATTGTAATTATTTACACTATTTACAGTGTTTGGACGGCTATCCTCATCCTTATTGTCATATTCACAACGTTTCGACCTTCTTCAGGGACACATGGCCCAGTTGTACTGTTTTTTCTAGGTAAATCCAAGTACGCTGGTTATAGTCTGACTATGGAGAGTGTATCTTCTTTGCCTTTTGTCACAGTTGTAAAATACTTGGGTTTCCTGTCGACTACTTGAAAAGGCCCTGAGTAATTAGTGCAAAGATGCATTTTCACTGCATCATTTCGTAAGAAAACACATTCAGAGTCGTGAAGATCTTTTGGTGTGTAAATGTCTTTTGTTCATGTTCTAGTCGATGTGAAAGCTAAATAACTCATTCGTTGTTTAAAGTTTTGTACCAACGATGTGGTTGGCTGTAGGTGATTTGTTTAATCACAGAACTGTCCTGGTAGTGTCAAGGATGCACCAAATACCATTTCGGATACTGTGCATCCCAAATCTTTCTTGATGACATTTCTGATGGCTAACAAAACCAGTGGTAGATTTTCTAACCATGTCCTGGAATCGTTATTGGCTGCTAGTGCTGTCTTAAGTTGCCCGTGAAAACGTTCAACTAAGCCATGGGTGATATGCTGTTGTTGTTATGGGCTTGACTCCCAACAACTTTGTAAACTCGATCTGTAGTTATTATTGAGGGACAACCAAAAATCCACTCCTGCAAGATACTTTTAGAGATGGTTTCTGCAGATATATCCCTCAAGGGAACAACGACAGATCATCTTGTAAATCGATCGAAAATAGTGAATAGATAATGATATCCATTTGCTTATGGTAAGGGTCCCACTATATCGATGTGTAGGTTCGGCAACCTACCGTCTGGTTTGATAAATTGTCCAGAGGGGGACTTTGTATGTCTGTTTTACTTTGCTTTTTTGACAATTTAAACAGGTTTGGGTCCAGTTTTTTTTTTTTTTATGTCAGTACGAATGCTGGGCCAGACAAAATGTTTGCTAATCAACTTGACGGTAGCTTAGCGTCCAGGATGTGAGAGTTTGTGAAAATGTTTGAATATCTTTTTTCTCAGTGAAGGTGTTATGTATGGTTTTGAATAACCAGTCACCACATCGCAGTGTAGTGTTTTTGTTTTTGGAACGGGGTGTTCTTTCAATTGTCCTCTTTTACTTTGTCTAATGTGGCATCTTTTTGTTGTTCATCTGCAATTAGGTCGAAGGTAAGTTTTGAGGCCTTGTTGAAGCCAAAAATAAAGACACAAAGAGAGGAATTGAGTTAAACAAATATATTAACAGAAACAGTAATACAAAACATATACAAACGAGCAAGAATGTTCAGTCCGACTGTCAGAGCTGACTGTTGGAAACTACACTCCCCAAAAGGCAGTACCTACTCCTATTTATAGCTGGGATAGTCCATGCTTGCATGGGCAAATTAACATAACAGTGAGGGTTTCAGAATTAACATACTGTATCGTGGAGTGCGATATCTGCCACGATATTGTCTGAACCTTTAATAAAACGAATATCCGAAATAAATTAGGATATATAATCCAGTTGTCGGGTATCTCTGGGTGTATATTTACTATATGCATGTGTAAGTCGTAAGTGAGTGGTCTGTGATCAGTGAAAACAGTAAAATTTCGTCCTTCGAGCAGATGTCGTAAATGCCTCATGGTAAGGGTCCCACTATATCGATGTGTAGGTTTGGCAACCTACTGTCTGGTTTGATAAATTGTTCAGAGGGGGACTTTGTATGTCTGTTTTACCTTGCTTGCGAGTAATTCCCACGAGAATGTACTGTATATTTGTTGTGCGTTGTTTAATTTTATTGAAAAAAAGACGTTGGCTTTTCTGAGCCATTTTGATTCTGATGTAAAACTGCTCCAATTGAATCTCCTGAGGCGTTGGTCGTTAATGTGAGTGTTGAATTAGCATCATCAAGGATATAGGAGAGTTTAGTAAAATCTGCTAACGCTTTTTAGCTTCATGAAATGCAGTTAATGCTTTCCTGTCGATAATTATTTTTGCATTCATATTCTTTCTTTTTTGCAACATGTTTGTGAGTGAGGTCATAATTCTGGAACAACCTGAAATAAATCTACGGTAGTAGTTTTTATTAAACCGAGAAATTTTCGTAGTTGTCACAGTGATGTTGGTTGCGGGAAATGTTGTATTGCTGCTACTTTCTCTGGGACCGGTGTGATTCTGTGTTTGTTGATCACATGGCCCAAGAAATTCAATTTTGAAACAGCAAAATCACATTTGTTTACATTGATTTTCAACCCGAAATGTATCAGTCTCTTGCAAACTTGTTGTATGTAGTCTTGGTGTTCTTTGCTATCTGGACTAGCGATAAGAATGTCATCAACTTAAGCAAAAGTCAATCCTCTCAAAAATTCGTCGATAAGTCTCTGAAAAGTTTGGGCATCATTACGTAACGCAAATGGCATCCTTGTGAACTCATAAAGTCCGAAAGAAGTGGTAATTGCTGTTTTTTTTATGTCTTCTTCTGCTACTGGAATTTGGTAGTATCCTTAACTGTTATGGTATTTTACCCACGTACGCATGGACTCTCCCAGCTATAAATAGGAGCAGGTACTGCTTTTTTGGAGAGGGAAGTTTCCAGTAGTCAGCTCTGACAGTCGGACCGAACATTCTTGCTGTAATACTCTCGTTTGTATATGTTTGTATTACTGTTTCTGTTAATATATTTGTTTAACTCAATTCCTTTCTTTGTTTCTTTATTTCTGGCCCTAACAAGGTCACAACATTAACCAAATCCAGTTTTGTGAAAACTGTGGTATCCTGTAAACCTATGGTGAAATCGTGTAAACATGGAATTGGGTATTCATCTGGAACTTTTTTTACGTCAAGATACCTGAAATCCCCACAAGGTCGCCATTCGCCTGTGTCTAGCTTTGGAACCATGTGTATTGGCGAGGAGTATGAGCTACTTGAAGGACGTATGATGCCTAATTGTAACATATGTTTAAATTAGTCTTTTGCTATTTTATATTTCCCTGGATGCAATCTGCATGGTCATGTGCGTGTAGGTGGTCCAGTTGTCGCGATGTAATGTTCAGCAGTATGATGAATTTCGTCTGTATGTTTTAAAGGCGTAGTAAGAGTAGGAAATTTTTTTATCAATTTCTGCAGTCTGTTAGCAGTTGGTATGGCAGAACTGTTGAGGTGTACTGTTAGCTGATTCCCTTTTCCATTAACTTTGTGTTACTGTCGATTAGAGAGTGTGTCGCCATATTCACTGATAGGTCGAAATGAGATTAAAAATCCCTTCCTAAAATTTGTGTTTTCACTTACGCTTGTGTGGAAACTCATAGAAATGACCGTCGTAATCTCAAATTGAGCGTTAGTAATATCTCTGCGTATGTTTCGATTTTTGATCCATTTGCGATCTGTGGTGTGTATGTGTATAGTGTATGTTTTTGGTTAGGATCCGGTGGAATAACACTCATTTGTGCACCAGTGTCGACTAAAAATAAATATCCGGTATTTCTGTCCCGGATGTAAAATAGACGACATTATTGTCCCGTCCCAGCAGTTAAGGTCGTCTTTACTTGCTGCCGGAATTATCGTTTCCCTGGTATTGTGTAGAAGTTGCATGGCTCTGTGCATTTCTTTACCTCTTTTCCATACTTATAATGATAACAACAGGTATCGTAGGTAAGTCGTTCTCTGGAGGATGAGTTCGATCTGCCTTGATTTCTTCTGCGCGGTGAATAGGATCGATTTTTGATCTCTGGACAATAACTCTAGAATTTTTGCTTTCGTACCAAAATCTGTACTTGTATGGTAAGATTGGCGATATTTTGATGTATCTGAGACAACTCTTCTGACCTGTCGGTTGGTGTTGCTGTAGTTGTTGGATATATGTGTTGCGGTGTATACGCTTTTGTCTTTGTTGTCATGTATTTTGTCTGCTATTTCTGATACTCTATCTAACTTTAAATCATCGGAAGAGATGAGAGTATCTGTGTTATGTGCGTTTGTAGTTTATCCGTTCTTAATTTTTTAACATTGCTTCAGACATAATATTGTCTCCTAATAACGATCACATTTTCCTCAGAAGTTCTGAAGGTTTCATGCTGTCCCAGATTCAAATTATCGAATAGATCGTGTAAGCTTCCGTCATCCGATTTTCCGAACCGCTTAATGATTGCATTTTTCAACGTGTCATAAGGTTTTTCTTCTGGCTTCTAGTCAAGGAAATCGACGCTTCTGTCGCCACATCTACGAGGAGTTTTTCGACAACTTAGGCATATAGTGAGGTTTGCGATGTGATTTTATTTGCGTTAAAAATTGTTAATTGGGAAAACCAGATGGATAAATTTATAGTTGTCGCGGCTTCCATATATTCGGTTGTGTTTGCGTCCATTTTCTACGTCTTGGTGTTGTGGTTATGTTTTGTTTTGTTTTGTTTTTTCTACGACTTTGTGAGAGAATTTGTATCATTTAGATATGTGGCTGAACATCGGGTTCATTTTATTAAAACCTTGTTCTTCCAAATCATAAGTCGGTAAGTCCATCGTTTCTGTATAAACCAATGTCGGTTATATTAATTTCACGGTACACTGTGAGATTGTATAATATAAAAAGACCTATAAGGTTAGAAAACTCAGTTGAGTCTAGTGATCCTATTGTGATGTCAAAGTGGTCATAAGAATTTTTTTATCCATTGCGCACCATTATGTATCAGTACTGATTTTTTCGCATTTATAATAATGCTCTTTTCTTCTTCTGTAATATCCGTGTACCGGGTAGCAAAGTCCAACGCATTCATGAACAGCTCTTTAGATATTGATTGATAATAATTTTCAATATCAAATTGCATTAGTGTACAGTTAGTTTTATCCTTTATATCAGCAAACCAGTTTGTCACGTATTTGGTATTAATCCAAAGTTTCAGCCCTATTTTTTCTTTAATTTGTTGATTAACCCTTTCCAGGATCTTTTTACTTATTTTGCCGATGTCGGGTCTTGTTGGGTTTATTATCCTTGTAGTCGGATTAGTTTCGAAATCTGGTTTGTGGTCCTTTAAGATTATATAGCACTCTTTTTCAGTAAGTTTACCTACTCTATCACTAATCTTCAGGTTATCTGTGATGTTTTTAGTGCTAGTATTAATATTATCTACCATTTATTTATTTTATCTCTTTGCTTTTACCTTTCTATTCTTGATCTCTGACGAAGCCTTAGTAAAGGTGAAACATGTTAGATTGAAATTCATTTCCTACTCTGTTCTTTATTTCATTTTATCATATATCTGATTAACGCACAGTCCATGTATTATATGGGGATTACAGATTTTTTTAAGTATATTTTGCATTTAAAATAGATGTATGTTCACAACTTTAAATAAATATTAATAACATTATATATATATATATATATATATATATATATATATATATATATATATATATATATATATATAATAAGAAATCACGCCTATTTTAAATGCAAAATATACTTAAAAAAACTGTAATCCCCATATAATATATGGACTGCGCCAACATTGCGTTAACCAGATATTTTTATCAAAATTTAAATTACGTAATTGTCAGTCTATACCCAGCACCTGTAGATTGCGTTGTGAATGAAACTCCGAGTCATGGTATATATATATATATATATATATATATATATACACACACACAGAAAGAAAGTTAGTGATTTATCTGGTTGACTGATTCAAGTGTTTCGCATGGAAATGCTCATCAAGCCTATATGTTTAATATCAAAATCATTTGAACACTTTTTGATTTATTGAATATAGTTATCTCTACTTTTCTTTTGAGCACATTTTGGCAGAAGTTCTGCTAGCCTGACAACATGATAAATTCTTGTAATATATATATATATATATATATATATATATATATATATATATATATATATATATATATATATATATATATATATATATATATATATATAGTCATCCACAAGCAGACTGTTCTCATCAGTGTGGCAGGCATCCGATCGCTTCAAGCCGGGACCGAAACCGAACCGATTTAGCATCAGTCGGAGATTCTAACCCCTAGGCTATTGGCATCTGGCAGAGAGAAAGGCGAATTCTTGCATATTTGTTTTTTCATAAACACGCCAGTGACCTAGAGGACTCAATCCATTGGGAGAGTCTTGTATTATTAGCATTAATAATCACTGTTTACAAATTCGCACTTTCTCCTCACAGTGCTCGACTGAATTATTTTTTTTTCATCGCATAGGTTGATTCACTCTATTATAATTAAATTCTCTTTGATCCATGACATTAGTTTAAAAAATATATTTGTTTAACTTATTTCGATGTTTACTTCATGATATCATTAATGTGCATTATGACTTGGTGCCAATTTCGTTTTGTCAAAACTAACCAAGTGATTTGGATTTGTTTAAGTGTATCAAAACTCAGTATGATTTGGATAACACGTTCCAATTGTCATTCTAAAGGGCTATTGATATTGTCTACATAGTTTCAACAGTTATATTACAAGAATCTTGATAGTAAAAATGTTAGTTTTGAAAAGTTAGACAAGTCAAAAACTAAAGTGCTTTTTATTTTTATTTTAACACTCAGCGGTCACCGATTTTATAAACATACATGCAAAGGCTCCTTAATACAAAAACAATTTCTCCTTAAACAAATAATTATTAATCAAACCGATAGTAGACTTGTAACCAACTGTTATCAGCCATGGGATTCTTTTAATTTCACCCCAAGCAAAGCAATAATTCCACAAGGACGCAGAGGGGTACAGAGAGTGAAAAAGAATGAGAAGACTTTTGTTAGGAGAGAAATGAGGAAAGGACAGTCAAGGAATAAGATTCAGGAAGATAGAAGATGGCAAGTGAAGGATTTAGATTTTTAAAGATTGTAGACGAAAAGAATTTTATTTTTATTGAAAAAAATCCCTAGAGAAGAAATCGATAGAGATTTCCACAGGTGAGAATTACGAGAAAAGAAAATGTCAGAATAGAAATGGCAGTTACATCTAGCTAGTTCAACAGTAAAACTATGAAACCTAGTTGCCAATCTAGTAGCATTTTTAATTTCATGTAGTCAACACACTAGGAAAAAAGCTTATCAGAACAGTTGCCATGAAAATATTTATAGAAAAGACAGAGGGAAGAGACGTCATGTCAGTGAGAAAGTGACTGAAGTTGAGATGCCAGATCAGGATCGATTAGATTGCAGACCCTTCTTTGGAGTTTGTTAAGAACCTTGAGATATACAGCAAAAGCACCAGACCAGAATGGTAGCAATATTCAATGCACAAACAAATTGTAGATTTATGAATGTGCAAGATGGATTCTGACAAAAAAGACATTCTGGCACATCTCAGTGAAGCAAATTTCCTAGCAGTAGATATAGCAACTGATTCAATATATACTTCATGTCAGTGAAAAATGTGATCCAAAGATAGCATAGAGTATTGCTCTCCTGGAGTTTAGCATCAGCCATTCTGATGGCAGGCAGAAAAGGTTCTTTATGGTGATTAAAATGAAAGCAGTTTTGTTTTGGAGGCATTAAAATTTACAAGCTATTTCTTGTCCCAGTTAACCACTGATTGGAGGCCCTTTTTTAGAGTAGTTACCAGGATTAAATAGCTGTGTCATCAACATAAATACCTAGTTGGAAACTGATGATGTCGGGAACATTATTGATGAAGATCAGAAACAATCCTAGGGGACCCTCGGCATTAGTAAAAGAAATGATCTGGAAGCATTTATTCATTTTACCATTTTATATGCAGTTAAATTTTATGTTGATTACTTTTGAAAACAGTTTTATCAAGTTTATATTTTATATTTTTAATGCAGTGTCCTTTCAAGACGTAGGCAGGCACGGCTCTCCACAACTTCCTTTTTTTATGAGTTGCCATGACTTCATGGGAAATATAGTGGAATGATTTCCTGTTGTCTTCTACACAGTTTTGAATTCAGAGTTGTCCTTCTAGATTGGCTACTACCCAAGACAGTGGGCCAGTGATGGAGAGAAAAGATTCCCAAGAGTACTAAGGTGACATGAATGTAATTATCTTGGTCAAAATTTGAACCTAGTTCATCAATTTTACTCTCAGCCCTAATCACTTTTACACTACCCACACATCCTCTTCAATGTGAGACAAAAAAAAAAAATTAAAATCATATTTGTCTTTTGGTTCAGTTGTTTTGTTTACAAACTAATACAATTTATTTGATAATTTTAAGAACTTAATTTAAATTAAGAGCATTATACAATCAGGTGCTGAAAATTTCTTAGTCTAATCCACTTCCCAAAATTTGACCAAAATAGCAGAATTTTGTTTCTTTAGTCTCTTCTTGGTTCAACAGATAATTTTTCAGAACCCCTCGAATTTGGTCACAGATGTCCTTGACTATAAGGAAATTTTACAAGGGATGGGGTAGAAGGAATTTGTCATGAAAACAAAACAGCTTTTGCTCTAAACATGTAAAATTTGTTTTCCTTACCAGAACCCCCACCCCCACTCTGCTTCTTATGCCCATGCCCCTGACTCTTGAAGAAAATTGATTACATCAAAAATATATGAAGAAATGTTTTGATTCGCTCACCCTCGACCACTACCACTGTACAATAGTAACATTGGCGAACAGGTGGGGAAAATGGTAAAATGAAAATGCAATAGTCAGTTTTTAAGTGGAAAGAAAAAAGAAAATATTATTATCTCTGAATGTGATTGAAAGTATTTGTAGGAAGTCACTTCTTATTAATGTTGTCATAATGCTGACAGGTTGAATGGTAAGCTTGATTTTCAGGGTAGCAGTTTCATAATTATGATATCAATAAAAAATGACTCTCCACAAATGCCTGCAAACTACATTCAAAATACTATGGTCATGGCAGTTGACAATATTATCAATGCAAACATTCCAAAACATTCCACTACATGAGATCATAGGGGGCAAAAAATTAACTGAATTCTCATCTAACCTTTAAGAATCTGGATAAAATGAAATTTCTTAAAGAAAAACAACTTGCAATTGAATACTCTCTGAAATTGAATACTATCCATGAGTAATTTTTTTTAAATGTAATTTTTAAAATTAAAAACAAACTAAGGAAGAAAAAACTGCAAAATCTCATAAGCCGACAAAGAAATGTGTACATTAAAGACTCAACTATGCAGTGTGTAATGAACAGAGAAAAATATTTATACTTTCAGAGCTGAATAGCAAAAGAGAAATCCTTAGGGGAAGTCAATCAAACAGCTGCTGCTGCTCTCTATCAGCAAGTGAGAGGAGCCCAGACCTTATCTCCCCCTGACCAGATTTTTATACAAGTGGGGCCTGTGGGGTTCAAATTGCAAAGTGGGATTTACTTTTCTGATTATTCTTCACCAAAACAGGCTTCTTCTGTTTGCCCTTGCTTCAGCCTTAATAACTGAAAATACGAAATACTGTTTCCCATAAAGGATGTATTGATGAGGCAGACTTGCAGAATGGCTGCTCTGGGGCTCAGTTTTAGAAAGGATGGTTTTAATGTAAATCTGATTATTGTAATGAATTTCCAGCAATGTAATAAAAAATATATACAAAAAAATGTGTGCGTTGATCTGTATATTTAGAAACATCAAATAGACACGTGAGAAGCCAGTTGCAATTTGTGAAGTGTGATAAAAGATGAAAACTTGTAAATTATTGTCATAATGTCCACAAGGATAATTATTTCTTTCAGAAATCTGTGTAAGAATAAATGAATTTATAAGTATAATTGATAATAATAAAATTGATAATATTTAAAGCTAGTTTTAATAGTAAATCATTCTCATTCTTTCTTATGGGAATCATACTTATCCAAAGTTTCCAGTCTTTTTTTTTTTTTACTATATTTTTTGACACTAGAAGTCCTACCAGGATTTATCACCAGATATGCAGATGACACTGACAGAAAGAAAACCAAAAGACCTCCTAGATATAGTAACAAAGGAAAATGTGAAGAAAGGCCTAACCTCCAGTTGTAAGAAGGCAAAATGTATGGTAGTCAGTGTGGGAAAAAGCCCAAGATGAGCATTACAAACCAGTGATACCAAAGTCAAGCAAGTATGAAAATTTAAATATCTAGTGTTTTAACAGACAACATAAAATGTAACACTTAAATCCAAAGATACAATAAACCAAGACGCATCAAAAAAGGTAATCAAAATATAAAGAAATTGCAAAAACAAAGAAAAGAGAACTCAACCACTATTTAATATTGGTCCTCTTATATGTCAATGTCTGATGGACAATCATTTCACAAATGAAGAATAGACTTGTGATGTGGTTCTATAGAAGAATGTTGAGAATACTATAGACAACATGTGAGTGATGAAGAAGTTTTAAAGAAAATGGAAACAAAAACGAAGCTTATATCTAGAATCAGAAAGAGACAGTTGAAATTTCCAGGATACAAAATGAGGAAATAAAGCTTGAAGAATTTTAGACTTGCGGGGCATAATTGAAGACAATAGGGGCAGAAGGAAGCAGTAAGTATTCTACCTTAGAAGCTTGTGAAAATGGATGTTAGCTTATGAATTAGAAGTGATAGTAAAGTGACAGACACTGCTAAGAGCTACAAAGGACATGAAGTTGTGGAGAGCCATGATCATCAGCATCCTTACGGGACATGGCATGTAGAAGAAAAACATCTGATAGTTATCAGCTATCTTTGTCCTTGTTCTATCATCTGTTCACTCACACTTATCAGGTAGATTACTCTCTGTTTCAACTTGCTTTTCTTGCCTTCAATATGTCCTGTGAGTGTTAAATTCTCTTGGTACTCTTTCCTCATTACATGTTCTAGAAATTTTAAGTATAAGTTTCCTTGTAGTTCCCATTTTCCTTAAAATTTCCTCATTGCTCATCTGCTGTCTTAGGAATTCTCAGCATCCATCCAATGAATCTAAATCCTTACACTCTAATAATATAATTTACAATTTGACATTAAATGTGCATTTGTGAACTCTCACTTGTGAAGTCTTCTAACAAAGAGTAGCTTGCCCATAAAACTATTTGGCAACAAGTATTTTTGTTTTATTTTTAAAAAACAGTTATGTTTAAAAGAATCCTCATGTTTCAAAAACAGAAGCTAAAAACTTCAATTTAATTATAGAAATTAAATTAAAGTAACTAGTTCTGTTTCATCCTCATGAAAATTTTGTTTTTGAAACATGAGAACTCTTATGTAGTGATGGAATCATATTTTTTTTTTAAATAATTATATATATATATATATATATATATATATATATATATATATATATATAGTCATCCACATACAGATTGTATAACTGTTTCAAAGCTCATCAGTGTGGTTAGACATCAGATCGCTTTGACCAATTTGGCATCAGTCAGAAATTCTAACTCTTAGGCTATTGGTGCCTGGCAGAGAGAAAGATGAATTTTTGTGTATTTATTTTTTCATAAACACACCAGTGACCTAGAGGACTTAATCCATTGGGAGAGTCTTGCATTATTAGCAGTAATAGCAACTGTTTAAAAATTCGCACTTTCTCTCCATACCAAATTGACCAAATTAATTTTTTTTCCGGGAGCTAATATTGTCATCAACAGACAGACTGTTTTACTGCTCATTAGTGTGGCTAGACATCCAACTGCTTCAAGCCAGGACCAAAACCTGACTGATTTGGCATCAGTCAGAGATTATATATATATATATATATATATATATATATATATATATATATATATATATATATATATTTGTGTGTGTGTGTGTTTATATATATATATACATATATATATAAACAGAGATTTGTACCCGAGGAAATAGCTTTGAAGAAAGTTGACGTCATATCTAAGTCACCTTTCGGTCAACGCTTTGTCAAAGATATTCGTTGGCAATATTTAATATAAATGAATACAAAGACAATAAAGTGACTGAGGAGGGAAAGGTGGAACTCGACTAAAAGACAAATTTTAATTATATTAATTAAAATCGAATGAGGAGGGGGATATCAATAAATAGTTCCACAAGAGTATATAAAATAGAAAAAGTGGAACTCATAGACCCTCCAGCAGACGTAAGGAACGTAAAAAGTGTTCCTTCTGTCTGCACAGACTGGGTTGCTGACACTTAATGTAAACGGCTTCAGAAACACGAAGATGATCAAGCGCTCTGTAAAACCATGTTTTTCTTCATACTCGGCGGCACAAGCATCATTGTCCAGCAAATGATGGCCGATTGCAGACTCATGGACTGACGGAGTTTTTCTTCTTATAGGCTGCCCGGGACTGCTTGAACATACAAAAGCAGGAACATGTTGCGCCACCCTCGTTTCCAACCTCAAATTGGTACGTCCTATGTATACCGCGTCGCAATGGTATTTGAATTTATAAACAACAGAATTTTTATGAAAATAGGACAGTCTATGTTTAGAAAAGGAAGGAAGCAGGGTTCTAGTATGAAAAACCATGCGCAACTTAACAGCATTGTGTGTGGACAGAATAGACGCTGAAATTTTGTCCAATAATAGCTGACATTTCCTGCCAAGCCAAGGTAACTTCAAATAAACAGGGCATTGGCTAGGACCGAATGTCACAGGCTCCTTAAAGCGTTTGATTTTGTTATCGATCACACCTCTGATAATATTGATGGGATATCCATTACTTACGAAAATATTTCGAATTTTAGTAAGTTCTCCATCCAACATTTCAGGGGAACAAATCATAACAGCACGATGGACCAAAGTCGAAATTAGACTAATTTTGCGAGATTTAGGAACAAACGAGTTCCAGCTTGTAGAGACCAGTGAACGTGGGCTTACGAAAAACATTAGTGACGAAAGCCCCATCCTTATGTTCAACCAGTACATCCAAAAAAGGAAGAGCTCTATCTTTTTCAATCTTCATTGTAAACTTAAGGGAAGGATGGAGAGAATTTAGTTGAGCTTGAAAATTAGTGGTATCTATGAACGAATCAAAAATGGAAAAATATCGTCCACATATCTCATAGACAAGGGGTTTGTGGACTTTATTAGATAAGATTCGTTCATAATTGCCCACGAAGATGTTGGCTAAAACGGGACCTAAAGGGCTGCCCATCGCAACCCCGTCCGTCTGGATGTACATTGTGTCATTAAAGGTAAACTCCACAACTTCTGTGGCCAAATGCATGCATTTCAAAAATAGTTCTTCGGGGATGCTAGTGGGACCCAAATTACTTCTATATAAAACATCGGCACAAATGCCAAAGGTCTCAAGTAATGGGACATTGGTATATAAACTAATAATATCAAATGACACCATCAATTTATCTTCAGACTGAATATTCAAACCTCTAATGAATTTGGAAAAAAGGAAGGTCAGAAATATTATAGTCCGAAAAAACCTTTGAGACAGATTGGGGTAATTCAGCTAACCATTTAGCCAACTCATGTTGTACAGATCCCACCATAGACAAAATAGGTCTAAGTGGGACTCCCACTTTGTGTACTTTAGGAAGTCCATACATGCGAGGACATTGCAAGCCTGTTGGTCTCACCCTGTTGTAAACGTCCTTGGGGATAAGATTAGCTTTATGTGTAGCAAGTAACCATCTTTGTGTCCTAGCTTCAACCTTACTGGTGTTGTCACATGTATCTACGGGGCCAATCATCATAAATTTTGTAGAATCATTTAAAATGTCATTCATTTTATCCAGATAATCTTGTTTATTTAGGATTACAACACCAGCACCTTTATCAGGTTTGGTTAGGTACACATAGATTATTTCTGCCATGAGTCTATCTCACTCAACTACATCTTCACATATCTATCTCAATCACTACCTTGAATGAGCTTCTCAGTCTCCTATGACTGATGTACAATACTTTGAAATGACCAAACAACTGAACCTTGTAAATATGATATTTTATGTAAAACTGAATAAAACATTATGAAATATTATTTGAATCTCATATACAATGAAACATGCATATACATAATATAATATTGACACATATAATATAATATTGACATTTATAATATAATATTGACACATATAATATAATATTGACACATATAATATAATCCACACAGATCTTCTGGTTGCCAGAATGTTCTGAATGGCAGTGACCAGCCTTTAAGCAAGTTGTGGGAACGAGTCAGAATTTGTACACTAAAGTAGTTTACATCATTTTCAAAGGTGGGAAGGCATGATTTCTTCTTAACGATGGACCTGATCACAACTCTCAACTTTTTGTAGGACGAGCTCTATGGAAAGGCAGAATAATTTTACCAGTTGTTTTTTATTTTATTTTCTTGTTTTTTAGCTTATTTAGCAGCTGTCGATTGATGATCTGAGACCTACAATAAAACAAAACAGAAATAAAGGGAAAAAAATCGTAAAAAATGAATAATAACAACCATTTACATTTTATATTGTTGATAAAAATTGTGCAATGAAAGTATGAATTTAAATGCAATATCAATTGTTATCTTCTGTCTTCTTAATTCTTGTTCTTTTATCGTTCTTTTTCTCACATTCTTCAAATCTCACCTTAGTCGATTTGTCAGGAAGGAGACTTCCTGATGTTATCAGACTGAAGGGGTTGATCCCAGCATGCAACAACTTTAGAAAGGGCCTGAAAACCATACCATGGGTTGACCCAAGGCTTGTGAGTGAAATTGGGTAGGCCAAACCCTTGGGTGCCATCAATAGCTAACAAAAAGTCACAAGTCATTATGGCTGAGGGCTTGAGTGAGCTGGCTTTGTTCAAATTGTTGATAGATAAATAACACACTCTCTCCCAGAAACTGTAACTCTGGTCTGCTCAGCATATTTGCAGTATAACCAGAGATGTTGCGGGTATTGAATAAACACAAATGTGTCTGAGCAAGCATCTGCAATAGTGATTGGCTAGCCACCCCTAGTAGAGAGGTATCCTCGAATACAAGTGGCCAGCTATATATACATACGTAAAATGTTGCTTCCTTGTGCTTTTTGTATAAATACTTTCATGGTAATTGTTCAGATGAGCCCTTCACTATGGTACCTAGACTTTATAAATTTAATTGAACTACTATCCTGGTAACATTGTCTCATCAATTTACAGTTGAGTTGGCCAGATGTAACTGTAAATTCTCTGCTAACAGTTTCTCTTTTCTCATACGTCTTGCTTGTAGAACTTTCTTCCGGCTCTTCAAAAATTTAAATATAACGTTAATCATTATCTACTGTCTTCCTGATTACTCTTTTATTGTTTTTGCTTCTTTAAAATGTTTTCTGTTTTCTAATTGGGTAATTTGCTTTTTGAGCCCCGTGCTAAATATGTAATAAAATTTGCCAAATAGTTATATGTATGTTTAAATTTACATGCTTAATTTGAAAATAACAAAGAAATTTTGATAAAATCTACTATTTAGGAGTCATCAACAATAAAAGTCCGGACTTTTTCGCATTACGGCATGGCAGACATTAGTGGCATTGTTTGCATCCATTCACTATTGAGTAGATTTGTGCAGAAGATTACATTGTTAACGACCTTTTTACAGTTCTTAGTTGACTGAATTACTGCGCAACTGAGGACTCATTGTGTGCACAATATAAAAAGGTTATTTTGCAGCAAATACCTGCAAACAATGACAGTAATGGCTGCTGCAATGCAAATAAGTTCAAATTTCTATTGTCGATAACTTCAAAACGGTAGATTTAATAAAAATTTGTTTGTTATTTTCAAATTAAGCATATACATTTACAGCTAAATGTAACTATTCGGCAAATTCTTATTACATATTTAGTGCGGGGCTTAAAAAGCTTCTAATTCTTTCACACCCAGTAACCCATTGTGTTTTAGTGGCTTTACTGCCTTTCATAAGGTAAATTCGATTAAAAAAATGGTGACTTTAGTGATAGAGGTATGAATTTTTTTATTTTTATAATTAAACTGATAAGGAACATTCAGCCAACAGAGGAAAAAATACTAACTTTGCATCTTGTGAGAATCATTTAAGTGGAAAGATCTGGATTTGATTGGCATGTGTCAGACAGCATGGAGGATTTTCCTTTCACCAACTCATAAAGGGTTTAGGATGAGGAAACATGGGCAAGGTGCTGTCTAGATGCCATAGATATATCTTGGGTAAAGATAAGTGGGAGTTGTCAAACCTGGGCGTGTCCTGTGTGAATGACATGACTGGACATGTGCTTAAGTGAAGGATTTGTGTATATGAATCTCTATTGACAAATAATTATATATATGATAGCAGACACATATAAATTTATTTAGAATAGACAGTGCTGATGTATATGTGTTTATTTTTGTTACTTGCCTGAAGTCTTTTTGAATATCTGCTTCGTGATTTATCACATCATTGTACACAGATTTCTTATTGAATGTATATGTTTATATGTTAGCCCCTACTTATAAATGGTTGCAACCTTGCCTAAACTGTGTCTGTAGGTAAGTACTATATTTGACAACATAAAAGATGTATGGACCTATTAGATACATGCCTATTTCAGCAGGGAATATTCAGGAAAATATTTTTAACATATTTAAGCATGTAAAGTTTAAAGTTCTCAGTACTTTACAAATACTTTATAGAAGAAAACATCACTGTATATAAAAAGTAAGCTAGAAGTAAAGCTGAACATGAAGCAAGAAATCACAATCATGAAAATATCCTACAATCTTCTTTGGCTGATTTACATGACGGACATACTTCTCTCTAACATTAACATTATACTTCCCAGGTAGTGTTTTACCATTAATGGTATTTTCTTTTAGTCAGATTATTTTTTTCTGTAGCTTTCATTTGGTTAATGGCAGGAATGTGTTGAAACATAGTTATGTAGGATGGATCAGCTAGTACCAATGAACATCTACAATACATTTTTTTAAATGATAATTCCTTTTACAGTACCAATAATAATAATAATAATAATAACAATAATAATAATATCGTTTGAGTAAATAATATTATTATAGAGTCAGGCTAGGGAGGAGTGACCTTTCGAGGTAAAATTATAGCCTATGATAATGAGTGCTGGGGATAAAATTAGCCTACAGTGGGGTGGAGTGAGGTGGCTCGGTTTTGAATATAAGACACAGGGAAATTTGTTGAGGCATTTTTTAAATGAGTCAAAAACAGTATAACAATGTGTCCATCTTTAGGTGACTAATGTTATTGATAAAATAAGATAAGCCTACAGAAGGGACACGACATTGTGTACCAAGAGTGGTTTTATGAAATCACTATACATAAAAAAAAAGATTATAAAAAATAAGGCATGAAACTTTTTAATGATGCAACTTATTCATCAAGCCAATACACTATTTTGAAAAGTAGATATCAGCAAGTTTGAAGTTCTATGCAATTTCTCATAAATAAGAAAACGTATAATGAGGAAAAACTTACATTATAACAATGGAAACAAGGGTTAGGATGGGTTTTCATTCTCATTAGAACTTCACAGGGTAACGTGCAATATCTACTTTCCTCGAATAAATGTGGCAATGTACAACAGATATGGTAGGTCAGCTGCTCAATAATTGACATGAATTATCAATATCTTTTATACTGTACTATATATATATATATATATATATATATATATATTGTTATTAGATTATACTTAAGGTTGTTGTTTGAAGTTCAGGTGTACTGTGTTGATGAACAAAAACTAAAAGTGATGAAGTGGTTGAGAAAATAGACAAACAAAAAACTGAATGAAAACGAGAAATAATTTTTTTTTTCTATCAGGAACATTTTTGTATACAGAAAATTTGAAGATAATTCCTTAAAGAATTTGAGGATAATTCCTTAAAGTGCAAATTCAGGGCATGTTCTTAATAGTGTCTGTGTAAAAAGGATGAAGAAAAAAGTTGAACTTACTTTGTTAGTGAGTTAAAAAGTGAATGATGGGTATAGTCTAAGCAATATGCAGCTGCTAAAGGGGCACTGATTTTAGTGTCTTATCTTGAACTCAACCTGAAGTAAGGATGAGCTAGCATGTTCCCAGTTTTTTGGTCAGGGCAGGTAAAAGAGACTGGTAGGATACTGACAGGACTAACTGCTGCTTGACTCCAGATGTGAAGAAACCCCCTCTCCGGAAGGTAAAATAAGTTGTGTAGATTAGATTAGTTGTCCTTAAGATTACAATAAAACAATGAGAGTACCATTTAAGAAGTAATAACAATAATAGAGTTTTAATATAACTTAATGTACAGCGATCTAAAATGAAGGGAAGAATGGATCTCATTTGTAAATAGATGAATTTTTACTAAAGTTGTCATATTGTCAATTTCTTATACTTTAGTTGTGTGTCATGTTGTGGAGTGTGTGTCAATAATAACAAGTGAATGGTTTGAAAAAATCTTTAGGAACCATTGTTACTACAGACATTTTCATGATTGATTGAACTCTGATATAACTTTTTATGTGTGGATGAAAATAGACTCACGGAGGCTCCAGCTATAAACTGTAAATGGTCTTCAGTGATATTTTGAATGCATGTAAAATATTATTTCAATAAATGGTTGAAATGCTTATGGATTTATGAGTGTTCAAACCCAAATAAATGTCAAGATTTCAAATGCTGATTTTCAAAGTAAAGAGACCAACTCCACTTGGAAGACAATCATTGGCTGAACTCTTAATCTTGATCCAGAACTAATATCCACTGTCACAAGTCACAAATCTTATAACTCCTTAGAGACATGACTAAAGAAGAATCTGCAATGATATTGATCTTGATCTGGCATCTAGGCTACAGTTAGTTTCCCATTGCTGTAATGTAACTTCCCTCTGCCTTTTCTATAAGTTATTTCATGGTAATTGTTCTGATGACTCTCCTCTATGGTACCTAGACTTTATGAATTTAAGCACAGTACTAAACCTTGTTTTCAAATCAAGTTTGATCTTCAAAAATTGAAATGTAATTTCAATCGTTATCTTCTGTTTTCTTAATTTCTGTTCTTTTATTATTCTCACTCCTTTCTAATGTTTTTCTTTTTCTTATATTCTTCTCATTCAGTAACTCCCTGCATCTTTGTGGCTTTATTGCCTTGCTTGGGGTGAAATGATTTTTTAAAAATGTGCACCACATGTACTGAAGCTGTAGCAGCGGTGGGTGTCACTGTCAGATGCCCATTGTAACTTCCCTAATGCATTGAATTATGCATGTAATGTCAAAATACATATGCAATGTTGACTTATTAAGAGTCACAAAAGAAAATGTTTTATTTTTTTAGAAACATGAAAATATTAGATTTGAAAACAGCAATTTTTTCAGTTTTCTGATTAATCTCACAAGTTTAATTGATTTTATTATTAACCAGTTTGAATGTTAAATAATTCAGATCTGTTTGCTAAGAAAAATTTCATGTGTTTCAACTATGTTTGTCATCATCATTTTTTCTTCTCTATGTGGAGTTTTTATTTTCAACATTGTTGAATTCTATGGCCAATATTGCTTGTATAGGTCCAGGAGTGTAGTGGTCCACAATGCTCAAAGGTCCAGTAAAAATCCTCAGTATGCCCACAATAATTCAAAAGACAGCAAGCAGACTTTCTTTCAACAATAAGGATTGTTATTTCTTTCAGATGATGTAATTTAGAATGCTATATTTGATCAGTATATCCAATAATAGAATGCAGATTAACACTTGGGGTGAACAGAATTTTCTAACTTGTACAAAATCAAAGTCTGGGTAATATACTTCATGTTAATCATACCCAACAAAGAATATGTTTTTGCAGCTGGTAATGGTTAAAGAAATAGATGGCACCAAGATGCATTGTATTAAAGCAACAACAATCTGTGGAAGCAGTGTGATAATTTGGGCAACATTCTGATGAGAAACATTTAGTCATATCACTCTTCTTCAGAAAAAGTTACAAGAACATGAAGAAGGCCTCACTGTGTTGCCAACCTAACCCTCCAGACCTTAATCCCATTGAACATTTATGACATGTTTTAGACCAACCAATTTGTCTGTCACACCATTTTGCTTGAAGAAGTTAAAGTTAGCATCCTGGCATCAGATCTCAGAGAAAGCCTTCAGTGGTTTTATACAGTTTATATCTGATTGCTTAAGAGCTGACTTTTGCAGACATATAGCAGATGACTATAATGCTTGGGCTCAGTAGCATATATTATTAGAAGGTGCAGAAAAGTTCCCAGTCTGATCAAGAAGAATGACCTTAACAACAAAACATACTTGCTATTACATCCACAGCACTATTTTTGCTGGAACTGAGAACTAAAGAGGATTAACTTTGTCTTCTTAGCCTCAATCTATGACAATGTCATCAAGATGGGCCATATAATTTGTTTAAAATCATTATTGTCATTATTTTTCAAAATAAATCAGAAAACTTCATTTCCATTGTTTTTTTTCTTTCTTCTAAACAGTAGCTTCTAAAACTTTTATATAAGTTTTATATGAGGGAAAATGTCTATAGGTCTAATTTGGAAAATAGGTAGAAAAGACCCCCTCCTTAAAAAATGAAGATTATTTAGAATAAAAATATCTACAGTAGAGTAATAATTCTAAAAATATTCATTTTATTTATGAGAGCATCAGATAAAAATATAGAATCAAGAATCGTTAAAATTTAACATCTGACATATTCCCCCTGCTGATTTTAACATCTGATTTAGCTCCCACAACTTTTTTATTTAATGGAGCCGCGCCTGTATTTTACAGTCATCATGTAGTGCAACCAACACACCTAGGATATTATTCTTAAAGTTTCTTGAATCCTCTCTCCCCTCAAAAAATAAATATCACTGATGTTTAGTTATTGAAATACTGATTTTCAGGAGTGCTTCTTGCTGAAAACTTTTCAGCACCTTCTCATATGCATACGTGTGTGTGTGTGATAGAAGTAATGTGGCTTTGTATAAATAACTTGCTTGTTTTCATATCTCTTTTTCTTTTTTTCTTGTGGAAGATCAAAACTCACTCTTCAGATGTCTTGATTAAAATTTTTCAGACTTTTAATGAAAATATTTTTAAAATAAATTTTTAGGAGAAAATTTGTAGATGAAATATTTCTTTAAAATAAGTCCATTTAGTATTTTTCTATGCAAATAAACAATGAAATTTGAAATCAAATACTAAGATAAATGGAAACATGAGATTTTGTCATCAGCTGTGATTTCACACTGCGTGATAAAAAGAAAAATGTTTTTTATTTTGTATAACAAATCAGTTAATTATTATTCATTTTTACTAGAATTTTTGTCTCTTATTTAGTCACTATTTGTAATAAATTTCAGGTTGTTTTTACATTATATGATTGTGAGAATATGATATATAAACTTTTTACATTCTATGATTATGAGAATACGAAATGAATTTTTTAACTTTCTATCATTGTGAGAATATGATATATGAATTTTTACATTCCATGATTGTGAGAATATGATATATAAATTTTTATATATTACAATAATGTTAGGCAAATTAATGACAAAGTGGAAAAATTTGGTATGACATGTTTTTTCCTTTAGGATTTCATTGGAATAATTAATGATTTTGTTGATGAAATTATATATATGTAAGAAGGGGAGGGGGAATATAAAAATACAAGCATTGGTTAATTAATGCTCTATGCAAAATGGCAAAAACCATAACAGAAATTTTAACAACTCTCCTTGGAAAAATCAGCCTATTATATATTAAAGATTTAGGCAACCTGGTGAAAAGACTAAGTGGAATTAAATATGACAGATAAACTTATGCCTAGTTTAGATGTTAATCCCCTTTAAACTGATGTTCCTGTTAACAAATGCTTAAATTTAAAAAAAAAAAAAAGTATACCTCTTCTGACCGGTAGCTAAAATCATAAATTTTTTTTAACTCATCACTAATCAATGCTATTTCACCTTTAAAAATAATTTTCATAAACAAAAATTTGGATTACCAATGGGTTTGCCTCTGAGTGGAGTTTTAGTTTATTTTTTCTTATAGTTTCTTAAATTTGGTTCTTTCTAGAATATTTTAACTAAACAATCAATATATTTCTGACATATTCATGATGCTCTATTAATATATCTCTGCAAAACTACATTTTGTGACCTTGTAGATAAATTAAACAAAGTTGAACATACTTCCAAGACAGAAACAAGCAACACATTACTTTTCCTAGATATTATATTACACTCACAAATTTGTATTCTCACCATAATAACAAAATTAAATTTGGAATAATTATAAGATTCTATTTAAGAGCACTTGGAATTTGTAACCGTCAATATTTATATGATGAGGAGAAATACATTGAAAATTCATTTAGGCTCCTTCCATACTTTTATTATTTCATATTCAAAACAAAACAAAAGGCTAATGAAATATTTCAAAATAGAGGAGTGGACTATTCAGACAAATCCAGTGAATTAAGATATATATATCATTCTACCTACTGACTCTATGACAACTACAATTGTAAAGAATTTATCTACACTTAGCATAAAATGTTACAACTACTTCTAAAAGAATAAGAGACTTAATACAAGACAAAATAGCAATAAGCTAAAACTTGAAGGAGGAATTTCCTCTATTATCACCTTTAGTGATTGCCACAAATAATAGAGGAGAAACCTCAAGGAATTTAAATAAAAGATTATATGAACACAAAAGGGGTCAATTCATCATTCTTGGCAGAATTTGGTATACATAGAAATAAAAGTGATAAAGATGAAAACAAAAGCATAAAGAAACTGAAGGAAATTGGTTAAATTACATCTACCCAGATACATTTGAAAAAAAAAATTAAAGTTTAAAATTTCAGCATTTCCTGTTTGTGCATAATCATAACTGATGCCTTTGTCTTTATATAGCCTCCCGCCTTCCTACAAATATTTATATAATTTCATCGACAAAAACATTACTCTAGGGAATCCAATGAAGTCCTAAAGGATGAAATTGTCACACAAAATTTTTCCAATTTGTCATTAGTTTACCTAACTTTCTATAACTATTTACAGTGTTTGGAATGTTGTCTTCATCCTGCACAACATTTCGGCCATTGTACGCTGCAGCCTTCTACAGGCAATTGGAATTTCAAACTAAACCCTTTATTTCATTCACCAGAGTTAATTGTTCTAGTTCCATGTGCCATGCCTCTTCCAGATATCTCATTTTCAGTTATTTCCGTTTAATAACTCAACTCTCCAAGTTTTTGTTCATCTCTGCTAAGGCCAGGTATTGAACTCACAACTCTAAAGGGAAATAACTGAAACTGAGATATCAGGAAGAGGCATGACACGTGGAACTAGAACAATCTACCCTAGTGGATGAAATAAAGGGTTCAAAATTCCAATCACCTGTACAATGGCCGAAACATAGTGAATATTACAAGAATGATGAGGACAACAGTCCGAATAATGTAAGTAGTTACAATATGTCATCTCAGTAAGCAGTTTAGATCAGACATAAAGAAGAAACTTCAGAAATGATTCTTTAATATTTATGATTCATATAATGGGAATAAAATAAATGTAAATAAAAGGCGTAAAAATTGTGATAAAAAATAAGAAAAATAGCTAAATGGCGCTAAATAATAACAAGATAACTGTAGACATGGACAGCAGAACGAAAACGAAAAGTATTCTATTTACACTATTTACATTGTGTGGACTGCTGTCCTCATCTTCACTGCCATATTCACAATGTTTCAGCTGTTGTATGTTCCAGCCTTCTTCAGATGATTGGAATTTCAAACCATGCACTTTATTTTATCCATAACTGATACTGAGACATCTGGAAGAGGCATGGAATGTGCAACTAGAACAATCTACCCAACTGGATGAAATAAAGGATTCACTTTGAAATTCCAACCATCTGAAGAGGGCCGGAGTGTACAATGCTCAAAACGTCATGAATATGGCAATGAAGATAAGGACCACCGTCTAAACAATGTAAATGGTATAAACAATTCCAATACCTCACCTCAGAAATATAGACAGAAAAAGGGTTCATTTTGAAATTCCATGAAGATTATTTGAATGGACATACACCTGAAGAAGGCTGGAGAGTACAACAGTTGAAATTTGTAATAACAACAACAAAAATGAGGACATTAGTCTGAATGTAAATAAAGAAATATTTATCAAGAATTAATAACAGTAATAATGTTTCAGCTAAGAAATTCGGACAACTTTACACTAATGTTTATAAACTAATTTCATTTCAAATTAGTTTTACTTATCAGGACAGAAAGCAGAAATACATACCTTTAATTATTTTGTTGCATTATGCATTGGTATGTTTTACTATAATAGTAATATGCTTTATTTATATACAGACAAAAAACACATCTTGATGCAGAAACATTAATTAATGCAAATCTAATTTAATATCATGTTTATGGAAAAAAAAAGATTCTTTTGATGTTTGATTACATATCTTAGAAAAGCAGAATCCGACAACCATAAAGGTCTGAAAATTACCGAAATGCCAACAAAAAGAAATCGTAACTAAACCATCTCGAACCTGTGATTGAAGCCATAACATCCAAGCAAAGTATTCAAGCCTGTTTTTTTAAAAACATACCAAAGTCTCTGAAATGTGCCTAAAATCTGCCAGTTGTGAAGAAATGTTAACAAAAAAATATCATCAAATAACAAAATCTACAAAATCTGGTTCCAATCAGGTCAGTAAGTACAAACTTTGCCTGGCATGGAGGGGCAGCACATATTTTATTGCTTTTTATCCCCACCCAGCAATATTTGCCTTTTTCTTTTTAGTGCATATTGAATATTTCTGTAGCTACAGTCACCACATTCTCAAACATGGTTGGATTTATTAATGACACACAAATATTACTATTACTGACTTTATTAGTACAAGACTAATCAATAAAGAGAAAAACACTAGAATCACAGTTTCTTCTGACTGAGAATAACACTAAGTTATACATGAACATATTTCCAAAATTTGTTATAAAAAGCTTTAGAATGCTGCAATTTGAATTATTCATATTTTTGATACTGAAGTACAGGATCTTATTCAAAAATTGGAAAAATACAATAAAATAATGGCAGCCATTACTGAAACTGTAAATTTCAATGAAGATGCTTTTTCCTTTGACAGTGAAATTGAAACAGCAAGTTTTTTTGTTTACTGCATTTTCATCCATTTTTCTGTTTTCAACTTTCGCTTAGCTTTTGTTCCAAATTGCTTTAAGAGAAAGTAGTAAGTAAAAAATTAGTTAAAGCAAAAAAAATACCTGAAAGTCACCCAACCTGAAATTTTAGAGAATAACATCAAATTTGACACCAAAATAGTTGATGAAATTTTGAACAGATACATTGTCAGAATGCAAAATGAATCCATAGGTCAATATTTAAACCAGTGATTCTCGATCGCCATGCCATGGCACACTAGTGTGCTGTGAAATATTGTCATGGCATACATGTATGTGTGTGTGGAAGTATTAATGGTACAGCATTAATATTTGATTAAATGTGTAAGGATTACACTTTTTATCCCACATTAGCTAAAAAGGCTTTATCAGTTTATTGTAACTTTCTACTTCATATGTGAATTAGGCTTCTCTCTCAAACCTGAATAACATCCAAAATAAGAAGCAAGAAAGACTGTGCTCATCTAAAGAACAAATAAGTCTGCTTATGCCACATTCGACCAAACACTGAAGAAATTATGAAAAAACACAATAAGCTGCTCATATAGTTGAATAAAAACATTGAAACAAATTCAGTTCATATTTGTGTGTGTATTTTTTAAAATCTATGGTTTTATTTCATAACATTTAAATGGGTACCCTTTAAAAATTTTCCTAAGTCGACAATGATATTTTCATTTGCTCCTAGGTGTGCTGTTGCATAAAAAGGTTGAGAAACACTGATTTAGACAAAGAAATTTGAAATCATTTTAGATTTTATGCCAGCATTAATGAATGACTTTTTTGATAAAAGCATTGTATGAAGAACTACTATCTTGCAACTGATACACTCAAATGCAGTGATTTTTAATTTACTTTATTATTGACATTAAGTTATTGAATAATGGAAATTTACCAAAAGAACAAACTTATTATTAAATCATTAAACTGAAATGAGAAAATTTGTCAATATTAAAAAATACAAACTTATTATCTGTTTAATTCTATAAAATCTAGGAACCACAATTTTTCACTGGTACTTTTAAACTTTTGTTATTACAATCTTTTAAAATTTGTACTTTATAAATATTTCTCTGCATTAGTAACCATTGATGTACAACTGTTTTGTCAAGCAACAGGATGAAATGTGTTGTATTCTTATTATCAAGTATCTTATATCTTTATTTCTACTTTAGGTATTAGACCATTTTTATAACATCTGTCATTCTGTTGTAAGGACTTGATATTATAATGGTAAAGAGAATATTATATTATGAATGGTGAATGTTACATAGTGAATTGTGAATACAGTGTCACATTATAAATTATAAAGAGAATGTTACATAGAGAATAGTGAACAGAATGTTACATTGAGAATGGCAAATGGAATGTTACATAGTGAATGGTGAACAGAAGGTTACATGGCAAATTGCAAACAGAATGTTACATGGTGAATGGTGAACAGAATGTTACATGGTGAATGGTGAACAGAAGGTTACGTGGCAAATTGCAAACAGAATGTTACATGGTGAATGGTGAACAGAATGTTATATGGCAAATGGTGAACAGAATGTTACATGGTGAATGGTGAACAGAATGTTATATGGCAAATGGTGAACAGAATGTTACATGGTGAATGGTGAACAGAATGTTATATGGCAAATGGTGAACAGAATGTTACATGGTGAATGGTGAACAGAATGTTATATGGCGAATGGTGAACAGAATGTTACATGGTGAATGGTGAACAGAATGTTACATGGTGAATGGTGAACAGAATGTTATATGGCAAATGGTGAACAGAATGTTACATGGTGAATGGTGAACAGAATGTTACATGGTGAATGGTGAACAGAATGTTACATGGTGAATGGTGAACAGAATGTTATATGGCAAATGGTGAACAGAATGTTACATGGTGAATGGTGAACAGAATGTTACATGGTGAATGGTGAACAGAATGTTATATGGCAAATGGTGAACAGAATGTTACATGGTGAATGGTGAACAGAATGTTACGTGGCAAATGGTGAACAGAATGTTACATGGTGAATGGTGAACAGAATGTTATGTGGCAAATGGTGAACAGAATATTACATAGTGTATGCTGACTAGAGTTTACATTGTAAATAAGTGAAATGTATCAAAGGCTTTGTAAATAAGATGACTTATTAGAAGGGCTTTTGTCTTCATATCAGTCTTTGCTAAATATTACCCTCTATATCAGTGAAATTCATCTGACAACAACAATGATGTCAAACAGTGATTTGTTGTATGATTGAGCAGTAGTTATGTAAGTCTAATAGCATTGCATGTTAAAAATGCTGAAAGCAGTTTTTGAAAAGGCACAAACATTCTGAGCTAATTGCACACTTTGATGTGTCTTTTTACAGGCATGTCTCGTATCATCCCTGCTTCACATTCATCAAGATAGCAATCACAATTTGACAAATCTCCATGCTCTTTATGCAGAAAAGACGTCTCTCCTTCATCTTAGCATCATTATCAAACATCTGCCCTTTATTACACAAGCCATCCTTATTCTTTTTTTTTTGCTCATAAAATAAAGGTGGGTGACAAATCTTTGGTTTTTATGTCAGTTTTTAAAAATAGTTTGAAATAGTAAATTATGCTCTGATATATAAAAATATAATTTTTTAAACTTTCATATCCTTTTAGGACACAGGCAACCTGATTCTTCACAATCTATTTTTCTTTAATATTTGTAAACTGAGCATTGCAATAATTGATCTTAGGAAAGATAGTGGAGTAGTTTCTCATTGTATTGTTCTGTTTTAAATTCAGAGTTGTTCTTATCCTACCCAGGCTACCAGACAAGTCTTGAAAACTCACTTTACTCTATTTACACTATTTTTATTGTTTGGACTATTGTCCTCATCTTTATTGTCATATTCATGATATTTCAGCCATTGTATACTCCAACCATCTTCAGGTGACATACATTGGAAATATAGACAGATCAGTTTACTCTTCCGTTTCTAACATATCACTGAAGCAAGAAGATGAGGATTATTGTCTTCTCAAGAGTATGAGTGTAAAGTGAATAAAAAATGTCTCAGCTGGAATTTGAATTTTATTCTGCATACTGTTAACCACTACACCACTGATGTGAAATTCTGAGTTACAATTATAGGTCAGCATCTTGTAACATATTTTTGATTACTGGATGTACCTACTGCATAACATGCACCCTCACATATGACACCCACTATTTTATAATACTTTGTGGGAAAAATTTTTAGTATGTTTCATCATATATTTATTGAAATATATTTTAAAGAGGTCTGGAAGGGGAAATGTATGTAGCTGCTATATTACCTGACATTTTCATATATTCTGTTACATTTAGCTCAATTTGAATGCGTATAACAGTGTCTTTTTTGTCTTCTAGTCATGAGTCTGGACTCTGTATGAATAAAATAGAATATGGTAATACCATACCCTACCTGCATCTCTGATCACAGTAGCTGTGTTGTTTATATTTTGGTCATAAGCATTATCATACAGAATGTGATTTCTGGTCGTGATATTTTGTGTTACAGAGATTGGTCACCAGACAGACGCATGGTCACACACCATCACTAAATATTTCTCAAATCTATGCAATATTTCAATAGTTTTGTACAATAATTCTCTATATTTATCTCTTAAAACCATGAAGACTTTAGTAGTTACATTCATATATGATGCAATACCAATACAAAATGAAAGGATATACTACAGTTAATATAGTAATGATAGTCATAACAGTGTAGTATACACATCCTATTGGAAGCTTATAAAAATCTGACACAAGTATGTTTGATCACTGTTTCAAATACAATATGGTAATTTAAGACCAAAAATGATAATTTTGTCTTTGATGGTACAATAATTTGAACCTAAGAGTTTGAGAATGCTGCTGGTTTTGTTGTCATCCCCTCATTGCAAATGGCTGAAATACGGCTGAAGTTTGTTAATATTGCTTTCTCATTTCTCGGACCATTTTTTGTTCTAGATATGGTAATATACAAATGTTTGTTAAAGGTTACACAGTCATACGTGTGGGTTATGTAAGCTAGGTTAGGAAGTAGAGTGTAACGATGTGAGCTTCCCTCTTAACTGCCAATGTACTGTAAGCAATTTGACCTAAGTTTGTGCCAATAGACTGATAATTTGGCTTGTTTTCAATATTTTATTATTAGTAACATAATTTACTGTAATAATTTGGCTTGTTTTCAATATTTTTTTAAAAGTAACAATTTTTATGCTTAGCAAACTCAAGCTCATCCAAAGTCCTAGCCTACCAGTACAATGCTTGGTCATCTCCCATCCATAATATGGCTGTATCAGGCACAGGGCTGTTTTTTGGCTTATTTAAAAAAAACAAAACAAAAAAAACATGTCTTATGCAAAGGCAAATATGGTATATATGTAAAAAGATCTATGACAAAGTGGAAAAAATTTTCATGAGATGAGTTTCATTATTTAGGACTTTATCAGACTAAAATGATGTTTAGATTGATGTGACTACATTTAATTTTTTTTCCACTTTCTCAAACATTTTCATAAAATTGTTCTTGATATATAAAAATTTACATATTATTTTCCTATATATATATATTAGGTTGGTGCAAAAATAATGACGTAGTAATGTCGTTTTTTGACGTATTTTTTAACGTCAAAAAACGACACGATTACGTCATTATTATTGCACCAACCTAATATATATATATATATATATATATATATATATGTGTGTGTGAAATTATATATAATTTACTCTATTGCTCATTCCATTTGTGAATGTTCACAAATTCTTTTCTTTAATTGCTCTCTTTCATCTGAGTGAATATTTTTAGCCATCAGCATGGCTAATGCTAACCTCCAGGAGAGTGACTCTTTGCAACTTCTCAATCTAACATTTTGTGCTGACATGAAGTGGAAAGATTATGTTGAATAAATTTTTGCATCTGTTGCTTGTAAAGTCAGTTCACTGTGACATCCAAGACAATTTTTCTTGCCAGACCCTATTTTACTCATTTATAAGTTTACCATTCAGCTGTGCACTAAGTTTTGCTGCCATATCTGGTTTGGTGCTTCTATGTATTTAGAGATTCTTGATAAAACCCAAAGAAGAATCTGCAATGTTATTTGTCCTGACCTGATATCTCAGTTTCAGCCACTTTCCCACTGCTGTAAAGTAGCTTCCCTCTGCCTTTTCTATAAATATTTTGATGTTAATTGTCCTGATGAACTTTTCTCTTTCACACTTAGACTTTATGAATTTAAGCTTAATAAATTGGCAGCAAGTATCATCCATCTTACAAATGAAATGGCTAGAACTAAACATGAGATTTAAACTCACAGTTTCTTTTCTTACACTTCTTACTTGTGGAAATCACTTCCGGCTTCTTGCTTTCAAGTCAACTTAGATCCTCAAAAATTTAAATGCAATATCAACTACCTTCTGTCTTCTTTGTGTTCTTTTATTGCTCTCTCTTCTTAATAATATTTTCTTTTTCTTGTATTCTCGCACACTCAGTAACCCCTTCTGACTTAGTGGCTTTGTTGCCTTGCTTGGGTTGAAATGATTAAGAAAAGAATTCCACAAGTTTACACTTTTACAGTTAGGATATGTCATGTTAGTTCCACATAGTCAAATCACTCTCATTTCCCCCATGTCTTAAATATAAGGAGAAATTTTCACTCAATCACCTTTTTCCCCTCGAAGAACTGCTACTTTGTGAAACAGACTCCCACATGGTTGCTTCCCTGAACACTTCAATTTTAACCTTGTCAAGTTAAAGGTTAATCATTAACTATCCTCCTTATCCTTATAATATTCACTTTTCACCGCCTCCTTTTTCATTCGGCGAACACACTTCATTCATCATAACCATATCTACAGTAAAACCTTACCTTGAGTGACTCTCAAGCCTTGTATATGGTGAATTTTAATATAAAAATAATAAAATTCTAATAATTATATGTTCCTGTATTTAATAACATACCTTGAGTATAAATGGAGCCAAAAAGAAGTTTAGAATAAATTGTTGTGGACTTTAAGATATGTTGATCCACTGAGAAAATAAGACTTAATATGAACATTTTTCAGCAATATTATTAATAATGTTTGCATAAAAAGCTAATAAGTTTCTGTTTGTTATTGATAAAAATAATAAAGAAAAATTAAAAGAAAACCAAACTGAATTCAACTTTTTGAATACACCATAAATAGACAAAAATGTTTGTCTATTATGAAAACATTTCTATACCTTTCCTCTTCCCATATTTAAAATCCAGAGCTGATACTTGCATCATGTGCATTTGAAAATGAAAGTTTTCTTTCTATTTTGCATCATTGTCTAAAAAATGAAAGTTTGTTTATACATAAATCTTCAGGAAAAATCAGTTTAAACTGCAAAAGGATTCTAGTCATATATATTTCAGATTTTTCAACCAAATCCTGTTTCTGGACCAAATACTGTATCAGCATACACACATGCATGTACACACACACACACACACACAGATTCATTGTATATATATATATATGCTTGAATATGTGCATGCCTGGGAATAATCATTGTGTTTGATATAATATAAAACCCAAATATTAGAATTTCATAATTTTTTCTTGCTAAGATAATACACGTAAAGGAAATAATGTTAAAATAGATATTGGTTAAACATTTTAATAAAATTTAAATTCAATTTTATTCTTTCCCATAATGCCACATCATCTATGGCTTCATCTTGTATCTAATAATTTAATTTCTTTTTTACTGATCACTTCCTTTATGATGATGGTGGTAATGACTAAATTTTCCACCAACGTGCTCATTCAGGACTAGAAGCTTACAGTTTCACTAAAACCTGTTTCTGTCATTCATTCACTCTTAATGTTTGGCTTTGCAAGACTTGGTTGGAGGTAAAACATTTATTTTCATCTACCAGTTCCTTGGTCATCAATGCACTCCATAGCCAAGAGGTCCAAAGCATGCAGATCTAATGACTAAATTTCCTGCCAATGTGCTGATTCAGGATTAGAAGCTTACAGTTTCACTAAAACCCGTTTCCGTCATTCATTCATATATATATGTGTGTGTGTGTGTGTGTGTGTATGCATGTATACTAGTGTATTGAGTAGTATTTCTTTCACTTTAATTTCAATGGTTTTTTTTATTACAATTCTTATACTTTACTTCTGATCCATGCAAGAAATAAGATGAAATACAGGTTAAAAATTAATTGAAAGTTAATTAAATCAAGCTGAAATTTGAGTTAATTAACTTTTTAGAAATCTTTACAGGTTTAGTAAATCATATTTGATACCAATTGAATATGACTAGAACCTAAGTGAGTTAAATAATAAATATTACAATGTTTCAAACTTTTGGATATTAATATTCTTCAGTAAAGAATTAATCTTTCATTGCATTGAAATTAAAATCTTTATTATTGAGTCATCTTTATTTATTAGTAAACCAGTGCCTGATTATATTCTTACTGGTCATTGATCTTGACTTTAAGTGCCATTGGCTTACATTGACCATCACTTCTAAGTTTCTGGAGTTTTTGATTCCTAATGGCAGCTGATGGTATGTCCTGATCCCAATCTTTCTTGTTGTTTTAATTTCAAGCTTAAGTCATTTGTCAAACATTTCCCAGCAATATATCATGTAACTTAAAGGATATGAATTTCAATTTTTGACATGACTGAGGCAAAAATATTTTGGGCCAAAAAGACTTGAGTTTTATTAGCTCGATTGAAATACAGAAACCTTTTATTTAAAGTGGTTGAAAAAATATTGTTTATTACTTATATTCCTGTTAATAAGGGATGGTAAGTTAAAAGTGAACAAAACATCTGTTACAAAGAGTGCATTTTATACTTATAAAATGTTACATGAGTGCTACTGTTTATGGACTTTTGGTTATCTAGAATATACTTTAAAATTTATCCTCTTCATAGGGAGTGTGTTAGATTGTACAAAGATATATTTGATGTATAAGATACCATCAGCAACAGTCCTCTTTTGAAATCAGCTGATAAATAATTACATAATTTTGTATTTCATTTTGATATGAGTAATTATTAGTTACTTATTTCAAACTATTGTTTTTATCTTCAATCCCTTGATCAGGTAATAAACCATAAGATCAGTGCAAATGAACAATAACTTATATTACAGAGACAAAATAACACAATGATCAACAGGTATCCTATATCAGTCAAACAAAGGAGACCTGATGATGGACAGATGGTATTTGGCTAAAATGTTCTATTTATAATAATTTTATAATAAAATCTACAACAATCAAGATGAGAACAATAGTTTGAAATAATTGAAGATTTTTTATTTTTAATAATTTTATAATTTAATCTACAACAAACAAGATGAGAACAATAGTTTGAAATAATTGAAAATTTTCTATTTATAATAATTTTATAATAAAATCTACAACAATCAAGATGAGAACAATAGTTTGAAATAATTGAAAATTTTCTCGTGTTTGCTGTTGTCAATTAAATAAAAGAAAAGAGTTACAAGAAATATAAGATATTTGGAAAAAGAAAATTAAATAAATGAAAAAAAATGTTAGTATTTTATTATAAGATCCACAACAATGGCAAGAGACATAAGAAGAATTAACAATTAACTGAAGCAAAAATTTGGATTAAAAACATTTGATAAGTTACAACACAAAGATCTATTTCAACTTCTAGAACTAGATTTATTTAGGAATGATATTAGAATCATCAGGAATATTTAATGGGAGCAAACGACCAGCATAGAGATAGAACATGAATTGAGAAAATACACAAAAATAGAAAGAGGAGTAAGACAAGGATGCATCTTCTTATCAGATTTACTTAATCTATTAGGTTGGTGCAAAAATAATGTCGTTTTCTTACATAGTAACATATGTGAGAAAACGACATTATATATACCTAATATACAGTAAGAGAATCCTAAGAGAACTAGTATTCCTACCAGGGTTTATGGCTGGTTGGCACAAACTTAACAACACAAGATACACAGATGATATCTCCTGTTGATAGCAGATACAGAAGGAAAATGAAAAGAACTCCTAGACAAAGTATTAGGTTGGTGCAAAAATAATATCGTTTTTGACATTAAAAATAATACGTCAAAAAACGATATTATCTTTGCACCAACCTAATATTAAAGGAAAGTTGGAAGAAAGAACTAAGCATCAATTGTAAGAAGATAGAATGTATGGTTGTTAGCAAGAGGAAAGGCTGAAGATATAAACTATGAATTGATGACATTAAAGTAAGTAAAGATATATATATATATTAGCAGTACGGATATGCATATAAGTGATGTTTTTAAGTGAAACACCTAGATTTACTGCTTAAGGATAGCACTCTAGTAGAAACCATGGTAGCATAAAGGTCAGTGTTTTGAATTTTTTATATCTTAAACTGGCCTACAGTTTGGTTTTTGAAAACTGTATTGAGCACATTTTTAATAAAGCTGTTTTTTGGCAAACATTTTTTATCAGAGTATGAATTTTGTGTGCGTGTATATATATATATATATATATATATATATATATATATTATATATATACACACTACAGTTCAAAAGTTTGATGCTACGCCTGGTAATTTTTTAAATTGGCCGTCAAAAAAGTAGTTTGTTTTGTACTTTAAATAAGAGAAAATTATTATACATGGATAAAAAAAAAGTGAGACATAATTTTTTCATCATAAATTTTATTATGGCAAAAAAAAAAAAGGCATTTTATGATTAAATTTTGTTCTTGTCAAAATATCATCTTTTAGACTTGATTACTGCAGCATTCATTGCAAAAGTATCTCAAAGTAAAAATTTGATAATTGATTCCATTCTTTTTCAATGAATCTAAAAGCTTGTGTTCATTTTGAACTGTTGTATATATATTTTGATTTATTTGTGAATTTTAGTACCACTCTGTATATACAATTTTATATACATATATATATATATACATATATATATATATACATATATATATATATATATATATATATACATATATACATATACATATACATATAAAGAAAGGGTTGGATTTTTTGTTTATTAATCCAACAGAGTTTTATTACCCAACAGACTTATTACTTAAATGCTATTTTTAATGGATACTCATATTTGAGTAGATGCTCTGTTTATTTATTAAATAGTATATTCATTAGATTCAAAGCTGTGTTCCCCTAGGGGAAACCATCATTAAATCTGACGTGCTTTGGACCTCTCTGTTATGAAGTGCATTAATGACCAAGCAAAGTTAAAAAGTGCCTTTAAACACTCTGGTTCTTGAAATAGATATGTCTACTCAGTTTTATATCCTAATGTAAACAAAGCAATTTCTAAAGAAAGGGATGGATTTCTTATTTATTAATCTGACAGATTTTTATAATTTAAATGTTATTTTTAGTGGATATTCATATTTGAGTAGACATTCCATTTATTTATTAAACAGTATATTTATTTATTTTCATCTACCAACCTGAATATTCAATCAAATTTTTAGAGAATAATATTCACTCTCCAGCAGCCTTAGATCTGACATGCTTTGGACCTCTTGGCTATGGAGTACATTGATGACCAAGCAACTAGTAGATGAAAATAAATGTTTTACCTCCAACCAAGTCTTGCAAAGCCAAACGTCAATAGTGAATGAATGATGGAAACTGTCAAATTGGCTGAGTTTTGATCCCGACTTGAAACAAGCGTCTGTCTATCGACACTGAAGAACTGTGATAGAGTGAAACAGTCTGTCTGTGTGTGTGTGTGTGTGTGGGGGGGGGTATTTTTATTTATTTTGTTTAAACATTATTTTTGATGGATATTCATATTTATTCAATAAGAAATCTTGTCAGAAAAATATGCCTCCCCTGGATATATATATATATATATATATATATATATATATATATATATATATATATAAATGTAATGAAAAAAAAACACTTTAAGGTACCATTACGATAATTTATTTCACCTAAATCTTTTTTTCAGGATTCAGGATCATCAGGTAAAACTTCCAACAACGAATTGAGAGGAAAAATGGGATATATATATATATATATATATATATATATATATATATATATATATTATATATATATATATTATATATATATATATATAGGGAGAAAGGGAGGGAGAGGGATGGATGGATGATCAATTTTGTTGGTAGAGTATCAATGTGATGCCTGCTCTGACTTACACATTGAGATGTGAAACAAACTGTTACCATGTAATTTTGATTCTTATATCCACACTGTCTGTCTGTCTCATATTTAAAAAAAAATTTATTCCAAGCCAGGTGGCAATGCCACAAAGACACAAGAGTTACAGAAAGAGAAAGAATGAGAAAAGAAAATAATAGAAAAGTTTTCAGGAAGACAGAAGATGGTGATTAATATTGCATTTAAATGTTTGACAATCATATGTGGAATGGAAGCAAGAAACAGGAAGGGATTTCCCCAGATGAGAAATGTAAAAAAAAAAAAAACTCTTAGAATAGAACTTACTTACATCTAGCTATTTCAACAGAAAAATGATAAGAGATACTTGTCAATCTAGTCATATGCTTAAATTCATGCAGTTGAGGTACCAAAGAGGAGAGCTCATTGGTAGATTTTATCAATGTGTAAGATGGATTCTAGCAAGAAAAATTATCTGGCATGACATAGTGAACCAATTTTTCTAGCAGAAGACCTAACAATTGATTCAATATAATCACTCCACTTCATGTTGAACAAGATAGCACAATGAGTTGCTCTCCTGGAGGTTAGCATCAGACATGCTGATGGAAGGTAAAAACGGTTCTCTAAGGTGACTGAAAGAGAGCAGTTTCTGTTTGGAGGCATTAAAGTTTAAACCCCATTTCTAGTCCGAGTTTTTATATATATATGGGGATAGATAGATAGATAAATAGATAGATATGAACAGAGACATAGATAGATAGATAGATAGATAGATAGATAGATCCATAAAAGGAAGATAAAAACTCTTTTGAATTGGAGCAAGGACTAAATTGACTTTGAAGTGGGAATCCTGTGTTGAAATGAATCCACTTGTTAGAATGTTTCTTTGAGAAGTTGCATGTTTTTTTTACAAACAGCTGGGCATCATTCTCTGATCCAAACCTACTATGTTACACTTAATGAACCCATCATATTGATGCTTTAGTCAGAGGAAAAACCTTTGTGATTCCATTTATTATTACAACATGTTACTGATTGCCGCAGTCTGTGTCATAAAAGCATCGTTATTTGCTCAGAAGAATCAGCATCATTAGGGAAGAGATGGACCTTTTTTTTTTCCTTTTAGGAGGAATCGTGTTCATTTTGAAATGGCCATAAATGAATATAGCATGTGAATACGAAACGATAACTTCTAGCAAGCAACACGAGAAAGTTTCTATGGTGTGTATAAATTCTGCTTGGATTCATTATCTAAACTGTGATGTAATAATCAATCCTCTATAGTAGTAAATGTTGGACAATGAAAAAGAGACTTGAGGCTCTACAGATATGGTTCTACAGAAGTATGCTGAGAATGCCATAGAAACAAGAAAATTTTAAAGAAAATGGAAACAAAAAGGACACTTATATTTAGAATCAGAAAGAGATCATTGAAATTTCTGGAACAGATAATGAGGAAGAAGGACTTGTAGAATTTGATACTCACAGGACATACTGAAGGAAAAGGAAACAAAGAGAAATATCAAGTAACATAGCTAAAAATCTTGTGCGTGTTGGATGACAGAACTGGGACTAGAAAGGGGGACAAACATTGCTATTGCTTAGAGCATTAATGTATAGGAAGTTGTGGAGAACCGTGGTCGCTCACAACTTTAAGGGGCATGACACTTGAAAGAACACTTGCTTCACACTATTCCTTACTTGAAACTACTTTGATTTGGTGCCCTCCAAAAAGCTGCTTTAATTTTGCTGACAAATATTCGCTGGTCAAAAATTACAACATATTAAATTTCAGAGGCTACTTTCAAATCAACATTTTTCAACAGACAAACAAAAAAATGTATTTTGTACTATTGTGTGTGCATGTTTATTCATACACACACAGGCAGTTGCAAAATGACAGTAAACTTTAATAAACTTTTAAAGTAGAAGTGTTCATTTTTGTAAGTAATAAGTTTTAGATTTCCAAAAAATCCTTCTCTCTCTAGTAATGTTAAACTATGAAATAAGATGCAGTTTATAACAGTCCATCCTTGAGTATATTTGAGGTTCTTTTTATGACCAGACATTGTCCTAAACGTGACTAGCATGTGCTGCCCTTTTCCCGTGGATCGCTTAAACGCGTCTTTTGCTATTAAAATAAATATCAACAAGTCACAAAAACTAACAAGTTGATGTATATTTTCTTTGTCATTATTAACATTTTTAATGTCCTTTTCCTGATATAGTAACATTTGAACATTAATATTGGTCTCTTAATTCTTTCAGTTCATTTTACACATTGCATTGACGGAATACGCCATCAAATTTGCCTGAATGATACAGATTTCATTTGTTTGTTCTTTTATGTTAGCAAGAAGACAGAGAATACAGCAAAGATGAATTGTTGGGAGAGTACTTAAAAGTAGTAACTCTATCCCTCCATCTCTCTCAATAAGTTTTGGAGATTGATTCATTCTTTTTCTACGGCTTATCAAACTTATGCAGGTTATTTAAAGGAAGAAAATATTTTTAGATTGTAAAATTTTTTTTTCTTTTGAGTTAATAAGGGTTTAGTAATACAAATCTTACTAATTAACACATATCTGGGGGAAGATGAGGTGGATTCATACCTTTTGCAAGGGTATTTGTGCGTAAGTAAATATAACAAACCCCAAAAGAATTGGAACTCAACATTTTGATTAATAATTCTGAGCCATTATCCATTATATTACTTGCACATCCAAGCTTACAGCACCTGGTAGTCTTAAATAGTCATCCATTTAGGTACTGATCAGGCTTGATGTTGTTTAACTACAGTAATTGTAACGGAACCATTATTTCAATGTGATATGGCAGTAAGCAAATTTTTGAGAGAGAGAGCATGAAAATTTAATGTGCATTAGCTTAAAAACATAAACATTAATACTCCTCACATATTCGTATATGCACAAAGACAAATATATATATTAAGAAATATACATAATACCTTAAATTATTTGCACATATCCGAGTTTCATGCCAAAGCAATCGTCAAAAAAATAATAATTCCAGCACTTCACAATTGCTTTGGCATGAAACTCAGAGTTGGGCAATTAATTTAAGGTATTATGTATATTTCTTAATATATATATATATTAAATTTATGTTATTTAACATTGAGCACTGTTTTTTCTTATGCTATATGTATTTGTATATGATCACTCACTTGAATACCTACATGTATTTACTCATTGTTATTTATATATATATATATATATATATATATATATAGTCCCCTCCTAAAGTATTGGAACAGTAAGGACAATTCCTTTTATTTTGTTGTTCACTTAAGACATTTTGATTTAAGATCAAAATATAAATATGAGACAAAACTTCAGTGCTGATAATTTCTACTACAAAAAGATCAAGGAATTTCCCAAAAAGAATTGAATTAATTTATAGATAAGTTTTAAATATGTCATTATTTGTTGATTATATTATTTTCTCAGATTTCTCTCATAACCATTAAGGGTCATCATGGACAACATACCCTGAATTCAGTGACCCTTTGACACTGATATATGTATCTCCAAACATTTGCTAAAAATACATGATGAAAAAATATACAAAACTTAATGAAAACAAATTTTTATCATCAAAATTATCAAGAGGAACACCAAAGAATTTTTTGAAATAATTTTTTGCAATCTAGCCAAATTCATCTGCATAGTTTTCTTTTTTTTCTATATAGCACATGGTGATAACAGAAAATCTGCTAAGAATGATGAAACATTGTAAGAGCATGGATGTAAATTTACTGTGGGTGAATTAGTGATTAAAACACTTTGTAGACATTTTGTCTTAGCGAATTATTTTCTCTTTTAATTAGAGTAACATTTTTATAACAAAATTGTGGTCAGTTTCATTATGAGGAAAACCAATGTGCGCATTGTTTTTTAAAATGACTCTTTTGTGTTCATATAATCTTTTATTTAAACTTCTTGAGGTTTTTGCAATATATTCTTTCAGACAATTGTGACAATTGATAAAATAAATTCATCCTTCAAGTTTCAGCTTCTTGTTTTAATGTTATATATATATATATAAATATATATAATGATTGTTATATATATTATGTTTTATATATATATATTACAATGATTGTTATATATATTATGTTTTATATATATATATATTATAATGATTGCTATATATATTATGTTTTATATATATATGTATATATTATAATGATTGTTATATATATTATGTTTTATATATATGTATATATTATAATGATTGTTATATATATTATGTTTTATATATATATACATGTCATAAAATTATATTATAATTATAATTATATATATATATATATATATATATATACATGTCATAAAATTATATTATAATTATAATTATATATATATATATATATATATATATATATATATATTATAATTATATACATACATATAATTATCCTGTTGGTAGAAATAGCTATTCAAATGAGGTAAATTTAGATTTCTATTCTATGTAATATATATATATATATATATATATATATATATATATATATGTGTTATAATTATACATATAATTATATATATATATAATTCTATTTTATTCATCTCAATTATTGATGTAACAGAATTTTTCTGAAACGTTGCTCATATTTCTGACATTTATGTAGAAAATTAAAAGATGGGTTGTTCAAAATATCTTTTTACACAATCATTTAAGTGTACTTGTTTGAAATAATTTTGAATAAAATTGAAGTGATTTGCAACATGAATTAAAAATGTTGATGTTTTCATTTTATTAAATTAAATCTTTGCAGGACGCCTGCCAAATTCAGGTTGTTACAGCATCTAAAAGATTTTCTTGTCATGGGACTCACATTAAGCTTATTCAATCATTGAATTAAGAATTAGGCTTCTAAGAAATTTCACATAGGAAGACCATGAAATTTTCATGAGTGCTGCTAATATTAATTATTGTTCTATATTCTGTTCCTGTTTACTCTACATTTTTACAGTTTTCGATTTAAATGTAACGACCTTGCTTATCTCCCTTAGCTTGAGGAGGGAGAATGCTGACTGTGGTGTGATAACGGATTTTCTACTTCTATAGAAAACATGTGCTGTTTTCCAGTCTATTTCAGCAATAAACCCATGACTTCTTTTCAATGTTTACATTGCAACACTAATTTCCTTGAATAAAAATCAGAATTATCTTGAAATAGGCAATTTTTTTTTTTACCAATTATGATAGATTGTCGTTTATAAGTTTTATAAAGAGTCAAGGTGAATAAAGAGAAGTGCAGTTTATTTATGTTGCTAAACTTAAAATTTACTTTGTGTCAGTTTCATGAAGAATATATATATATATATATATATATATATATATATATGGACAAAGAAATTAATGAAAGATAACCTAAGACTCTTTAAGTTTTTCTCATGCAATACCTGCTATATTGCATGATAAGTGGAACTTCAAGTGTCTAATTAAATAAAAATCCTAATCTTCTAGCTCCATGATTTGTAGTCAACTTTGATCTTCAAAAATTTAAATGCAATGTCAATCATTATCTACTGTCTTCTTTATTCCGTTTCTTTTATTAATCTTGTTCCTTAACAATTTTTCTCTTTTTAATTATTCTTTCACACTCAGTAACCCCTTGTGCTTTACTTGAGGTGATATGATTAAAATGAAAAAAAAAACAAAGTATCTTTTGTAACTGAGTGTATAAACTTGAGGGAACTGAAAACTTGTCAGACTTGTTCATTTTGTAAAAGATGACAGACATTAATACTTAATCATTACAGATATTCTTTAATGGCAGATACATTCTAGAGCTGTAAATACTTTAACCCTTGGATTTTAATCATGACCAAAAATATAAAAGGTAATTTACATTTCCAGACTTGTAAGAAAAATTTATAAAAAAATATTTTCTGGAGTGGAAGTTTCTGGACATATTAAATGTCTTATTGCATTTGTTTATAATGAAAACAGAAGGTTCATGCAAAACATGAAGGTTCTTCTGTGGATTCTTTTTTTGAATAAACTAAGACTTCTGATTTTGTAACTTTGGTTCTGTAGCCATTCAAATGTTTATTTTTAATGCACTTGTGGCTCACTTTTTGTTCAATTTATGTACCATCAAAAAATAAATTTTATATTTTAAAACTTGTGTTTCATTTTTTCCATTCTTCATGTTTTTTTTTAGGTCCCACAATCTAGATGATTGTTGATTGAACAATAGATTATGCAATTTCAAATTGCATAATCTATTGTTCAATCAACATACATTGTAATAGATATATTTGTAGAAATAGTTATGAAATATTAATGTTGGATTACTAAATATTTATTGGGAAAATCTGGTAGTATCTGGCCATGGTAAGTTGATATTTGCTCAATCATATATGAGAAAATAAAAATAAAGATGGTTAGAGAGAAGTCAGAAGAACACAAATTTTTATTTTATAGAAAGAGAACATTACTAATACTTTATAGAAATTTCTGACATACCTTCTCTTTGACCCTGAAATGGAAAGTTAATTCATGTTACAAAAGCTGCTTTTAATCACAAATCCAGCACACTATCTAATAAGAGGCACATCCTGTATTAGCAGCACCTATCAAAAACTTTCAAGGTGAGACTCCATTGTTGGCAATTAAGAAACACACTATCAACCAAGCACAATGCATATTGATAAAAAAAGATGAAGGAAAGTTACTCCAACATCAAGTACTTGCATTTTTCAACATGATAAAAATGATTCATACATTTTCTCAGCTAATGTTCTATTTTTATCAGAGTCTGCAATATTGTGTGAATATTTCTAAGTTTGAAAAACAAAAAAGAATGTTACCAATCTCTTCCAATTTTTATGTTACCAATCTCTTCCAATCATTGATAAGATTTTATTGTCATATTTGTCATGATTTATTTTCTTTATTATTAAAGTTATTATCTAAAGAAGTAATGGATTTTTTATTTAAAATTGAGATTATCAAAAGTTCACATCTGCTCAGTTTCATATTCAAATATAAAGAAAGTAGTTTCTAAAGAAGTAATGGAACTTTTATTTATTAATCTGACAGATTTTATCACAATAAACATTATTTTTAGAGGATATCCATATTTGTGTAGACACTGTTTATTTATTAAACAGTATATTTATTTTTGTCTACTTGATCAGAAAAAAACCTCCATGGCTGAGTTGGTCTAAATTATGTCAGATCAAATGACAGTTTCTCCCAGAAAAAGAGGTACAGGTTCGAATCCTGCCAGGGAGCACATATTTTTCTTTACAATTTCTCAAATATTCAGGCTGGTAGATGAAAATAATTAAGTATGTATATTAATAAATAAATGGAACATATACTCAAATATGGGTATCCACTAAAAATAATGATAATTATTATTCAGATTTTTTATTGAGAAATTACCAAACTCTGCATAATTTCTACTTTGGTTCTCAGTAAACATTCAGTGATAATTTGGGCTTTTTTTTTTCTATGTTCCTTCAGTCTGAGATCTAAACTTAAGTATTTTTAGATCCCTGTCATATGTTCTTATAATCATTCCTAAGATAGTCATAAAAGGAAATTCTGCCATATATAGGATTATAAACTTGACACAGTTTAAGATGTAGAGTAGCAAATTAGTTTAGGGTTGGAAACTCTTTTCAGAAGGCCATTTAAAATCTATTCTGGATTTATTCTGTTATTTGTAAAAAAAAATTATATTCATAAGCATTTAGAAATCACATAAATTCAATATACCAAAATATCAAATCAGATTCAATGCCTGACTCTTTGCTAGAAATTTTCTTTTTTTACCATTTAAACATTTGAGAAAGATTAATAATCAGAGAATTTCAAATCATATCCAATGGAATTCCAAGATTTCCTTTTTGAACCCTAAACTTTGTGCTGCTTTTATTCTGATCACAACTTTTTGACCAATGCATCTAACATTCTTTAAGGGTACAATCTGTAAAGAAAGAGTGAGGTTTTCTTTCTTTCTTTCTTATAGGACATAGAAAAGAAATGGGGGAAAATATATCTAGTGTTTGTCTTATTCTAAGTGCTGAAAACCACAAAAGTGATGCCATTAACCACTATTTATTTGCTTTACTATCTATTCTGGAATTATAATGACTCTGCTCATAATTATAGTCCATACAAGGTGTGTCTGCTAAGTACCCAGCTATTTTAAATATCTTAACAACCCTTGATGTAACTTGATACACACTTATGAGTAGTCTTACTATTTAAGTGGGGACAGACACTCCCCCATGGGGTTACTCAGTCAACAATGGAATGGTACTGAGTGAGTTTGTATTTTTTGTGCATGTCACATACATCATGACATCATTCATCTTACCCCATGCTTCAAAGTTTTCTTTTCAAAAAACAAAACATCAATGACGTATGTAAGCTCTCACCCTGACAGTTCATATTTAGTTCCTTCTGATTTCTGGCTTTTTCTAAAGTTTCCAGACAGTGGAAGTAATTTAAGGGAATGCAATGTTGCAATTGTTGGCAATATTGACAAAAAATTTTAATAAAGGGGGATGTAAGTTCAATTCCTTCCTGGGAGCATATTTTCTTTACTAAGATTTATCAAATATACAGGCCAATTGGCGTAATAAATACTGTTTAAAGTAAAAATAAAAATGAGAAGTATATTTCAAATCCAAGTAACCATTATAATAATGTTTGAAGTAGTAAATATGTATCATAATTTAATTCTGAAAAGTGATAACTTCCATTTATAAAACAAAAATGTTTCCATTTTCTTATTACAATCCTCAGTCTTCAAGTGTATCTGTTGATTGGTCATAAAAAAACAAAAACAACTCCAGCTGGAGATATGTCCAGGCCAGTTACCAGTGCTTTCAGTATGTGTTTGTGTGTGGGCAGGGGGGACTTTAAGTCCGAGAGTAAGCATTTGCATTCTAAAATTAGTTCACATCATTTTCACAGTAGATGGTTGGGGGGGGGGAGTTTTTTTCCAGGGGGCCACCTCCTGGCAATGATCCTAGATATGTCTAGAAAAACGCCCGGTATTTTGGTAATTTGAACCTTCGACTTGCCATTCTGCAGAGAGCTAATGATCAAAGATTTTCTGTTAGCTTTTGTCTGTTTATCTAGAAAAACGTTCATTACAGATCCACAAGGAAACAATGGCAAATGTTCTCTTCTTGTCTCTATATTTACACATTCTTGACATGAGTCTGTTTCTACTTCTCTCACATTCTTTTTTTTTTCTTCTTTTGGCATTAATAGCCAACAGTATGAAAACTTTTGTAGACTTGGCAAGATTTCATAAATAAAAATTCCCATTCCCCAATTCGACCAGCTTACTTCCAGAAAGGTGAACATTTTCCCAACTGACTAGAAAGTTGGTTCACCTCCTTCTTTTTCTTCTTCTTTTCGTTGTCTTCTTCTTCCAGTGGGGTCTGTAAAAGCAATGTGTAAACACTTTGAAGGGTCTGCAAAGGACATAAGAAGCTTTGTTCTGGTTGACTGAGCAAGAGATCTTGAGCTGTATGAAGTGGCTCAAGAGACCCACACAAATCTGCTGGCTCAATAATTACATGTGGTACACCTGCTTTATGATGCCAGCTCACAAATGGTAAATGATTTAATTAAAAAACTCTACTGAACATGTGTTTAGAGATGCAGCATCCTACATCTATCATCATCAGCATTTTTCAAGTCTATCTCATCTGTCCCCATTAGGATAATGATGATGCCTTTTTAAATATGCTAAATTTGACAGACATACATACACACACAATTCACTTAAATAAGACATTGGAATAAATTCCTCTCACTCTCAGTCTGGACAACCCTTGCCCTGGCTAAGCAAATAAAATCATAAATTTGACAATAAAAAGAAATTCATTTTTAAAAAATAGATAATTATAAGGCTCTAATGAACTTTTTGGTAATTTGTTTTTTTTTTTTGTAGGAATATTTTTAGGTTTGTCATATGTTTGCAAAAATACATACACAATTTGAATGAAATTGAAATAGGTATGTGTGTTGCAAGGACTAACCTGTATTTAACAGGAAAATGGTTCAGCCCTTTGAAATCATTTTCATGACTCTTTTGTATATAGACTGAGAATATATCCTTGTAATAAATGCAGCATATTAAATGGACAATTTAGATTTGAAATTTAATCATCTTACCATCTTCAATTTCTACAATTTCCTGTCCTTTATGGTCCATAGTAAGGTTTGTCTTTTTTGCTATCTCTCTTAAACCCTGTTCTGCCAACCATTTGCATGAGCCCACAAAGAACTTCTGCCTGCAATCAGAATGGCTGATACTAAACTCCAGGAGAGCAACACACTATGCCTTCTTGGTCTCACATTTTCCACTTTAAGTGGAGCAACTATATTGAATCAATTATTTTGTCTACTGCAAGGAAAGTTGGTTCACTGTAATGTGTCAGAAAATTGCTCTCATCAGAATCCATCTTGCGCATTTATAAATCTACCATTCACCTGGGCATTGAATACTGTTGCCATATCTGGTCTGGTGCTCCTGCTGTACATCTTGAGATCTTGGTCTGTAATGTAATCGATCCTGACCAGGCATCTTGACTTCAGTCACTTTCTCAATGATGTGATGTGGCTTCCCTCTGTCTTTTCTATAAATATTTTCATGGCAACTGCTCTGATGAGATTTTTTTCTCTTGGGCTCTGTTTACATGATACTAGATTGGCATTTAGGTCCCACCATTTTACTATTGAACTACCTAGATGCAACTACCACTTCTAACAGTTTTTTTGCTCGCACTTCCCACCTGTGGAACTCTTACAATTTTTAGCTTCTCTGATAACTACAATTTTCAAAAATTTAAATGTAATATCAACTGCCATATTCTGTCTTCATGAACTGTTACTTTTTTGTCTTTTCCTCTATCCTCTCCATTTTCAGTTTTCCCATTGTCTTTCACTTTCCTATCCTGTAACCTCCTGCATTCTAGTGGCATTAATGGATTGCTTGGGGGGAAATGATAAAAAAAGATGTTCATTAGATAGGTTATTCACTGCTTTCTTTTCTCCCCCATTGTCTTTAAATTCTCCACATTATTTCCTTAAAAATTTTATTTTTCTCTATCTATTAAGTGTAAATTTCTTTCTCTATTAAGTGTAAATGTCCTTTTTGTCTCCATTTTCCTTAAAACTATTTTGTTACATGTTCAATTCATAGTATTCTCAGCATAAATAAAAATAATGCCTTCAAATTATTGTTTCCATTTTGTTTTTAAATTTTAGGCAACTCATCAGTTGGTGAAGAAAACATTAAATTCTTTCTCTATACTTCTTCATTCCAAGCTTACTCAAACATTGTTAGTTTTTTCTATTCTTTGCATTAGATTTGCTAGTCATAATGTTTTTTAATTACTTTCACACTTGCATTGTACTAAAAGTATTTGTGGTCACAACTCCTAGTAGTAATTGCGGTATTCAGCTAACAAGAATTAATTGATCCATGTCATTGTAGTTGACTGTGTTGCTTATCATCTACCAAAGATCACTGCATATGAAACCAATGTATCAGTCTGTTGTTACTTGTGTATCTATAAATATGGAGAGCTGCTGCCTGCCCTAGTTTTTTGTTTTCCCTAGGGGGAGTAAGTTTTGTCTGGTAGGAACACATTGCCCTGTCTGGCTAGGTTGGATCTTCCAAAAAGATAAACTGACAGCATAACTCTCTGGGTATGGGAGCATGCAAATTTCTCCACCATATTAAGATATTTAATCACAGGATTCTCTACACTAATTTCAAAGAAAAAAAGTAGAACAAAAGTGAAATACAAGTTTTTATTAAATAATTATTACATAGGAATAAAATAATAAAAGTTTGGCTATAGAGAGGTTACACCTTCATTAACAACAGAGTCCAAGTGTCTACATTTCTGAAACAAAAAAATTACTATTTAAATGACTGACTGTAGGGATGCACTTTTCATTAGAAGTGATGATCCCTATGCCTTAGGTGAAGGAAAAAAGAAAGATTTTCTTTGTTTGTTTGTTTGGGTTTTATGGCATATCAACCACTGTGGGTTATTTAATGCCAAATCCAGTTTATATGAATTTTAAATGCTTATTTTGAATGGAATAAAAAATGTATAGCTGGCAACATTATTGTTCCAAAAACGGATAGCTAGCAACATTATTTTTAACAAAAAACGTATAGCTGACAACATTATTTTTTACAAAAAATGTATAGCTCGCAACATTATTTTTTTACAAAAAACGTATAGCTGGCAACATTATTGTTTCGAAAAAGTATAGCTGGCAACATTATTGTTCCAAAAACGCATAGCTGGCAACATTATTTTTCCGAAAACATTATCTGAGGCCTTGCTGTTGGATGTAGTTTATTGTCGTACCCAGGACGCGGATGTAGTTTATCACCATACCCAGGACGCGGATGTAGTTTATTGTCAAACCCAGGATGTTGAAAAATGTATAGCTGGCAACATTATTGTTTCAAAAAGTATAGCTGACAACATTGTTTCAAAAACGTATAGCTGGCAACATTATCGTTTCAAAAACGTATAGCTGGCAACATTATTTTTCCGAAAACATTATCTGAGGCCTTGCTGTTGGATGTAGTTTATCGCTGTACCCAGGACACGGATGTAGTTTACCGTCATACCCAGGACGTGGGTAAGATCTGGAAAAACTAGGAGTTCACTATTTGCCCATAGCTGGGACCCTAACAGGTGCTACTACCCCGGGTCAAGGTGGACCTGGGAACACCAGCAATTAAGAGGTGGTTCTACGCTCCTCAAAACCTCCTGATAAGAGGCCTTGCTGTTGGATGCAGTTTAACGTCATACCCAGGATGAGATTTCCTTTGTAAAAAACATGGATTTTTAAAAGTACTAATCAGCTGCTGCTGCTACTAGACTGGTAAGTAATTTTAATTTAATGTTTTCTCATGGTCAAATCTCTTGAAATTTTCGACAACAACTTATATAGCCACAAATATGAAACATTTTGTGTTTCCATATTTAATTTGTTGTGTCTGTGTAATACTTTTGTATGTCATCAGAATATTTTATTTCATGAAGATGGGAAGCTTTCTATATTGTAGACTCTTTTGGTGACTTAGTAGAAATGGAATGTCATGTTAAACATAGTAAATTGCACTTCTTGCTTGTGAAAATCCCTTCAAGCTCCATGCTTTCCAGAGAACTTCAATCTGCAAAAATTTAAATGCAATATCAATCACTATCTACTGTCTTCCTGATTACTCTTTTGCTGTTCTTGCTCCTTAGCAATGTTTCTGTTTCTAAGTCTTCCACATCCAGTAACCCTGTGTGTCTCAGTGGCTTTACTGCCTTACATGGGGTAAAATCAATTAAAAATTATTTAATTATTCAATGAGGAATAGAATATTATGTGTTTACTTTATGTGTTTTAAGCTAGTTGATTTTATGACATGTCACCTGTTGCTGAATTATTTAATTTTGTTTGGAGCACCTAGTGATAATGTAACTCACTACTCAATAATAATGGTCAACTAAATTAGATTCAGTAAACATTACCCCACATTGAATTATAATATGGAAGAAAGTAACATGAATATAATGCAATATAATATAAAGATTTGGTTAGGTAATTTTTTTTTCTTAAGTACAATGCAATTGTAAAATTTGTGGGAAAATATTTTCACCTTTTTTTACAGTATTGTTAAACTATCATTAACATATATTTCTAAAGAATTAATGGATTTATTTTTAATCTGACATATTCATTATTTCAAACATTAGTATCTGCTATAACAACAATTTGATGTTTCCATTCCCATACAGGTTTTATTTACACACACTGAATTATCACAAGCGTGAATTTGTAAACAGTGACTATTACTGCTAATAATGCAAGACTCATCCAACCAATTGAGTTCTCTATGTCACTGACATGTTTATAAAAATTATGCAAAAATTTGCCTCTCTGCCAGATGCCAATAGCTTAAGGCTTAGAATCTCTGATTGATGCCAAATTGGTCGGGTTTTGCTCCCAGCTTGAAACAATCAAATGTCTAGCTACACTGATGAGCTGTAATACAGTGAAAAAGTTTATCTATGAATGATGATATTAGCTCCTGAAAAGAAATTAATTCAGTCAAGCACTGTGGGGATAAAGCATGAATTTGTAAACAGTGACTATTACTGTTAATAATACAAGATTCATCCAACTGATTGTGTTCTATAGGTCACTGGTGGGTTTATGAAAAAATAAATACACAAAAATTATCCTTTCTCTCTGCCAGGCATCAATAGCCTAGGGGTTAAAATCTCCAACTGATGCCAAATTGGTTGGGTTTCAGTCCCGGCTTGAAGCAATCGGATGTCTAGCCACACTAAACTGTGATACTGTGAAACAGTCTGTCTGTGACTATATATATATATATATATATATATATATATATATATATATACAGGATGTATCAAAAATGGGTGGGGATCAGGTGGATAGGAGACTTGAAGATCAAGGTGGTAGAGGATGTCCATCTCCAATTGACAATCAGTCGGACAAAAACCTTCATCAAAGTGTCAGAGTCATATCTCAGATAATGGGTGTCAGCATTTCAACAATATCATAATATCAACAATAGCAAGGTGAAGAAATTTGATAAATGGGTTTCACATGAAATCAGTGAAAGTTAAAGATTTCAACATTTTGAAGTGTATTCGATGCTGCAACTGCAAAATTTGAATGATCCATTTCTTGATCAAATAGTGACTTGTAATAAGAAAGAGATCCTTTCTGACAGTTGTAAATGATTGGACCAATGACTTGACCATGATGATGAAAGATCCAAACATTTTCCAAAACTGAAATTTGCACTAATAGAAGATTATAGTGTTTGCCTGCTAGTCTGCTTTGACATTATTCATTACAGCTTTTTGGAATCTAAGCAGAGAATTACTACTGAAGTTTAATGCCAGCAAAATACAACCAGCATTGGCTAATAGAAGATTTCCATTTCTACTTCATAACAAGCTTGCCAGGACGACATTGTAGAATCACACAGACTTGTGAAATTAAACTTTGCCACCATATTCCCCTGATTTTCAAGCATTTTGACAATTTTTTAAACCAAACAACATTCCATTGCAAAAAGATGCAGAAAGTGCATTCAAATATTTCTTTGCATTAAAACATTTAATTTTATCATAAAAGCATAAATCACCTTGTAGCTCTCAATAGCAAAAAGCTTCAGATATTCAGGGTACTTATTTTGAATGATTTAAACAATGTTTAAAAACATTAATTCAGGAATAAAAGTTGATTATAAAAATGGAACATTACTTTCTGAACAATGTAATAATATTAGTCATCTTATATGTCAAGGAATGCTAAACAATTTTCTCACAGATGAAAAGGAAACTTGAGTCAACAAAGTTGTTCTACAGAAGGATGCTGAGAATATCATGGACAGAACGCATGAGTGATGAGAAAGTTTTAAGGAAAATGGAATAAAAAAGAACACTTGTACTTAGAATCAGAAAGAGTTGGATTTTTTGAGATACATAACAAGGAAAGAGAGCTTAGAGAATTTAACACACACATGATTATTGAAAGATATTAAAAGTAAAAGGAACAGAGGAAAACAAAGAGTAACCTACCTAACAAGATTGTCGAAACAACCTGGCACTGCAAAATCAGGAACTCTTGCTGAGATTCTGTTGACAAATAGTATTTGAGCAAATGAAGTTACAATCATTTTGGACCTTATTCTATGATAAAAAATGTAATACAAAGATCCAAAGGCACATTGAAATAGCAAAAGATGTCTTCCAAAGGCTAAACAAAGTATTAAGAAATAGGAAAATTTCATTAGAAACAAAGAAAAGTTTACTGAACTACTATCAATCCTCCAGTATGGCAGTAAATGCTAAAAGATTTTCCTCACAGACTTGAAGCACCGTAGATATAGTTCTGCAAAAAATGCCTCAAGGAAAATGGAAACAAGAAAGACACTTTTACTTAAAATCAGACAGTTGAAATTTCTGGAATACACAAAGTAAATAGTTTGGAGAATTTGATACACACAAGACATATTGGAGGAACGTAGGAAAACAGTGAGTAAGATATCTAAGAAATTTATGTAAATGAATGGCTGAACAGAGTCTGGGAGGAAAAGTAAAGAGACAAACATTGCTTCAAGCTACAAAGGACAGGAAATTATGGGTAGACATGATCGTTCATGTTTTGAAGGGACACGGCACATAAAAGATGAAGACAGGAGATTTATTTCTTGTTTTCCAAGATAAGTCAATGACAATGAATTCCACTAAGCAAACATTGAAAATGGAAATGTAGACATTTTACTTTATTTGCTTAGCTAATGAATCCTCTTGTAACCACTTAAGACTACATAGCAAGAATGGAGTAAGTTGCATGATGAGACAAATAGCAAGTGTTTTCAAAGATGACTGTGTTGAATAGAATAATAGATTCTGTAACAAGATTCAGGCTTCTTTTTTTGCTTACCACTCACATAATTCTCCCTTGTGGCTTGTGTTTTATATGAATAAATTTATAAACTTTTTGATTGCCCTCAGATTATTGATAAATTCAAGCGAAACTCTTGAAGGGAAAGGGTTTCTATATGCTGAACACTGTGGAAATTTAAAATAAGTATAAAATGCAGGTGAAGAGAATGGGGTGGGGATTGGCAAAATGAGAAGGAGGGGAATGGAAACAATGTCAATGTTATAAAGTTGAAAGAATAAACAAACAAGAGGCTATAAAAAAAGGAAAAAAACATAGAACTTGTGTAAAGGAGAAGAGAAAAAGGAAATATGAAAATGAAGAGACAGAAGAGAAATAAAAGAAGAAAAAAAAGAAAGCAAAGAAGTGAAGAAGCAAATAAAAGTAAAAAATAAGAATTACCATTATCCAATATGGAAGCAGATGATATGAGTAATTTATTTTCTAGCATATGTCTTTGAGACCACCCACTGCCTCACAGGCTGTTTTGAAAAAAAAAAAGGATCCACTTTCATAAAAAATTATTTTTTCCTGATATGCAATGAAAACTGATCCACTGTCTGCAAATAGCAGAAAAGATTTTGTATTTAAGTTCAGTTAGCTATGGCAGTTGAAAACTACAAATTATATCAATCAATTCAAAGTTATTCAGATTACAACTTTTCATTGACACAAGAATTTCTTTCTCTTGTAAATGATGTGAATTTAATTTGCCATGTTGACAAAAAGTATACGTGGCTAATTTAAGCTTTGCATTGCACTAATTAACTGCATCACCTAAACGGTGAGCTTCTTTCAAACTGACTAGTTTCTTAAAAGAATTTACAAATTTAGAATACAATTAAAGACCCATATGAGTTCAACAGAAATAGATTAAAAACAGAAACATTATAAAATAAAATGAACTTCAGAAAAGGAAAAGAGAACAAAAGAGAAATAGAGAATAAAATAGAAACAGGCAACAAAATAGGAGTTGACTAAAAAATAGAAAAAGAATACAAACTTGAAAGATATAACAAAATAGATTGACCACAAAATTGTAATAAGCTATTAAACAGAAAGAGACATCAAAATACAAATTGACTAAAAAATAAAAGATGACTATAAAACAGAAACAGACTGCAAAAAACAAAAAAAAACTTGAAAGAACAGTGTGCAGCAAAAATACTTCCCACATTTTAAAGGCTGACAAACAGACCAAGGTAACTGCTATTAAAATTTTTTATTTCACTGTTGTTTAAACAAAGGGCTACAGTTTTGATTCATTTGGTTTTAAAAATGACATCCTTCAAATGGTTGCCTCTATATGTCATACACTGTTGTAGATGATTCACCTGAGATTGATTTTACGTTTGAGGCCTTTGAGGTATGCCAGGTGGCTTTCTTTTAAGCGCTGATCTCGAGCCCTGAAATTTTCAACCAATAGCAGTATCAATTTTCTATCTGGAACATCATCTCAATGTAACATGTAATAAGCACAAAAATTGGTGTTGCAATTACAGATTCAGCAGTCTTAGAAAACATTCCAACAGCAAATACATGGTGTGCACCAATCCAAGCCCAAAAGGTTTCAACAGTAAATGCACAGTGTACACCAGTCCAAACCATGATGGTAACTGATGGTATCTGAAAATAAATTGTAGACATTAGCTAGATGAAGACACCATTACCACATGCCAAAGTTCCCTAGTACCACACAGGTGACAGTTTAAAATGTTAGAGGTATTTCTGCCACACTCTGTACAATAGAGACATACCACAAAATATAAAGAGACAAAAAGAAAAATAAATTGACTACAAAATAAACAGAGACAAAAAATTGAAAATTTTTAAGTTGATGGCAGAACAGGGTGTGTGCGGGATAGTAAGGTGACAAACATTGCTAAGAACTACAAGAATTTGTGGAGGGCCATAATCGCCCTCATCCTGAAAGGACACAGATGAAACAGAAGAATAGCAAAAAAAAAAAAAAAAAAAAAAAAAAGTAAAGACACAGAAAGTAAAGATGCTTTTGAGATTAAAACAAAAATGAATAAAAACAGAAGATTAAAAGATTCTCAGTTGCAGATTTTTTTAAAGGCAGCTGTTTGGCGTTTGGAGTTGAGAAAAAAATGTGATTCTAAAAACTTAGGGTGGCTTTAAAGATATGGTGGCTGTAAGGATGTGGTGACTTGAGGACATATCCCCAAATGCTTCTAATTTGATTGATGAGGTCAACAGCTGTTTGTAAAAGGTAATAAAATTTGACAGCAGAAGCACATAATTTGTTCTTGCTTTTGTGTATTTTTTGTCCTAATAGATGATGAGCTGAATCTAGAAGAGTTCTTATGTTGCACTCTCTTCTTATAGGTAAGCAAAGAGGAGATTTGGTGGTGGTGGTGTGTGTGTGTGTGGGTGGGGGGGTTCACTGATGCATGTCTATGCATTTTAGTTGGCAGGTAATAAACTATTATTTCATATCTACTTCCTACAATAGCCTTTTTTCTTTTCTTTTGTTTCAACTAAAGCCATTTTCTTTTCCCCCTCCCAGCTTCTTTTTCTATTCACACACAAACACACACTTGAATAAATTACTGTCTATAAGTATTTGTAGGGACACTATTATAAATAAATAAAAATATAAAATATTAATAAATATTCATAAATAAAATAAAATAAATAATATTAAAACTTTGTTTAAAATAAAATAACTATAACTGAAATAATGAAGGTTCTCCTAGTATGCAACAGAAAATTTCCTGCCTGAAGACAGATACTTCACACCAAAAAATGTCGAACACATTCTCTTCGCTACAGACCCTTGGAAGGTCAAGACATCTATTTCCTCAACTTGGCACCTTGCTTGTCATTAGACAAAATGACCTTCTCTCTCTATTACATGCAATCTTAAAACACATATAACTAAAATACACACACACCAGTACACAGAAATAAATAAAATTATGATTTTAATTTACAATTTAACATGCTTTTAGCGTTATTTCCTTGTATGTTTTTATTCCTGCAAACACAAGGATATCCCTGCCGGTAAATGTGAGTGACCCCCACATATTTACTTAGTTTAGCATCATATAAAGCAACAAGTGTCTATCACTTTGTGAGGATTAAACTTAAGTAATAATAGATGAATCAAAAATGAATAAGAATTGAAATGTGTCATTTAAAAAATTTGAATACTTTTACATCAAAGTCTGCTTGCAGATCACTTTAATCAGTCTAAACCTGTTAATCATAGTAGTTGTTATTAGTATAAATATAGACACTGTAAGACAATCAACTAATATAATTTATGCTTCGATGAAAGGAAAAGATGTAAATTAAATAATTTACTTGTACAAAATATTTATCCTGCTACTGAAGGTGACTGATCTCTGGACAAAAGTGTGTTTGAATTTTATAGTTGTGTTGTCATATCCTATTATGGCAACAGAAAACAACTTTGAGTGAAATTAGCAATAAGGATACTGCAATTGAGAGACCTTGAATGCAGTGGAAAGGGAAGTAATATTAATAATGCAGTGTGCTAAAGGTTAATTTAATCTCTGTCAAATACTATTTATTTATTGAACAGCTTGTAGAATTCCCTTCTGGCTCCATGCTTTCCAGCCGACTTTCATCTGTAAAAATGTATCTATTGTCCTCCTGATTATTCTTCCTCTTTTCTTTCTCTTTAACAATGTTCTTGTTTCTAACTATTCCACTAGTAAAATCCCTTGCATCTCTGTGGCTTTACTGCCTTGCTTGGTGTGAGCTTGATTAAAAAAAAAAAAAAAAAAAAAAAAAAAAGAAGCTTCTCATTGAAATAAATCTTCTGCTTTTGGCATTTAATCACATAAATTTGGGTCATGTCATTTTTAATTCACAGCTGCTATTTTTATATTTTTGCCTCTATTTTCACTGTATTTCTGACAATACTCAGTACTGGGTATTATTTTATAAGTTTCTGAATAATCATGTTTTGGTATTTAGCCGAATATGTCAGGCTGAAATTAAAGCTGAGGAAGACAAAGAGCAAAAGGAGTGTCCTTTGAAATCATCGTACAAGTAGAGCTCACTTCTCGTACATCTTGGTTGGTTGATTACCAAATGGGCCACTAAGTAAGTCAGATAGTGAATGGCAAATGTTTTCTTTTTACTATTGGCATTTAACCAAGTTGCTTCATATTGCAGTAGCAATGCACAATGTGCATTTAATCTTTATGAGATAAGGCCAAGTTTATATTAACGCTTGTAAACTACACTCCCAATCGTGGTCAGTGTGGCCACTCTATATATTTGCCAAAGTAAAACAAATTACTTTTTACAGCAGATGGCGGTTATATTAATAATTTCTATATTAAATCTGTTTTTACAAAATTCCCTGATTTACGTCCATAAAGTAATCATGCAAAATTAAAAAATGCTGAATATTTGAACTTCTCTTCATTTCTATATTGAAATAGTCTTAAACAAATTTGAGGAAAAAAAAAGATCATACCTGAAAAAAAAAAAAAATGGCGTGTTAAAAGGACAGTTTATCTCTTGACCTCACTATCACTGTATACTCCTGCAGCAATATTCATTGCTTTAAAAAGCTATTTTTAGAATTCTAATAAAACCTAAACATATGAAACTGGATTTATGCATTTTCTTGACAACTAGCAATAATTATTTTTTAGATTGTTTATTTACGAGATTTTTATATTCGTAAATTTATAAAGATATGTGAACCAACAACAATGGAATATTATTTACTGTATCATAAAGAAATAACTATGAAAATAATTTTTTTTATTTATAAATTTATAAAAATATCTGAACAAGAAAGTTTTAATAAACACACAACTAGAAATATCTGTAATTATACATTTTGAAACAAATGCATTTTTGAGGCATTTCTTTCATTTGGTCTGACAACATAAATTCACTAAAATAGTTTGTGAGCAGCTGAATATATACTTTTTTTTCCTTGAAAATTGACAACAAAAATATTAATCACTACTTATTTCTTTTGTTGTCAATTTGTGAGAAAAAAGTGAATACATAAATCCAGTTTCATATGTTTGGGTTTTATAAAGATTCTAAAAATAGCTTTTTAAAACAACAGAAATTGCTAATGGAGTATACAGTAATAACAGTGTCAAGAGAAAGAAAAAACATCCTTTTGATACAGTTTTTTTTTTTTTTTTTTGTGCATACAAATGTTAAACTTTGCCTAAATTTGTTTTTTAAAACAAAGAATAAACTTTTGAAGATTTGTTGACTAACAAAAATTTTTTAAATTTTCACTCTGTTTAATTTTGCTTGTTTCATTTAACTATTAGTTTGGTGCTAACTATTAGTTTTCAACGTCAAAAAACGACATTATTACGTCATTATTTTTGCACCAACCTAATAAAAGGAAATAATTTAATACAATGAAAATTATCTCATTTTCAAACAATGGTAGTTTCATAATGAAAAAAATTGGTTTATTTCTTAAAAACTGTAAAACTGAAATTGTGGATTAATCATCCTGTAAGAATTATCATTTATAATTAATTAAATTTCTTAAAGTTATTTTACATGAACTTACATAATTTTTCAACATTTTAATTTTTTTCTTATTTCTCTTTTGTGGTTATATCTTATGGTCCATAGTAATTTTTATTTATCCAAAATAAATACTAATAACATATTACATATATTTATTGACAATATGATGAAAAACTTTCAAGCTGCATAAGAAAATCTCACATCACCAAATAAGTTATTTTAATAAAAACTGATATTATAAACCAATATCATATATCCTGAAAATTTTGCCAACATCAATTAATTGAACCAATTTTAGTGGAACAAAATTGACTTACATTATAAAATTTGACTAATTTTTTTTTATTCCAAGACTTTATTATGGCAAAAAAGTAAAA
>OZ010595.1:45534120-45564120 GCA_963932145.1 Acanthosepion lycidas | reverse complement strand
TCCTAACAGGTAGGTCTCTGAAGGTAGTAATTAATTGCTAGTCCCTCGGAGCCCTAGCAGTCAATGCAGGTGTCCCCCAGGGGTCACTCCTTGGATCAACCCTCTTTTTGATCTACATAAATGATCTGCATACTCAGATCATTTGTAAACATCTATGCTGATGATAAAAATAAATATGAGTGCACCTCTGAAACACTCGATGGAAAAGTGGAATTAGAAAGTGATCTTGTACAAACTACCCAATGGGGTAAAAACTAGCTGGTTACATTCAATGTCTTGAAGACCAAGGTAGATACATTCCATCATCGCTAATCTGACCCCAAACTACTACCAATCAGGATGAACAGGTCCTCTTGGGGAAGTACCATACCTTGAAAAATTGTTGGACCTCAAACTCCCACCCTACCTGAAGTGTAACTCATACGTTTGATCTATTGCTAAGAATGCAGGTAAAATGTTTGGCTCTCTGTGCAGCTCCAGTAAGTACTTGACTCCTCCTACTATCCTCTACATTTACAAGAACCAGGTCAGGCCAAAAATGGATTACTGTTGTCATATTTGTGTGGGTACAGCCCAGACCTTAATCTCCAGCCTTGATAGAGTTCAAAAGTGTCTCTGAGGCCTTGTGGGTGATGAATTATTCTCCACCCTTCAACCACTATCCCACAGGTGGGATGTGGCAAGCCTCTCTACTGATCTACCACTACTTTGTTTTTGATTTTGTCAACTATACAGTAGGGTCAGTTGGGCACCATCTGTGAAAAAAAAAGCACCATGACGTAATTCACTGCACCAGACATTTGGAAAGGGCATATTTTACTGTTTGGCATTCATACTGGAAGCTCCAATATGAACATTTCAAGTATTTGAGTGTCAATCCAAGTACAGTGCAGAGGATTCAGAAAGAGTTGGATAAGTCTAATGGGGATTACAAAGGTATAGTAGTTCAGAAAACGCTGATCATTCTGATAAGAAAAGAACTGCCAAATTTGTTGGTGAGGGCCTCAGACTCCAGTGCATTGTGGAGGTAATGCTGCCCTCAGTTGACCTTTTCTAAGATCATCTTCAGAGGTAAATTACAAAGACAAACTTATTGTATCTGTGATAAAATCAGTGCATGTTTGTGTGTAATTTTAAAAAATCGCCATCACTATGGAATGCAGATTTTATCTCAGTTACAATAAGTTTGTCTTTGTAATTTACCTCTGAAGATGATCTTAGAAAAAGTTGAAAGTACTTAGGTTAAAAAGAAACTATGGCACCTTCCTTGATGAATTTCATCTTAACATTAAGAAACTGATTTGACAAATGGAAAGGATCAGTATAAAAATAGACACATTATGTCTATATTATTCAATGAAACATGTTTGAATGAAGATATGCTGCCTAAATATATATTAAGTCGGTGCAAAAATAATGTCGGTTTTTGACGTTAAAAAATACGTCAAAAGCCGACATTATTTTTGCACCAACCTAATACAAAACACACACACACATATATATATATATATATATATATATATATATATATATATATATATATATATATATATAGTGACCATAGAGAAACGACCCTGCCCCTTATCAGCATGGTTGATGCTGAACTTCATGAGAGCATCTCACGGTGCCTTCTTGGCCTCACATTTTCCACTGACCTAAGGTGGAATAACTACATTGAATCAATAGCTGCATCCACTGCAAGGAATGTTGGTTCTCTATGTCATGTCAGAAGGTTTTTCTTGTCTGAGTCCATCCTTCACATCTACAAATCTACCATTCATCCATGCATTGAATACTATTGCCATATATGGTCTGGCACCCCTGCTGTTCATCTTGAGGTTCTTGACAAAATCCAAAGACGGATCTGGAATGTAATCGGTCGTGACTTGGCGCCTCAACTCCAGTCACTTTCTCAGAGAACGTGATGTGGCTTCCCTCTGTCTTTATTACAAATATTTTCATGGCAACTACTCTGACAAACTATTTTCCCTGGTGCCTCAATTGCATGAATTTAAACGTGCTACTAGGCTGACATCTAGGTCCCACCCTTTTATTGTTGAAACAAATTTAACTGCTTCTTCTATGCCAACAGCTTCTTCTCATCTGTGGAACTCCCTTCCTCTTACTTGCTTCCCTGATAGCTACAATCTTCAAAAATTTAAATGTAACATCAATTGTCATCTTTTGATGCCTTGATCCCCATTCTTCTTTTTATCCTTTCCTCCCTAATTCCCCAAAATATGCAGTCTTCTTTGTTACCTTCACTCTCTGTAAACCCTTGCATACTAGTGGCACTCCCACCTGGTTTAGAGTGAAATGCTCAAAATATATATATATATATATATATATATATATATATATAATATATATATATATATATATATATATATTGCATTTAACTTATATTAAAAGAAATATTATTATTATTTTAGTAAAAATAATTATTAAAGCAAGAAAATAAAAAGAAATTATGATGTAAAATATAAATTTTAAATAATTTTTAACTTTCAGGATCACAATACCTTTATGCATGCGAGTTTGTTGCAATATTTCTCATAAAATGAATTCTATTATTCTTAGTTTTACAATATTCTACTTATTTCACAAGTACAACCCACCCATGCCATGCACATTGTAGCAAACTACCCTCATTCCTTTTGTATTCCATTGGTGAGATGTAAATTTCACTCAAGTAGCTTCTTCCTACTTTGTAGAACTAACTCCCAAGAGGATGCTTCCCTGATAAATACAATCTTAACCTGTTCAAGTCTAGGATCAACAATTATCTTCCCCACATATCCCATAAACTGTAACCCTCTGCCTTGAGTGCTTCTTGGGTCTTGTACAGAATTAAAACTGCAGTGCACTCTTGAGGCTGGAGTGTTATTAATGTTAGGAAATATTGTAATTTATAAAATAAATGGAAAATAATTATTTGATAGATTTGAATTTCATTTTTAAAAGAATTTTATATGCACATGTGGAACTTTATGATGCATATAAATTGAATTATTTGTTACAGAGAAGCAGAGTATATTTTTTTGTCTTTTGCCACTGTTCTTTCAGAATTCTTTTTGTATCATTATTTATACACTAAATAAAAAGTTGTAGTTGTAGTTTTATCATTTTTTAGTAAGATATGAAATACTTAAAATAGCAATGTTTTTCTTGGTTGAAAGTTATTACTTTTTCATTGGGAATGTTAAAATATCTTTTGTATACATTTTGTATGTTTTGATATTTTAAAAAAATTGCATTTAACTCAAGATAAACACAGTTATTGCAAGCCCATTTACAATGTGATAGTATTTTTTATAAGTATTTAATATATAATTATCTTCTTTTATATTTAGAAAAAACTTACAAGATTATATTTCTTTATTAGTGACTGACAACACATTGAAAACTAAAAGCAGATAAACATAGTTATTTCCCTTGGATTTTGTTTTATCTCATTGTTATGGAAACGGTTTAAGGAAAGTATTATTTTTTTGTTTTGTTTTTTTAAACAAAGGTTACTTCCATAACACTTTCAAAAGCAAGCATGTAATAAGTATTTATAGAGTTTGTTTTTTTTAAATTATGATTTATTTTACAAGAAGAAATACAATATAAAATATTGATACCACATTCCTCAGTGACAAGTAAAACAAATTTTCTGATGTTGGTAGTTTCTCTAATCTTGTTAGCATTATTGTTAGGCTTTTCTTTTGGGCTATGACAGTGTGGATAATATTCATATTAAATGTTTTAACCAAATTCAGGAAATTTTGTATTCAAATTCATAAATTTCAGCTAATGTCTCCTCATATCAGACCATACATTTGAAAAGCTATTTAAATTTTATAAATACTTTAAAATTATAAATTAGAATTTTATAAGAAAAAATCTTTTGCTATATTTCTATCATTTTTATACTGTTCTTAGATTTATTCCAATTATGGCTGAATAGAATGCAGGCAATTTGGAGGACTGAAAGTGTGTGATGTGGTCTGATGAGTCACAATTTAAGTTGTTTCGGGCTGAGGGTAGAGTTTGGGTGTGGTGTAGACTTCATAAGGCCATGGACCCCAGTTATCAAGAAGTCACTTTACAGGCTAGTTGTGGTTCCTTAATAGCTTTGGGTGTGTTTGCATAGCACAAGTTGGGTTTGTGGGTCCACCTAAACAAATCATTGATCAGTGATTGTTGTTACATTGATGTGTGACCATTTTCACTGAGTTAACCAAATAAGAATGGGTTATTCCAGCTGAATAATGCACAGTATCATTGGTTGTCCAAGTTTCTTAGATTTTTTATAAGGAGCATTCTGAAGATTACCAATAAATAGTTTCGCCACCACATTGACCTGAGTATTTATGGGATGTTGTGGAGAGGTTTATTTGTGCACAAGATCCTTTACCTATAAACATCAGGAAGCTGTACACAACTACTGAGATGCTATGGCACAGCATCTGTTTAGTGGTCTTCCAACTACTAGTGAAATTGATGCCACAGTAAAGATGAATTTATTAGTACAAATTATATATATATATATATATATATATATATATATATATATATATATATATATATATATATATATATCTCACTTTAAATGTTATTTTTAGTGGATATTCATAATTGAGTAGAAACTTCATTTATTTAAGAAATCACACATTTTACTTTAATAAGATTTCTTGAATATTCAGAGTGATACACAAAAATAAATATACTATTTAATAAATAATCAGTCTCCACTCAAATGGGAGTATGCACTAAACATTTAAAATGATAAAAATGTTGGATTAATAAAATAAAAAATCCATTATTCTTTAGAAAATTATGTATATATATATATATATATATTTATTTTTTAGAAAATTATATATATATATATATATATATATATATATATATATATATATATTTAGAAAATTATATATATATATATATATATATATATATATATATTTAGAAAATTATATATATATATATATATATATATATATATATATATATATATATATTATAAATTGATTTATTTCAAATAAGTTATTTTTGCTACACAGTTCTAACCATGGTTCAACAATGGAAGCTAAAAGCTACGAATTTAATTTTGTAATTAAATTAAAGACATTAGTTCCATTTCATCCTCAAGCAAATTTTGTAGTAACTTAAAAGTTTTTGATTTTTGAAACATGATTAGAACTGTGTAGCGAAAAAAAACATATTTTAAATAAATCAATTTATAATATTAATGCTCTGTAAATTTACATTTTGTAAAAATAAAAATATCTATAAGAACACCGGACTATATATCTTACTGTTCTTTCTTTTTATTTATATATATATATATATATATATATATATATATATATATACACACACACATTTATAGAAAATTATATATATATTTATATATATATATATATATATATATATATACACACACACATTTATAGAAAATTATAAATATACACACACATTTATAGAAAATTATATATATATTTATATATATATATATATATATATATATATATATATATATATATATATATATACACACACACACATTTATAGAAAATTATATATATATTTATATATATATATATATATATATATATATATATATATACATACACACACACACACATTTATAGAAAATTATATATATATTTTTATATATATATATATATATATATATATATATATACACACACACATTTATAGAAAATTATATATATATATATATATATATATATATATATATATATATACACATACACATTTATAGAAAATTATATATATATATATATATATATATATATATATATATATATACACATACACATTTATAGAAAATTATATATATATATATATATATATATATATATATATATATATATACACACACACATTTATAGAAAATTATATATATATATATATATATATATATATATACACACACACACATTTATAGAAAATTATATATATATATATATATATATATATATATATACACATACACACACATTTATAGAAAATTATATATATATATATATATATATATATATATATATACATATATATATATATATATATATATATATATATATACATATATATATATATATACTTAAAAGAATCCAATAAATCACTTACAGTAAAATGAAATTAATATGAAAAGCTAGAAGATGTAAACCATTGAATGACCCATGTTCTTTGTACTTACATGAGAAACTATATATTACTGGATTTATATAAAATATATAAAAAATAAAAGTTTACTAAATCAGAGAAATTAATTAGCTATTTTTGCCGTCATTGTCAAAAATTCTACTTAAATAATATTTAAATATAAATTTAAAAAAAAATGACGACCCATTAATACTTATACTTGATGTGGAAATAATTTTATATACTGTAAGTGATTCTAATACATTTACTTTTTTTTAAAAGTAATATAGTATATTAAAAATTAAAAGTGAAATTTTTTAAAATCATAGTTAAATAAAATGTATTCTAACCTAAACACCCACCAAAAATCTTAAATATAAAAAAAATGCTGTAAGAATTTTTGCCATTAACAATAAATTTAAAAAAAAATCCAGACGACATGCATTTAACGAATGTCAAAATTCATTGAAAAATATATCCCTACCAAAACGTAACTAATAACTGATACATCAAAATACAGTGATAATGAACACCCAAACAGCCCTTGAATGGTTGAATAGATTTCTCTGTATCCTTGCAAACGTGAATTATGATTTTTTGCTCTGCCTTTAAAACCCAGTAATTTTGAAATGATGAAATGGAACTAATGTCTGTAATTTAATTACAAAATTAAATTTGGGGGCTTTTAGCTTCCATTTGTGAAACATGGTTAGAACTGTGTAGCGAAAATCCATATTTTAAATCAATTAATTTATAATATTAATGCTCTGTAAATTTACATTGAGCACTATTTTGCAAAAATAAAAATATCTATTACAACACCGGATTATATATTTTACTGTTCTTTCTTTTTTTTTATAAATACATATATACATATATATATATATATATATATATATATATATATATATATATATATATATATAGTGTTTCACTGTATCACAGCTCATCAGTGTGGCTAGATGTCTGATTGCCTCTAGTTAGGATCTGGCTGAATTGGTGTCAATCAGAATCATTCCAAACCATTGGTTCATGGCTCTATCTCTGATATTGAGCACTTTATCCCATGAATATAGTACACCTTAAAATTATATATATATATATATATATATATATATATATATAACATAATCTCCTTCATTATCAGTGGTGGTTATCACATTGTAATTGCATATACTTTATCTTGCTATGTGATAATCTTTTCATGCACTATTGAACAGCAAGCATTATAGGTTTTGGGAGATATAAAATCAAACAAATAAAACAATTTCAATATCTGTGAAGTGTTTTAACAGAGGATGGAAAGTGTGACACTGAAATCTGAAAGTGCATTGGGATAGTGAAAGATGCTTTCTATAAGCTAAGCAAAGTATTAAGAAACAGGAAATTTTCATCAGAAACAAAGAATAGATTACTGAATTGTTATGTAATATCAGTCCTCCTCCTATATTACAGTGAATGTTAGACATTGTTCTTGTTGAATATGAAGAAACTTGCTTCTACAGAAGGATGCTGAAATACCATGGACTGAAAATGAGTACTGACAATGTTTTAAAGAAATAGTTGAAATTTCTCAGGCAGATGAGGAAAAGGGGCTTGGAAAATCTGACACTCACAGGACATATTGAAGGCAAGAGAGATAGAGGAAAACAATGCATAGATTACCTAATAAGCGCATGTAAATTGATGTCAGAACAGAGTTTAGGAGAGTATTGTAATGTAAGCAAAGAGTGTGTTTTGATTGGGGAAACACCTAACGGATTAATTTCCCAGCAGCTACAGGGGGAATAGGCAGAGAGTGGGGAAAGAGACAGGAGGTAACAAAAAATAACACTGCCTCAGAAACCATAGTAACATGAGGAACAAAATGCCCGTGTGACCAACTTCATAAGACACCGTGTCTTATCAACTGCTGACTGCTGTTTTCCCCCCAGTTTTCGAGGCATCTTGCAAAGACCCAGATCTTGACCAGTTGCAGAGAGGCCTGTATCTAGACATGCCAAATTGTCCCCCTGCTAACAGGAAAATCCCAGGTATAACTGGTGTTGACAAACATGTCCACATGTGATCTGAAGCCTCTTTTGTGTCCATACCAATGTGTGTTCGCTACAGAAAGAACAAAATTTACTAAGATCTACAAAGGACAGGAAATTGTGGAGAGACATGATCACCAACATCCTGAAGTACTATGACAAAGAAGAATCTAATACTATGACATTAAATAAGTAATTTTTTTTTTTCACAAGTATATCAAAGGTCTATTTTCTATATGGTAAGAAAAAAACAATTCCATACCATAAAATTTTTAATTAAATGCATCTCAGTAGAGTCCAAAAGTTTTTCCACGTCCTTGTGGGTGATGAATTATTTTCCACCCAACAATTCCTTTCCTTTCCTATATATGAAATGTTACAAGCCTCTTGTTATTCTATTGCTATTTCCATGGAAAGTGTTTAGACAAGCTACATTCCTTAGTTCCACCAGTTCTAAACTTCATAGCTAAATCCGTTAAGCCATGCATGTTGTAGTGAATGATCCTCATTCTCTTCATATTCCATTGGTGACATTAACTCCCACTCAAGCAACTTCTTCTCAGGAACCACTCTGATTTAAGAATTAGATTGGATAGAAGTATTAGATTTAAGGATTTGATTGAAATATTAGATTTAATGATTTTATTGAATAGAAGTATTAGATTAAAGCATTATATTTAAGGATTAGATTTGAATTATGTATTTGGTGACATAAGTTTAATTGAAGGCAGTTTATGTATACAAATATAACAAAAATGAAAAATAAGTTAAGAACTCTGTAACCGATTCTTATAACTTATTTTAATCATCGTACATTATATATACTACTTAGAGTACCTTTAATCATTTTATTAATTCCCAAAAATGGTAGAGCTAAGGAACAGAGTCTGAGTCAGTCTTAGTAATCTATCACAAACTATTTACAAAACATCTTTAATTTTGCAATATTTCAGAAAATAAAATTTGTTGTTGAAATTAATTTAATACTTTATTTTTTTTTATTTTGGACTTTTTTTTATGTAGATACAAGATTTATACAAAATATTGACATTAGCAAATTTTCACATTAAGAGATATTTATTCCAGAGATGATCAATGCACAGAGCTCAGAATAAGTGCTACTACTATTCAAACAGCACAAAAACTACATCTTAAATTGTCAAACATGAAAAGAAATTTATAACACCTAAAAACATCCCACCCCTGAAAATAGCTAAAAGTGTGTCTAAAAGCACTTGGGACAATTGACAACACGGACCATTTTTGCATTCCCTTACTCTCACCAAATGAAAAAATGTAAATACTAAATAAAAAAAGACATCAAATTTTTCTTGTCAGACATATTCAATGAAATATGTTTAAAAGGATGGTCACTGACCAAATATACATTATATATATATATATGTATACATATATATAATCAGCTGGAAAGATGATTTTCAAAGTAATCATTTTCAAATGCAACAGCTGATCTTAATGGCATCTTTTGTTAGAGTTTTCATTTTTCTCTACTTAATGTGATATAACATAAAAATCATTCTCATATTATATTAAAAACAACAACGTTTATACTGTTTATGATATATTGGGTATGATTAAATATGACAAAACTTTCATTCACTATAATAGAAATAATACTAGCAATCTCCTTATGAGAAAACATTTGGCATTTATTTATCGAGCAGCCAGTACTTTGAAATTTGTAAAATCTTTCTCTTGAAACAATTTTCGAGTTGCATATGCTATTCATTTTAGTTGCTGTTGTTGTTGAAAGTTCTAAAGTGATGTGGTTTCTGTTATCTGCTACAGTTCTTTCTTTGAGATTCTGTAGCCTCACTCTCTAAGCCATTTTTACCCATTGGTCTTAGAAAGCAGATGTATATAGCTGAGAGCTTAGATATTTCTGAATGGATGTGGTATCATTTATAACATTCATATGAAAGTCTCAATCTGATGAGGTAATTTAAGAACATGACTTGAGATTTAAGTTTGGTTTTGTAGCCATTTGTGGTGTTGGGTGAAACTATCTCTAAACATAATCTATTCTGCTTAATTTCCTTATCTCCTGTACTAAATTTGATTCATTCACAGTGTTTCATATTTACAAATTCCACATTCTGAATTTTTATGATAGATTCAGGGTACAAGCAATCAGGGCTTTCATTCCAATTCCAGATTATAGTTTCTGTTTTGGAAAGGTATATTTTTGAGTCTCATTTATTGAATACTTTGTAGAGGATACTGATTTTTTTTTTGTTCAAGATCATTCTTATCCCAATTATAAATATCTATATCATTGGCATATCCTTCCTCATCTTAGGTACATTGGCCTTGGGAAGGAAAGCAGGACCACTGTCTTGTATTAATTCATTTGATTAGTATGGAATGCTTAAATGGTGTCTATCTCTCCACATCTGTGCTTGTAAATGTACAGGGCATAGTCTAGGAAAAGATTAAATAAACTTCTTTGTCATATTGCTGATGAGGTTTGGAATGTTTTCATATTGGGATCCTCACCGGACATGTAAGAGTTTGTGAACCAATAATGTTTTGCTATTAGATAGATGCATTCAGTGGATTTGTGCTTGGAAGGCAGCTTGTGAGATCGACATAGCAGGTATACAATTTCCTATTAGAGAAGTATGAAATTTTCTGGAGTTGTTTAAGGACATATGCATCATAACATCCCTTCCCAGAATGAAAACCAAACTGGATTGTGAGGAGTTGACTTTTAGAAAACAATGAGAGCCTCGTTAATACAATGTTCAATAATACTTTCACCATAATGGATCCAATTGAGATACCTCTGTATGTGTGAAGGTCTTGAAGGTTACCTTTTTATTCTCATAGTATATTAATGTATAATAAACCCCACTTTTTGGAGATGTGTATCTGATTCCAGATTTCCTTCATAAAGTTGAATGTGGGACAAAAGTCAGCTATTTTAAAAAAATTAGCCTCAATGCCAAGTGATTCATTATTATTCCTGTGTTTTTAATAGTTTTCTTAATTTCCTCATCACTAGGTTCATTATTGCTTATGTTTACAGACAGACTTTGTAATCATTGGATGTATATTGTTATAAGTTCTATTTTCACCAGGCATCTTTAGTTTAGTTTGGTCAGGTTGAAATGTGAGCCTAAGTGTTTTTTGAGATCAGGATATTTCTTCAGGTTTTGGTTTTGATTATATGTTGTTATTGTGATTTTCTTTTACACATTTTAACACACTATAACGCTTAATTAATTTTGTTTCCAACTTTCTCAAGAAAGTTAGTTTTTTAATTTTTTCTGTTGTTTTGTATTTTACCTTCTATTTTTCTTACTCTTCTGTTTGTTTCTTTACGTATCAATTTTTTCAACACAGGATTGTCATCCTATGAGTGTATTGTTTCCTTTTAGGTATTCTTGGAATGAAGATATAACATTATTTGATTCCTCTATGGTATTTTAATCAAGATATATTGACATCATTTTGGACTAATTCATTACAGAATTTTAATCTTACCCTTTCCTTTTAAGGGCTTGAATGTTATACCTTGGTGTTTTTTGTGGTTTATGTGGTTATGCTATTTTGTTGGCTGGTGTTGTCAGTTTAGTTACAAGTAGTCTGTGATCAGATTCAAAGTAGACGCTGTATATTCTTACATCTGCTCCAACTGCCCAAGCCAAGAGACCAAGATGCTGAAGTCAATAATATTTTTCATTACAACATTATCTGGGCTATCTGTTTTTTTTTCTCATTTTCTCTCACACTCAATAACCCCTTATGTCTTAGTGACTATATTGCCTTGCTTGAATTGAAATAATTAAAAAAAAACAAAAAACAGAACATTTTTAATGAAATAATGTTTAATGTCATAAAAACATTTTCTGTTCCTTTTTGTTCTTTTCAACATTTCAGTTGATGAAAGGAAATAAGACATGAGATTTTAGCATTGCACGAATAATGTTCAAAATGCAGAGATAAAAATAAGACCAGGTTTATTTATTTTGCTACAGAAATGTAAACATTATTTGCCTGTAAAGATTTGAATCTGGTTATTCAGGTTTTGACATTTTAAAAGCTTATGATTTTATAGTTTCATCCAGCAGAAGAAAGTAAAAACTCTATGAAAATATACACAAATCATAACTCTAATGATAAAGAGGAAAACTAACACATGCACATTAAAAAAAAAAAAGTCACATACAGATAAAAATATATTTATGTTCTTTCCATCACAATTATGCTAACAGAAATTTGTTCAAGAAAATAATTTTGCACAAGTTGAACAATAATTTAAAATTTCCTATCATTATTTCTATTTCTCTCCTTCTCTCTCATGCACACATATTTACATATATATATATATAGAGAGAGAGAGAGAGGTAGATAGAGAATCAGTGTGCATCACGAAGCATGTGATGTGTCTGTATGTCATATAGAAAGCAAATAAGGAGGAAAACGGAAAGTCAAATCCCATAATACAAGCATAAATTGTCAATGCATTTTAATATTAGAAGAATACAATTAAGAAAAATATTCTAAGAATATAATTAAAAATAATACAGTAGAACCTTCTAGTATGAGTTCAACATTATACAAGCAACCTGCTTTATGAGCTGCCATTCATGAGCATTTTTGTATTGTAGGACGAGTAAAAATTCACATTACGAGCAACCGTCATATACACAGAAGTAGTTGGTGACTGAGGTAAAGGGAAGAATTGCCAGATGACATCATCTATTTCTAAGAAACAACACAATCAAAGGCAAGGTGAAGCGCAACTATGAATGCCTGATGTCAAGAACATTTATTCACTTTATTGGAGAAAATTCTTTGAAGTACTTATCAAAGGCTAGCAGTAGAGCCCGGCATTTCCCGGGGATGTAACAGTAAGAGATAGATCAAGTATCGACCATCATAAAGACTGAAAAATAAAATTGACAAAGATTATTGTTTAAGGTTGACAGACATGCATGTCTTAATTAGTTTTTTTTTTTTCTTTTTTGTTTTTTTTACGAATTGGTCAAACCCAAACTCAAACAAAAACATTGTTTTCAATTGTCATGAGTCTACTGATTGAATAGAATTTTATTATAAATGTAAATCTTGTAAATGGAATTTTTAAGGCATTCTGAATGTAAAAATAAAGAAAAAAGTGTGCAAGACAATAAGAAACACTACCTGCCAAAAAAAAAGTGAAGTTTTGTTGAAATGGGTTGAAAAATGTCGGAAATTCGATCCCATATATAAACGAAACACACACACACACAAACAAACTGGGTTTTATAATATGAGTTGTCTCCCTTTTATTCTGGCAATGCCACTTAATCGTGTTTTCAAATTGATTTCATGCAAAAACAATTGTGTTTTTCCAATTTTTGGTGCTGTCAGAACCACCGCAAGCTAATTTTACGTAGTCCTGTGAAGTTTTGTTGAAATCGGTTGAAAAGTGTAGGAAATCCGATCCAATATATAAACGTACAGACACACACACACACACACACACAACCTGGGTTTTATAATAAGTATGATAACATCAACTACCAACATTATTGATTGCCTCCTTTTCCCTTTAGTTACCGACGACCACTTTGCTCAATTCAAGTATTCATTTCATAACGGTAACATCCCAATCATTTTGTGCCAGAGAATTTTCTGGGAAACATGCATTTTCTGGATTTATTTAAGCATGGATTCAAAGAAAGTTTTAAAGATAGGTGTAATAAGAAGAAAAAGCTAATTACATTAGAAGTGAAGAAAGAAATAACAGAAAAATATGAGAGAGGAGTGCATGTAGTGGACTTGGCAGGGCAATATGACTGAACAATGTCAACAATCTGCAACCTCTTGAAGCAGAAGGATGAGATAAAGGGTTGTTACAATAGCAAAGGGCATCTCCAGGCTGTTCAGGCAAAAGATGAATATCCATGAAGAGATGGAAAAGTTTCTTCCAAATGTCTCAGTTATCTCCCTTTAACTCAACTCTCCAAGGACACATGGCTCATTGGTTGGATCCAGTGACTTGACCCAAAGAGTTGTGAGTTCAATACCTGGCTACAGCAGAAATGAACAAAAACTTGGAGTGTTCAGTTAAAGTGAAATAACTGAGATATCCAGAAGAGTATGGCACATGGAACTAGAACAGTTTACTCCAGACAAAATAAAGGGTTCAGTTCAATATTCCAATCACCTGAAAAAACCAGATCATACAACAGCTGAAACATTGTGAATATGGCAACAAAAATGAGGACAACAGTAAATGTAAACAGTGTAAATAATTACAATACTTCATCTCAGAAATATAGACAGATATTGAAGACTTAATCATCTCATGCTCCCACTTGGCATTTATGTCAGCATATACAGTACTTTTCTATGATTAAGCTTATCATAATTCCCAAACCTCAAACCAGGACAGTTTTCAATTTTTATTGTATCTTTAGTTTTCTTCCATAATAAAGTGTTTTTATGATTCAATTTCACCTTAAGTTTCAAAGATGAATACTGATAGCTTATATTACCAAAACTGTTCTCTCAAATCAAGACAGTTCAGACCAAACCAGGATCTATGGTAAACCAATCTATAATAAAAAAATATATATTTATGGTCTTCAATCAAAAGTCAATTTTTTTAATTTTACATTTGCAAACTGTCAGAATTTTTTCTCGGTAATAAAGACAGTATGAATGAAACAAGTAAGTCCAATTATGAATGATTTATGTCTTTTTTCATTTTATTCTTCTGAAATTAGCCAGAAATACTGTTGCCAGAACCACTGACTGGATGGTAAACTGATAAGAAGAGATAAAAAGAAATTAGATGCCACAACTTGTATATTCACTCCATCAAGGAAGATACAAAGTAACTGAAGTTGGGCAAATGTGGATAATATGAATTCAGTTCAATTTTATGAAGAAAATAAATTGATATAAATAAAAAGTAAATAAAATATACATAATAAATGTAAATAAAATAAATATATATTAACAAAGTAAAAAAATCTGTCTATATTTCTGAGATGAAGTATTATGTACACTATTTACATTATTCAGACTATTGTCATCATCTTTGTTGCCATATTTATTACAGCATTACGGCCATTGTACGCTCCGGCCTTCTTCAGGTATAAGTAGTACCCTACAACGTAACAACTACCCTGGGTACATGATAGCAGCCTCCAAAAACTGGGATAGGCAGGTACAAGTGGAGGAAAACAGTCTGCCTGCCTTATGTGAAGGGATTATCAGAGAAAATACAAAGGATCTGTGCTCCATATAACATCAGGACAACCATCAAAAGCTGGATGACACTTCGCAGATATCTCTCCCAAGTAAGACCCCCATAGAGGAGGACATAACTAAAGACTGTGTGCACACTATCCTGTGCAGCTGCAGCTGCAGAAAGAAATATAAAAGGGAGACAGGCTCCCTCTTAAGGTAAGGCTTCAAGAACACCAGAAAGCTTTAACATGAGAGGAAATGGAAAAATCACATATGGAGAGAAAGGGGAGATCACTGCCCTCTGTGGAATCAGGTTGAGATCATAGATAAAGAAAAGCAATAATAACAACAAAAACTGCAATACGAGCTCTGGTAAAAACATACAATGATCACAGCAAAAATTACAATATGAGCACTGGTAAAAAATGATAACTGAAGACATTAGGTTTATAATACCCAGAAATTCATATACAGGTGTCCTCAAGAATAAAGGTGTTAGATCCAGTGACAGGACCCAAAAGAGTGTGAGCCCAATACCTGGTTAACTTGGAGAGGGGAATTAACAAGAGATAACTGATAACCGACATCCATTAGACATGGAATATGAAACTAGAACAGTCTACCTCAGTGAGAGAAATAAAGGGTTCAGTTCGACACTCCAACGACCTGAAGAAGGCCGGAGTGTACAACGGCTGAAATGTTGTAATAAATATGGCAACAAAGATGAGGACAATAGTCCGAATAATGTAAATAGTGTAGAGTAAAAAAATTAATAAATTAAATATAAATAAATTTAAAATATAAATAAATGTATAAGTTAAATAAATAGATATATAAATGAATACCATTAAAATAATATATATAAATAAATACCATTAAAATAATATATATAAATGAATACCATTAAAATAATATATATAAATAAATACCATTAAAATAATATATATAAATGAATACCATTAAAATAATATATATAAATGAATACCATTAAAATAATATATATAAATGAATACCATTAAAATAATATATATAAATGAATACCATTAAAATAATATATATAAATGAATACCATTAAAACAATATATATAAATGTATACATAAAATAAATATAAATACATCAGTAAAATAAATTATTATAAAAAGTAAATAACATAAAATAGATAAAATCAATTTTATAAATTCAAATTCAATTCATTTATCACAGAAAGTAAGCCATTAATATAATATTATGAAAAAGAAGTGGGATTTTTATTTTATATTTATTTTACAAATAAAAAGGACATACTTAAAATAGAGAAAAGCTTATATGCATACACACATAAAATAATGATGTATCCAAATATATAATTACATAAACAAATTCACTTGCATAAATATGCGCGCATAAATCGATCTCTATAAACTTACATATACTCAAGGCAAGCGCATACATGTGTATGGCTATAAAAAATCTTCAGATTAATAGAAAATGGTTGACACATGACCTTTAAAAAGAAATTGATTAAATTAATAAGCAAAGTAAAATAAAAGTAAATAAATGATAATTATATTAAAAAATCAATAACAATATTATCATCTCACTTTCATTTAATAGAAATTCATTTTTTTTTTTTTTTATAGGGGATAAAAAAAATTGAACATAAAATAGACTGTGTCAGGGGTAGTTTTGTGGGTTAGCCCCACTTAGTTTTACCAAGAAGTCGTTAGGTGGCACTGTCAAACAAATATAAAAACAAATCACTTTCTGTTCTCTCACTCTCTTTCTCTTCTAACATGCAGTAAAAGTAACTCCAACAGTATCCCCAAGTATGGGGATACTTTTCCCCATGTGACAGAACCTTTTTTTTTCCACACACGCACACATACATACATACATACATACATATATACAAGTGTATCAACCAGATAATTCCTAACTTGTAATGTCTTTCTTTTGTATGCATACTAATGTATTCTCTCTCTTGTTACTTGGTTATATAAAAACAAAAATCTAAAATATTGCCTTCTTGAAATTGTCTTCCATTTCCTTACCTTACACATTATCATTTACAAGCGCAAAATATTGTTGCCACTACTATAAAACCAAAATATTAACCTAAAAACTTGAGTCATGTTCTCAGACTGAGACTTTCATATGAATGCCATGTACAGTTCAAACACGTTCAGAAATATCTAAACTGTCAACTGTATACAAGTGCTTTCTCAAATCAATGATTAAAAAAAGGCTTCAAGTGAATAAAATCTGCAGGTTTGAGAAAGGACCATCTGTCTTCACACCACATTGGGCTGGTGCTAATAGAATCAGAAACAAAAAAACTCTACCAAATACAAAAAGAAAAACACATCATTTGAGAACTTTTAACAACAGCAGCAACTAAAATGGATAGAACATGCAACTCAAAGAGAAAATAATGACATAATCAAGATGTTGAATTTTCATACTATTTGAATAAAAATGTTAGAAGAAAACCTCAGTCAATACTGGAAAGAGCAATAACAGTGGACTTGAGAAACGTATTTTCTGAAAAATTGTTTCAAGTGGAAGATTTTACAAATTTCAACTGAAAGTAACACTAGCTATTCAGTCAATGAATATCGAATGTTTCTATATAAGGAAATAGTTAATATTACTATATACCAATTCATCTGTGAAAATATTGAATTGCATAATATTAATAATTATATATATATATATATATATATATATCCTGGTAAAATGAGAACAAATGGAGTATAATTTCACTGTCTGTAACATTTAATTTAAAAGGGGGCTCAATACAAAGTAGAGCTAAATATTATTTATTTTAGGATATTAAAGCAAAAACATGTTAAAAATTGCTATACAATTACAATTATGTTTTAACACAACAAATGTCTCTCCTTGGACGATGGTAAACTACTAGCAAGTGAATGATTATTTTAATTTCAAAAAGCAGAATCCTCTTTTTTCTCAACCCCCCCACTCCAAAAAAAACAAAGAGTGTCATTTGGAGACCTTGAGTCACACTATGTGCCCAAGTTCTCTACTTATGGTTCTGCACAAGCTTTCGCCACGATAATTCTGTTGTGTTTTGGTAGTCTGGCTGTTTGGTTCTAAGAACTGAGCTACTGAACAATCATACATCTAAAAGAATAAGAGAGAGTCCATGCTGATATCTCCTGACGAGTGGACAGAGTGATTGGTGAAGAGTCCATCTATGAAGTAACACCAATCAGCTAAGTGACAAATTTTATATTCGTATTAATTATATATATATATGTGTGTATGTGTGTGTGTGTATGTGTGGAGGTCATGCTAAAGTTTCCAATGATATTTTTATTTAGTTAATAATAACTGGTATATATACTTATAAATAATAACTAATATATATGTATACTTAGTAATTTTCTTTTTCTTGGGTAGACATCTTTTTCTGACACCAATATTCCAGATTTTGAATTTCATCTTCATAAAACTATTGTGTTGTAAAATTTTTAAAATTTAAGACATCTTTAAATTTTTGACCAAATAAAATATGCTGTATTAATAGAAATGGATGATAATCTGATGGCACATAGTCTGACGATTACAAGCCCCATGAGAAAGAATTTCCCATCCCAGCTCAATTACTTTTTGGCTTTTCTGTCCTGTAACATTTGCCCTTCAATTACAACATTCAAACTTTGAATGCGCGATGATTGTAAAGCTCTTCAGTAACAGTTTCATCAGACTTCACCCTTTCTTAATATCTTATATGCTGTGTCTCATCAAAATGTGGGTGATCATGGTTCTCCACAACTTCCTATCCTTTGTAGAGCTTAGCAGTGGTTTTTACTATCCTTGCCTTGCCATCTATTTAGACAAGCTTGTTAGTTACTTGCTTTTTCCCTCTATCCCTGGGTATCTTCAGCATGCCCTGCTAGTGTCAAATACTCCAAGCTCTCATACACCTAGAAGTTTCAACTATTTCTTTCTGATTCTAAGTATAGGCATTCTTTTTGTTTACATTTTTTCTTAAAACTCTCTTGTTAGTATTCTCAGCATTCTTCTGTAGGACCACATCACTTGTTGCCTCAAAAGTCTATTCTTCATCTGTGAAGAGAGACAGTTCAACATTCACCAACAAATACAGAGTAATAACTTTTCAAAAATGGTTTGGTTTTGTTGATGGTACTGCATACTGACACTTCAGAATATTCTTTCTGAAAGGGGATGAGATACTATCCATTGCTTTACTCTGACAATTCAAGTGGAAACCATTTCCCTGCTTTTTTAATCTGTTTCATTGACACCCAGATTCCCAGTATTGGTTAATATTGTTGCAATCAAAGAGAGCATTCATGCAATCACTTCCAAATTTCTGTTGTGTGTAGTCCTCTAAATTAAATTCACCTTTTATGAATTTAGCAAACCATTCATGACACATACTACTTCCAACTGAACCATCAAGTACACAAAATTATATATATATGTGTGTGTGTATTAGGGCAGGTTGATTTTTCACTCTTTTAAGAAAACTAAAATTGCACTCAGTTTAAAAACTGGGGGTTTGATGTGATAAGCACTGCCACCAAAAATTACATCTATAGCTTTTTCTAACTTTTGAGCATTTATTTTTAAAGATCATCTAAAAAAATGTACAGTAATACCTGCTCTGACAGCAAAATCACCTACCACGAAATTATAACCATGGCCAAAGACAGATACTCCACGGTCAAGACTGCACATAGACTTTGCAGGTCCAATAAACAGATCACATTATCTTGTGGTAGCTTTACTAAGTGGCCTGAAATTTGTAAGTGCAAAAAGAACAACTTCCACAATTAAAGTGAATTTTTTTTAAATGAACTGTTTGCAAGATATGGCATTCTGGATGCTATAGTCTCAGATAATGGTACACAATTCACTGCTTATGAATTTAAAGAATTCTGTAAAATGTTTTTGATTGAATGTATTACTATCTTACTGTATCACCCAAGCTCAAATGGACAAGGTGAATGGTTTCTGGGTACTTTTAAGAGAGCTTTGAAAAAAGCAAGTAATGAAAAAGTGAGCAAAGAAGCACTCCAAAAATTCTTGAGAATATACCAGATAATGCCAAATCCCAATACACCAACTGGCATGTCACTGGCAGAATTGATGTTCACAAGAAAAATTTAATCAATGTTCGAAAAGTTGTTAGGGGTCAAAAAAAGAATAAGAATGGATAACAAAAAAGACAAAATTTTTCAAAATTGTTGAAAAAGTGTTTCTCAGAGTAAATAAAAATGAAAAAAATGTGGGAAGATGGCATAATAAGGTCACAAATTGGAAAAATCATATTTATGGTAAAAAGAAAAATTGGGAACACAAAAGGCATTGGAATCAGTTAAAGAAAAGGTTTATTGAAAAAAGACCTGCAAGAAAGGAAGAACTTACACAAGTGCTGTATGATATTTTTGATGTACCAACATCCAAATTGAATGTACAAGTATGATTACCAGAAAAAGAAAATGTATGCAAAAACTAAAGTTTGACCCAAAACGAAAGAAATACAAAGTTCAGTACATGGCAAACTCACCAGAAAGCGGGGCGGTGAATACCAAGAAATAAAATATATACTAATAAAAAAATTCTCAAAAGTGGGTATGTTGTGGAGTAAATAAGACAACCTCAGTAACTCAAATGAACTAGGCATGTATGTATGTATAGCTGGCCACTCGTATTCGAGGATACCCATCTACTAGGGTGGTTAGCCAATCTCTATTGAAGACACTTTCTTAGGCACATTTGTGTTTATTCAACACCCACAGAGCCCACCTGTGGTTTATACTGCAACTATGCTGAGCAGACCTTAGTTACAGTTTCTTGGAAAGAGCATGTTATCTAGTGTGATCAATAATATGAACAAGGCCAGCACATTCAAGCCCTTGGCCATTATAACTTGTGACTTTGTGCTAGCCATGACAACTTAAATAAGGAAATAAAGAACTCAAAATGAGGCAGCAATCCCTTATTTATATAAGTTTCATTAAAGACGACTGACAAGGTGCTGCAATTAAGGTTTTATTTAATTTTTCTTGTGTTCATACAATTGTCTTCTTTTCTGGACACAAAGTTACTGTTGAAAAGTTCTGCATATCTGAGTGCTCTCAGTTATCCTTTTAGCCATTATCAAGGACGATTTTTATTTTTAACTTAATGTGTTTTTTGTGTATATCTGAAGTTATAGAAATGTTTTATTTTCCAAATACTATCAGCATACATTATATATATATATATATATATATATATATATATACATAGATACATACATACATACATACACTATACTGGAGTATGTAAGAAGCATATAAAAGGCATCAATCATACTAGTTGGATACATAGAGCTGAGTGACACATCAACCATCATTTTGCCTGTTTCAAACTTGGTTTTTCATTTCAGACCAGAGGAAAAAAGGAGTTGGGTATCCAGGAATATCTTCAGGATTGTCTGATGCCAAAACTAGGCAAATAGGGCAGACTTCCAAGCAAATCTGAAATCCTAACTGGAAGTTGTCAGTTGTCTGAAGGACACTTCCCCTGACACTTTCTGGAATTACATAAAATTCATCATCCTAGAAACTTCAAAAAGTGTCCTGGACTTATCCACCCAAATAAACTGTCACTGGTTTAATGAAAATAACCTAAAGAGATCTCTGCTCATCAGGCACATTTTTCCTAGCCATGGAAGAAATAGTTTTTTGCTAAGCATGTCACAAGCTAAGCAATAATTTTGTTCAGGTGTCATCATGAACAAGGATTTTTACCAAACCTTAAAAGCAAATCACTGTCACTTCTTATTGGGGCCATAACAGCATAGACAAGTCAGGTCTGTACTGTGCAAGTGAAAGACTTCATGTTACATTGTCAAACAGCAAATCAAAATAAATAAACAATAATAATAATAAAGAAGAAGAAGAAAGGGAAGAAGAGGAGGTGAAAAGTGAACAAATACCAGGACTTCACCTTGGAACTGAAAATGTGAAACATAAAATTTATGGTCATGCTTATAATAGTTGACAGACTTGGAATTGTACCGAAAACACTTAAATTAAGACTGGATTAAAATTTCAAGAGAGGTAAATTGGTTATGTTTGAGTCTGCAAGGATATAGATAGAGAAAAAGTCTGGAGATTTCAGGAGACATGCTGATACTCAATACCTAGCAATAACTATATCTGGTATGTATTTTATCAATTCTGATCTGGCATCTCATCTCCAGTCACTTTCTCACCAATATGACATGGCTTCTCTTTGTCTTTTTTACAAATATTTTCATGGCAACAACTCAGAGAAGATTTTTTTTCCTGGTGGCTTGACTATATGAATTTAACCGTTTAACAACTAGGGCTCACCGTTTTACTGTTGAACTAGCTAAGATGCAACTGTCATTTCTACTCAAACAGTTTTTTTTTTTCTCTTGTACTTCCCACCTGTGGAACTCCCTTCAGATTTCTTTCATTCCTGATAACTACAATCTTTAAAAATTTAAATGCAACATCAATCAGCATTTTCTGTCTTCTTGAACTCTGTTACTTTTTTGCCCTTTCCTCAATCCTCCCCATTTTCAATCTTCCCATTCACTTTCACTCCCTGTAACCCTCTTCAGTCTAGTAGCATTGTCATCTTCTTAGAGTGGAACGATTAAAAAAAATGTATATGCAAATGCAAAGATTATAATAATAATAAAAAATGGGCGTAGTGGAGCAGCATCATGACTTGGGGGTTGGGAGGGTTGTTTTTTGTTTCATTTTGAAGGATACAGCAGCTGAGGTGATTTGGAAGTCACATCTGGATACTTGAGAACAAGCTCAATCAGAAAGAGGCAGAGCTGACTGGGTTATCTAACTGGAATTTACCTCCTGCATTATGCATCATACTGCACACATTCATCAGCTTGATTCAGGTTCAATTCTTTCAGGAAGCACATTTTCTTTACAATGCCAGTAGATATTAATTTCTATGTTTAAAAAGATATAGCATCCATAGAAATATAAATGAATGATTATATATATGTGTGTGTGTGTGTGTGTATATATATATATATATATATATGTTGCAGCATCATCTGACATATAGCACACAGTGCAATAGTACAGGACAGGGTGCTATAATGGAGTGTTTACATTGCAGGGAAAAGGCAATTAACCACTTTAAACAATTCATTTATGCAGGTTTTTTGGTAGAAAATTAAATTTTACTGAACTCCCATCTGTCATTTTTTATAGGAGTATCCATCGATCAATATATATATATATATATATGTGTGTGTGTGTGTGTGCAGATATGTAGAAAAATAGGAAAGAACACGTTAGGTAAATAATCCGGAGTACTTTAGTAATTTTGTTTTTATTTTTAAAAAACAGTGCTTCATCCAGAAGTAGAGCTTAAATTATCATTATTTTTTATTTAAAAAAAAAAACAATTATATATATATATATATACATATATATATACATACATACATACACACACAACTGGACAAAATCTTAAGACCAGATACAAAAGGGTTAAAAAAATATAATATACTGGTACTTTAATCAAAATATATTTGTGAAACATTTACATTTAATTAGAAAATGTAGTTTATCAACAAATAAGTGACCATTTTAAGCTTTTAATTGATTAATTTAAACAAACATTGAAAAAAGGATTTTTTGGTTGCTCATAAAGATAGGACCATGTAAATAAAAATAACAAATACAGAACAAATAAGTCACAATGACAATTTAATTCTCAGTATATCCTCCATTATCGCAAATTACTTTGAAAATTTGCTTTGGCATACTCATTATTAACTTCTGCATGAGGGTGCTTGGGATGCTCGCCCAGGATGCATAAACTGCAGCATGAAGAGCATCCACAGTTTAAAATTGTGATCCATGTTTATAAACATCCTTTGCCATCCATCCCCAAACATTCTTGATTAGGTTTCAATCTGGAGTGCATTCTAAATTGCAGCATTCTCTTGCTGGAAAATCCAGCTTTCTTCGCATAGATGTGGGCCTTCAGTAATTAGTGACGCCTTTCTTAACATGTCAATGTAACTAAAGGCTGTTTGACAACCTTTTACTTCCTGTAACTCAAGAGTTCCATTGTACAAAAATGAACCCAAGAGCATAATTGCTCCACCTTCACTTCCATCTTTTGCATGCCAATAATTCTGAGAACCGTTTGGGCCATCAAGATTGAATTCTGAAAACAACACTTTCTTCCATTTATCCACATCCCAAGTTTGATAATCAGAAACAAATTGTAAACTGGAGGTTTTATGGCAAAGAAGAAGGCCTCTGCAGCTGTTTCAAGTTCTTAAACCCTTTCTTATTTAAATGCCATTGAATTGTTTGAGAGCTGCATTCAGCATCTGTATTTGCTTTTCTCTGATTTGATGTTAGACTTGAATCTCTCTTAACTTCTCACCTAATGCATCTGTCTAGAGATGGTGAGATTTTATTGGGAGTGACTGCTTGATTTTTTAGAAGCATATGCGTCCAGATTATTAATGATGTTAGCAATGACAGTTCTGCTATGGCCAATTTCATTTGCAATGGCTCATTGTGAAAGACCACGTCTTTGAAGTTCAACAATCTTGCCCTTTTTGAACTTTGATAAAATTTTACCCTTAGCCATTTTATAATCTGAAATTTAATACTGAAAATGAGCTACGTAGATGTCTACATCACTGAAGCTATGAGCACACTGACTAGTCCTAAAATTTTTTGTTTTTTTTCACACAAGGACTTATCTTTATGACCAATCAAAACATCCTTTTCTCAATGTTTGTTTAAATTAATCAATTAAAAGCTTAACATTTTCACTTGTTTTTTGATAAACTACATTTTCTAATTAAATGTAAATGTTTCACAAATATATTTTGATTAAAATAACAGTATATTATATTTTTTTTAACCCTTTTGTATCTGGTCTTAAGATTTTGAGATATTTACTATAATTATATATAGTATACAAAAAACAATTGGGATGGCTGGATTCTTCCTTCCTTTACTTTTCTTAATCCCTCAATGTCCTATATATAGAGCTTTCTGATGGAGTAGTAGTACTTGGTTTGAAGATTACATGGAGGTGTGAAACTGACAGTAACCATACAGCGTTGACTTCTATGTCTACACTTACTCTCATATATATATATATATATATATATATATATATATATATATATATTGCATGATGTCTCTGCATCCTTCACAGAAACTTTTTATTTTTTTTATTTCTATGCTAATTTTTATTGCTTTTTGAAACATTTTTTAAAGTCGCTCCTTGACTAAAACATTTCTTAACCTATATAAAAGAATTTTATGTAAATGTAAGATTTGACCTAATTCTCAGTATGCCTTTCACTTCCATTAAATATGTTGGTAAATAGTCAAATTATTTAGTAAGTCTCAAATGCTATTAATAACAATGATAGGATAATAAAGGCAGCTATACTTTTACCTTGATCCCTGTGAGCATACAGAGACAGAGACAATTTTTCTCTCCAGAATCTATTATAAATAGGGTGCGATGGATAAATTGTCATCTAAATTATGCAAAAATGAAAATAACACAGACATTTCATTTTAAGAGATATATTTACCAAAATTACACAAAAAATACTAAAGCATAAATTTATTCAATAAAATCACCTCTGGTTTTAACCACAGTCTACTGCAGACTTCCAAATCTCCTGCAACTCTTCTGGACAGTCTCCTTGTTTAAGTTGGTGAATGCTGCCATAATCCTTGTCTTCAGTTCATCTTCGCTGTTACAAGGAGTTTTGTTGGTCTCTTGCTCAAATGTGCCCCACACATAATAATCAAAGGGATTGCAGTCTGGGGAGTTAGGTGGACAGATGTAAGGGGTGATGTGGCTGCAGAAATTGTCTGACACCCACGACTGGGTTTTCCTAGTTATATGGCCTAGTGCAGAGTCCTTTTGCTAGACATAGGGTCTTCCAGCAGCCATCCTCTTAACTCAGAGTGACACTACCTTCTTAAGGTACTTGATGTAGGCCTCCATGTTGAGCCTGAAGCCCTGTCGGAAGATGAATAGAGGCATAATGTTGTCATCACTTCATGATCATCAATAGACTCATCCAACTGTTTCCAAATCCTCTGCCCTGTCCTCAGATTGACACCCAAACACTCTGAAATATCTGTATTGGAGCTTGTGGCACAAATGCAGCACAGCATGCCATTTCCAAGTTTCTGGCAGAGTGAATTGCATCATGGTGCTCTTTTTTTCACAGACAGTGTGGAACTATACAGTGCAATTGACAAAATCAAACACAAACAACCACCATGCGCAAAATTAAAAATATGAAATGGCAACAATTTACCCATCGCACCCTGTATTAGTCTACCATTTGTTCATGCTTAGAATATTGCTGTCACTTATGGTCCAATGCCCCTGCTATTTACCTCAAGCTCCTTCATAAAATCCAAAGAATCAGCAATATTATCGGTCCTGATGTGGCAGCTCAGCTTCATTGACTTTTTTACTGCCATAAGGTTGCCTTTCTGTGCATTTTCTGTAAATTCTTTCATGGTAATTGTTTGGATGAGCTCTTTGTGTTGGTATCTAGACTTTATAAATTTAAGCACAATATTAGATTGGCATCAAGATCTCAGCATTTTACAATTGAGCTTACTAGATGTAACCATAAATTCTATGCTAACAGTTTCTTTTCTTGCACTTCTCACTTGTGGAACTCCCTTCTGGCTCCATACTTTCCAGCCAACTTTAATTTGCTAAAATTTAAATGCATTGTCAATCGCCATCTATTGTCCTCCTGATTACTCTTTTCTTTTCCTGCTCATTATTAATGTTTTTGTTCCTAATTCTTCCACACTCTTCTAATCTTCTTTGTGTCCTAGTGGGTTTACTGCCTTGCATTGAGTGAAACTAAAAAAAAAAGATATATCAACACACAGTTTATGTTGCACTATACACTTATTTGTTGACACACTTAGAAGTAAAATCTTCACGTTCCGATGTAAAAGAATTGAAAAATAATTATTTATAAAATTCATAGTTGTTGGTTGTTTACTTTTTATTCTTGAAGAAATAAAATTCATTATGGAAAGTGTGAGACAGAAATCAAAAGACACATTAGTATAGCAAAAGGTGTCTTCTAAAAGCTAAGCAAGGTATTTAGGAACAGGAAAATTCCATTTGAAACAAACAAAAAAATACTGAACTGTTATGTAATATATGGCAATGAATTTTGAACAATCTCCTCAAAGATGAAGAAGATACTTGAAGCAATAGAAATGTGGTTCTACAGAAGGATACTGAGAAAACTATGAACTGAACATGGGAGTAACAACAAAGTTTTAGAGAAAATGGAAACAAAAAGAACACTTATACTTAACATCAGAGACAGTTGAAATTTCTAGGGTACATGATGAGGAAAGTGAGCTTGGAAAATTTGATAATCCCAGGGGCGTAAGAAGGATAGAGGAAGACCATACATAACCTACAGAGCAAGCTTGAGTAAATGGATGGCAGAAAAGGGTTTAGGAGAGATAACAAATGACAAAATTTATTAAGACCTATAAAAGACAGGAAATTGTGAAGAGCCATGATCACCAACATCCTGAATAGAATGATCAATGATATCAGATACACAAATATATTATGAAAAGTATGATTGCATACAAGATATCTCCCTAACAGATTTTGTCATTAACAATGTGTAAAGTTTCAAGAGTGCAAGAGGAAAAATTGTTCATAAATTCAAACAAGGTTGGTGGCATGTTTGTTTATGCTGTTCAGCTGAACACATTGTTGCAGAGCACGAGAATGTGGCTGAAAATCCAAACCCCTCTATTCGTCATCGCATGCAGGAATTGAACCTCTTCACAACATTACATCATTTCCAATTGCACTCTTGGTTGGTTGGTTGGTTATGTTGACCCAAAAAATTGCAAAATGCATTTCTGTTTGAACATCCATTTTCATAATAGGTTTCAATAACTTTAACTCGTTGTTTGATTGTTAATCTTTCCATGGTTGAAATTGCCAAAGACTTAAGTTATTAAACCTGAAAGAAAAAGAAAAAAATCATTAGACGCTTAAACTTAATTCACATTTAAAATCAGTCCAAGTTATTGGAACACCCTTTATTTGAGCTTAACAACTTTAACAAAATATTGCAATAACAATCATAAGTATGAATGTGGGAAAAGACGTAAGAGAGTAGAAATTAAAAAATAATTTCTACCCTCTTACTTCTTAAAGCAGTAAGAGGGTAGAAATGAAAAATTGCCATTTCAATGAAGCAGACATTAAATGTAAGTGTGATGAAAGCAACCATAGTTTCCTCCCCCTTGCATTACTTGACTATTAAAGTCAAAATTGCATTGAATAAAGCTTCACTACAAACTTAAATGTTCATTTGTTTTTCTTTATAGCATGTAAGTATTATCATCTCCTCTATTTTACCTTTCTTTATTATTATTCTGTATGCTTTCTTTTTCTCACAAAGACCAAACAGCGTCTTTCATATATATATTTCCATTTTCCTTGTAATTATATGGAATGGTTCATTTTTTATCTGAGGTAGTGGCAGTATGTAGCACATGTGCTAAGTTACTAACTAATGGAGGAACAGGTAGAATTATAATGAATAAATAGATGTAACTCAATATACAGTTTACTAAATGATAAGTATGATCCTTACAGATATCTGAATATCTAAATATGGCCAAGATCCAGTGTACAGTAAAGAGCACATGTTCACAAATGTAAGCCTAGTAGATTTTTTTTAATCAATTCACCCCAAGTAAGGTGATAATACCAGTAAGATGCAAGGAACTACTGGAAGTGAATGAGAATGAAAAAAGACTTCAAAAGAAACTAGAAATCCAATCCTAAACAGGAAACAAGGGATAAGCCACTACTCCTGTTCAAAAGACATCTACTCCTAGTTAGAGACCAAAATTATTGTGGGCAGGAAAAAACTTGTGTGTGCAACACAAATCAATTTAATATAGATCTAAAGTTCATATACAAGTCAATTACTAATTTGAAACATAAAAGAGTAATATTGACCAAACAGATATTCATGGATTAAGGATTCAACCTTGCAGATGTGAAACAGACTCTCTAATAATAGAAGAATTTTTCATCGAGTTGTCTTGGTTCTTTGATCCAACAGTGCAAACATCTGGATTTATAAGCAAACAGATGTCAGCATGAGTTTTGTTCTTGCCGGGACCATAAGTCCTGTTCAACTCTTTAACCTTGAAACATACATATTTTCAGCACAGATTCTTAGAACTTCTTTCTGAACTCTGTGAACTTTGGAAGGTTCTGATGAACAAAAAAGGCTAAAGAGAGAAATGGTGGAAGGAGGAATGAAAAAGATATAATTAAATGATAAGAATTAAAATGAATCGGAATAAGAAATAAATGTAAAAATGTTATTAGAGTGATAAAAAGAGACATGTTAAAAATCCATTTATAACAAAAAAGAGAGTGTAACAAAAATATTTATTACTGTAAAATAATAATACCAAAATATAGCAAGAATTAAAAAACAGAAAAACCATTTATCAGTCCTCTCTAAAAGCTAATTACCTTTAAGCCCATCAG